>CM028671.1:10000000-10532500 GCA_016760335.1 Gastrodia elata
AATGAATTGAATATGGTATTAGTACGTCTATTACATAATTTAAATTTGATATTTTATCTTCTAAGGGGTTATGGGGGAGCAACTAAAAAAGTAGGAATGCTTAAATATTTAAGCAAAGCAGCGGAGTACTGTACCATAGATGGTAAGAGTAAAATAGAATAATATATAATTAATTTAAGCTATAACCCAAGTAGCATGGGATAAGTTAAAATAAGATTGCTATTATGCTTAGACTTATTCTAAAAAATGATATAAATGTTTTATTTGTTAACAAGAGCCAAAGGAAAGAGTATCTTATTAAAATATTACTTTTATTACTTTTGATACTTAACTTTAAACTTATAATAATTTTATAAATAGATATTTTATTTATAAATAATATCAATGTTCTTAGTTATAGCCTCCTACAATCTCCTTAAAATAAAATTTTTTTTATTAGATTAGCCATAAAATTTACATATTTTATAGCAATTCACACGGTATTATTAAAATATACAAATCTTGGATAAAAATAAAGAACGCACAAGAATGCCCTTTTTGACGATCTCTTACTTTGACATCATCTAGAATTCCTTGAATAATGTGATATCTCATGCCGGGTGGAGTACCTAATTCGCAACTTTAGGGTTTAGGAGGTCATTTATTTGCACCGATCGCGAACTTGCAAAGCTGATGGATTGGGGAGGATCATGTTTAGGTAGATAAGGAGATAGATGGAATATGGGTTTAAATGCGATGATTGAAACCTTTGGGTGAATATACTACTGTAGCGCCCCACCCCCATCGTCGCGCGCAAAGCAAAAAAAGGTAATCAATTGGCGGCGGAGCGGTGCACCACTTGGGAAGGGATATCCCATCTCCCCGAATATCTGAAACTAACACTGAAAAGAAACCCATCTGAAGGGCTGCTGACTCAACCCTAAAAGAAGGTCGATAGCTAATACTTAAGATAAGAGTAGTATCATTATTATAAGTATTAGACAAATACATACATTGGATTTAAGATATAATATGAAGAATCCAATATATATATAAAATATCAGCATTCTCATTATGCTGATTATATCACAATACTAAGTATAAGTAGTATATAGATAGAGTGCAGAAGATAAAGCAAACATTCAGAAATATTCATCATAGAAGCTGAATGAAATATTCATCTCAGAAAAAAAAAAAAAAAAACACATCCAGAATTATTACAAACGGTTTATTGAATACAGAAAATAAGTCTAAATACAAAATTAAAATAGTAACTAAGAAAAATAGTAAAATTGGAGAAGAGTCCACTAGTGCTCCACGAACTTCTTCTAGATCTCCTGAGTATCCACCTGATTTGGCTCCACTAACTGCTCCGAATCTAGCAAATTGCTGGATCCCAAAAGTACCACATATTAGACAATAAGTCTAATATATTAAAACTAATCTAAATAGTTCTAATTATTCACTTAACATTTAAATAATAGAAACAAAATTGCATAAATACTGTACAGGTAGCTAAAAGTGTAAAATTATATAAAGTTGTACAAAACTGAAGTGAAGTAAAGTAAAGTTGTATTGTAAACTAAATATTGAAAGTAAACAAAAATATTAATGGATCTAAAACTGAGTAATAACATGTAAAATTATGTTGTATATCACTGAAGTCATGCATCTGTATATGCCACGATATGATATGCACTGATATGCAATCAAAATATCACTGAACGGGTATGAATTGTACGGTCTAATGTCTACATATATCCGATTGGAAATCCAGTACTAATCATCCTGCAAATTCCCCGATTGATATATGCAATATTCCGTAATCCATAAATCATCAGTAATACTCATACATCATGCTCATGTTCTTGCTTATGTTCATGCTCATGTTCATACTAAATGCTTTAAAATTCAAAGATCTAGAAAATGATTTAAAATCAGATAATGAATCAAGTGTCTCCATTGTGCAAAATCTATCCAAATGGATTCTGACTTCTAGTTATAATTTCAATGACTAGCTTTGCTTAGGATTTTACTTAAAATTATTGATTGGAAAGGTTGTATACACATGGTTGTATATTTCCAAGGGAGGTCGATTTAACACTTAGCTTGTTTAAAATTGCACTTATTGAAGCGCACTTCAATAGGAGGCAGAACTCGGTCACAGTTTATATCTCAAGCTAAGTTGTTAAATAACCTAATTACAAGCATACTAAGTATTCTACGCAAAATGACTTGAGATAATTAGTTTGTTTAAACTGCACTTATCGAAGTGCACTACGATAGGAGGCAGAACCCGATCGCAGTTTATATCTCAAACTAATGATCTAGTTCACTAGTTGTAGTACTCTTAGTCTTGGAAGATTTACTCGAATGGGACTGTATTCGTCTAATCCCTCAGGAAAGCACCTGATCATAAGTTCATATTGGAGTGACTCAACAAATACTGAATATTGCTAAAGTGACTCAGCACCATGGATATGCATAATCATATTCAACTAATAATTTTGGTTCTAGTAATTCTATTTAGCAACTAAGGATAAGTTATGAATATTGACTCTAATTGAGTGAATCCTACATAAGGTTCTAAGAGTGTGACCAAGAGGTCACTCAATATAAGTTACTACCATATGGGAGGAATCTCATTCTAAGGACTTTGGGTGATCCTACCACAAGGGCTTAAGATCAATCTTCTAAGGCTAAGAAGGATCATTTAAGTTCCTACCTCATGATATAATAATGAGTTCTTCCTGCCTCAATGTGTTAACATTTTGTTAAGGCTTTCAATTATATAAAAATTTTATTATGAGATCATCAAGATCTTACACATCTTACATTTAACTTAATAATTTGCACTAAGATCATAAGTTGCATTTGTTAAGTTTGAATTAGTTTGTTCAAATCAGATGATTAGACCCGTCTAATGATATCCTATACTACAATTATGGGGTATAATCAGGAGTATTATTAAGATTTGATCTTGTGATAAATCAACTTAGTTTTATAATTAGCTTTATGCTAAGAATCTTATATAAGAGAAAATCAAAGATCTAAAGTTTAAGTCTAAATAGTTAATCATATAAATTCTTTTAATAATCTTAGCACTTATAATACAATATATTTAAGATCAATATCAAATCAGATGTATTATTAAAATTATGCAAGTTAAATTATCTTTCAATAAAAGTTACTTGATTAAGGTAATTAAGGTTTAGATCTTAATCAAGATAAGTTAGGGTTTAATCCCTAGCCCTACTAAAATTAAGACCAGTGGTTAATTTATGGATCAATGACAAATTAATGCATTATTGGTGTATTATTGATGACAAATTTCAGTCTTAGATTAAGTATCATTTACTTAATCAAGGTTTTAAGATTCTTATATTCAAATATAATTTAATATCAAATTGAGTAAATAAAGCTGTTCAAATCAGCATTAAATTCTCTAACTTACATAAACATTGCGTTTATTAAAATAATGAGAAATTAATGTTAATTAAATCTCGAATCAAACACAAAAAGAATTAGCACTTGCTTATAAACTTAAAGCAATTATGTTCCATAAAATTTGATTATTAAGATCTACTTGGTCATACAAGCAATCAAAGATTCTAATTTTTAAATTTCACATAAAATTTTATACAATACTTAATTTTACTAAAACTGCAAAAAAGTGAAGTTTTAACCATTCTGGATAGTTCTGGGAACTTTCGGGCAAATCGGGGTGCTATGGCACGCGGTAGCGCCTTCTGGCAGAAAGTCAGGCGCTACGGCGCGCTTCGGCATGCTGCAGCGCTTTTGGGTGCTGCGGCGCGCTGCGGCGAATTTTATTTAATTTCATCAAAAATATTTTTATGCTTCACAAATTATTATGCCGTTGTGGCACGCTGTAGTGCTCTTCAGTGGATCCAAAATTCGAAGCTTGGGCGCTGCAGCGCCCAACGGTGATTTCGCATGTGCGAAAATCGTAATTGGTCTCCTTTCACGCCCAAATCATAAAATGGCAAGTATTGCCAAATATAAAAGACGATTCCACACAAGCAATTTCAATGCGAATAATAAGTACTAAGAAAATATACGTATATTATTATAAATATATAGATCTTCAAAATTATAAATATTTTAGGAATAAAAAGATATTATTCTTAATTTGATTATATTCATAAAAGAAGAATATTAATAAATGCAAAGAAAAAGCATCTTTGATCCAACATTGAAGTATTTTAACTAGAATTCCCAAATGAATTGAATATGGTATTAGTACGTCTGTTACATAATTTAAATTTGATATTTTATCTTCTAAGGGGTTATGGGGGAGCAACTAAAAAAGTAGGGATGTTTAAATATTTAAGCAAAGCAGCGGAGTACTGTACCATAGATGGTGAGAGTACAATAGAATAATATATAATTAATTTAAGCTATAACCCAAGTAGCATGGGATAAGTTAAAATAAGATTGCTATTATACTTAGACTTGTTCTAAGAAATGATATAAGCGTTTTATTTGTTAACAAGAGCCAAAGGAAAGAGTATTTTATTAAAATATTACTTTTATTACTTTTGATACTTAACTTTAAACTTATAATAATTTTATAAATAGATAATTTATTTATAAATAATATCAATGTTCTTATTTATAGCCTCCTACAATTTCTTTAAAATAAAATTTTTTTTATTAGGTTAGCCATAAAATTTACGTATTTTATAGCAATTCACACGGTATTATTCAAATATACAAAATCTTGGATAAAAATAAAGAACGCACAAGAATGCCCTTTTTGACGATCTCTTACTTTGACATCATCTAGAATTCCTTGAATAATGTGATATCTCACGCCGGGTAAATCATTAACCCTCCCTCCTCTGAAAATTCTAGATATAAAAATGAATAACTTAACCTTGAAACAACAAAGATGGCTTAATATCGCTATAAAAAAAGCTCGCATTTTATCTTCATTAACTTTTAAAAATAATTAAGAAGGATGATAAGTATTTCAAAAAATATAATATTATATTATATCAATCATAAATCAGTTCATAATATTTTAATATTTGTTATTTTTATTAATTATTTAATATTTAATTATTAATCTCATTTAACATAATATAAAAATAATATTCTAAGACATTTTCATTAATACCGAAATTAGTATGAATTGATTATCTTATCTAGAAGAAATTGATGTCATAGATACAATTATACAAAAATTACACAGCTTTTGACAGTTTTTCTAATAGATAACAAACTTCGACTGGACTCATTTGAGTCCAATTGAAGCTCGACGGTCACACATAAATCCCATACAATAGCTAATGATCATGCCAATCACAGTACTTGATAAATCAAATGAAGAGAGCATATGGAAGAATAAGCAAAAAATATACCTTAGCCTTTAGAAGAAGAAGAAAAAAACTCTATTTTTTTCTTCTTCAGCACAAAGCTCAGCAATAGAGGATGGAGAAGAAGCTTCAGCTTGAGGGTAAAGAAAGAAAGGAGATGAGAGGCTGAGCTTCTTTTTAAAGGAGAAGAAGGAGGGGGAGTAGGCATGGCCTAAGGGAGAAGAAAATGGAGAAGGGGAGATGGCCTCAACCATGCTTGCGCCAGGACATGGGGAAGGAGGCGCCGAACTAGGGAAGGTAGTGGGGTCCATGCGCAGGAAAGAAAAAATGGAAAAAAAGAAAAATGCATTTAAATGAATAATTAATTATTTATTATAATATTTAATTTATTAAAAAATTCAGATTTGATAAACACACTCTGAAAATTTTCAAAAATTTACCCATAGCTAATTTGGGAGTGAAGAATTCAACGGTGATGTCAGATTTTGATTCAGACAATTATTTAATTATGCTAATTTCTAGGGCATTTAATTACATTAAAATATTTGCGAAAATCTAACGACTTCCAAAATTTTCAAAAATTTATCCATAGCTAATTTGGGGATGAAGAATTCAACGGTGATGTCAGATTTTGATTCAGATAATTATTTAATTATGCTAATTTATAGGGCATTTAATTACATTAAAATATTTGCGAAAATCTAACAACTTCCAAATGCATCCAAAACATCACCCCTAGCTAATTTGGGGGCGACAATCGCAGTGGAGAAGTCGGATTTCAATTTCAAGGTCAAATTAAATAACTCAATTTTCTAATTAATTGAATATTAAAAATAATCCAAAATATTTGATTAGCTCTGAATTGCTACAAATATTCAGAGTTTGGTTCTAATAGTTAGATGAACTTAACTGAATGATAATTAAGATGAGATTAAGCTAAAATTAAGTTGGGTAACAACCTTGGGTTGTTACACCTATGATCAGCCATTGGAGAAGCTCGCGACGATTGCCATGCGCCTCTCATCGTTCGCTCAGCAGGATGAGGAACGCTGCCCTTAGGTTTGTGGATCTTTTGGATCAGACGGAGCAGATCAAATGTGTCGTCTGATCGAAGAAATCTGGGTGTATGCGATTAAATATAAATTTATAATTAATAAATTAATAATTATAATTAACTATGCATTTTTATTTAATTAGAATAGGCTATTAAAAGTATTCAAAAAAATTTCAAATAATCATTCCTTACTAATTAGGAGGTGAGGAACACAATGGTGAAGTCAAAATTTCATTTGAAAGTCTATTTATTTCACTTTTCTAAGTATTTAAAATACAATAAAATATTCAGGAAAATTCGATGATCTTCAAAACTCACCAAATTTTCACCCTAGCTAAATTGGGAGTGAGAAGTTCAATGGCGAAGTCTAATTTTTAATCTGAGGTCAAATAAAATTTCTCATTTTCCTTATTTAAATAATTATCCAAAATTATGATTTTGCTCATTTGATCCCCAAACTGGATCAAAACTTCAGTACTCTTTCCTAATGACTAATTAAAACTATTTAGAAGCGATTTATGATTAATTGGACTGATAAATAATTATTAACAATCTAAGGTTGTTACAGATTACACTTAACAAGATTGCCTTAATCTTTTGTTTATGAGGAGTTGAAAAATCTTAGAACCTAAATATTAGAACTATCCTAGAACCTTTGGATTAAGAGTAGTAAACCCCAATATTTTGAAGTTTAGCTCTTAGACCATTAATCTTAATTTGTTTTAATCAAGATTGGTTTGGGTTAATAAATTCATTAATTAAGATGATTTATTTATTATTTACCTTATATATGTGATATTGATTGATTTAGATTAAAACTTAATTAGTTTCTAATTATTTAACTATAGGACTGTGACTCTGAGTTTATACTGGATAGTAAAACATTAGATATTCTGATCTTATATAATCTCAGAATAATTAGAATGAATAAATTATAAAATAAATGATATCATAAATTTTTATTTAGTGCTGCTTTATATTCCTTGATTTGTACGCACTACTTTATTATTGTTGAGCCTATAGTTTTTTGACACATTAGTTCAGACTTAGAATATTTGATGAATATTTTATAATTATTTTGAGATGCATATATCATTGGCATTAATAATCAGTAAAATTAGTAAATTAAATAACAGTTTAGTGGACTGTGTCTTAATCATTCTGCCTCTATAGTTTTATTTTTATATAGAATCGACTCGGATCTTGAAATCAATGTTCTATATGATATATATCTGATTCTATAGCCCAATTCTGATCTAGCCATCAGTGGTCTAGATGATACATGTTGGATTTTCTATTCTATGGTTAGTTTTAGCTAAGAATTTACTTTCAATTCAGTTATTTACAGTTTTAGTAACTTGTAGTTTATCTTAGTTCAGCATTTTCAATAGTATTTACAGCATTTTCAGTATTTATGTATTTTTAACAGTTTTCTAATTTTATGTAATATTTTTTGTGCAAGCATGTTAGGATGTTAGTTGCAGTATTTTCTTACTTACATTGCATTTTTATCAAAAATTATATATATATATATATATATATATATATATTGATCATATCTATTTATGACCTTTCTTTGTATTTGGTAGTTTATATTTAAACATTACTTATCTTTTTCTGCAGCTTTGATTTGAGGTATGTTTTCTTATCTCATATTTTGCTTAAGTTATAAATGTATTGTTTATAACTTTTACCGTTCATTTGATGCTTTGTAGCTCCTATTTGCTTAGAATGATTTGTGATATCTTAAAACATAAGAAATTATCACCTTAAAATGTACATAGACATATTGTCTAACCAAGATTTTCATTTCTTGGTTGGGGTCCTAGCATGTAAAAACCAACATGTCAGTCTTAGGATAGCTTAAAGAGTTAGATCTAGGTGAGAAGCAGGAGCGTGAAGAAATCCCTTTTGTAGTTACTTAGATTTCATTTCTATTGGAGAGAGAGAGTTTTATATCAGTTTGAGTCTTTTCTTTCCCTTAGAATTGCTTAAATATATTGTAATAATTTAAATTTTGCACTGTATATTTTTATTTTAGTACTATGTCTGGGATATAATAATTACTCTCTATTTTTTGTTATTTCAGCAATGTGATGAATGGATGTATTTAATTCACCCAGCTTTCGCACTCTGTTTAATTATTGCACCTGCCTATTTGTACTATGAATTATACTTATCCTTGTATAGTAATTCGGGGCACAATCGTGTGTCCAAGTAGTGGTTACTTAGACATCTCAATAGTATTACCATTAGCAAATTAAGTGGCCTCTTAGTTGACATTTATTTTGTTAATGTTAATCCAGGATTATCCCCAACTGATGACCCGTCCCGTCGATATCTTACACTCCCTCTTGCGCGGAACGGCGGGACGGGGCACCACACTAAGCTACCTATTTTAAAGTATAAATATTATGTTTAAAGTATCATATAATATTAAATAATCAATTATATAAGCTTGGAATAGATAAAGATCTTTATAGCTAAGATTAATAATGTGGCATTTTGAGATCATCACTAAGGCCACATCACTTATAATTTGGGCATCATAGATATAATTATACACAAACAAATATCAACAAAATATAATGAATCAATGGAAACATATTAATAATAAATTTTCCTAAATATATTAATTTTTAGATACTCAATGATGAACAGTTAATTTAAGAGGACAAATTATATGATAATATTATAAGTTGATATTAGATATGCAAAACTTTTATGTGTAAGCATATAACAATATATATATATTTTATAATTATAGTGATAGGTATAGAATACTTTTAGAGAGATTAAAGTAAAACATTCATATAGCATTAATAATGAAGCGGGAATCTCGGATGCTGATCTCCACATTCCCTACGCGAACAATCCTCTATTGCTATTATAAAGAAAAATGTTATTCTGCTAATAAATATTTTTCAAAAAGTATTGATTAGAATTTAGAATTAAAATATGTATTTTAATGAATCTTTTAAGTAAATAAAAGTGAATTTAATGATAATTTTTTATTTTATTTAATTTTATAAATTCTAATTATTCATATTTTTTGTAAGATATATGAGATGTACAGCAAAATTCTATTACAAATTAAGGCAAATTCTGAGGCAACTTCACTCATTACCAGTTTTTGTTCAGAAGGGGATTCGTAAATTTTAATATTGCTCTCAGCATCTAAAATTGCATCTTCTTTCATGCATTATATAATTACAATGGTAAATATTTTTAGTTTCTTAATCTTGGGATAAATTTTTTAGTGTTCTGCTTTTCTTTCCAAAAAATAACTGTCTAGTTTGTTCGTTCGGATCTCGATCTCAACTCGTTTGGATCTTGAGAAGACGAACGCATCTCGTGATCTTAATTCAAAAGACCACAGTCTGGATCTTAAAGACGAACACGGAGAAACCATTCTCAATATGATTCATTTGGATCGATACAAATGATTCTTTTCATTCTAAAAGAAATTATAATTGCTTTGTCTTCATCATCCACAATCTCATCAAGATTAGCAAAACTGTCAACAACTGCTTGAACTCTTTTATGTGCTCATCTATAAAAATTCCTATCCTCATCTGAAATCGATATAGCCTCCTTTTCATGTGAAGACGATTCTCCGTACTCTTCGTCAGATATTTGCCTTTTAAAAATTTTCACAGCTTCCATGCAAAAGTCTCAGACATCACAACATACTTGACGTCTCGGGTCAAATAGTCTTGGATCGGACCACATGCGCTGCAGTTCATTTTAACCCAATCTCTTTCCGATATCTCATCTGATTTTCTTCCCGTCAAGAACATCCTCCAGATTTAACGCGCGAAGTGCATCAGTGACTTCGCATTTTCGCATTCCAAAGTTATTCTTTCCATCAAACTTAACGGCATCGATTTTCGTCGGATGTATCACAACTTGGTGGAGAGTTCTTCTAGGCCCTGATGCTGATTTAGCGTAGGTTAAACCATCATTATGTGAATTCCCTTAAACGCATAAAACCATCATTATGTGTATATATATATATACATAAAATCAAGCTAGTAATTCTTTTGAAATTAAAAATTTATTAGACTTACGATAATATTGAGTCCCTAATGACTCTCTAACATATTCCTATAGTTACTATCCTCAATGTTTCCCCTTTGAACACTATACTAACCTTTCAGGATGTAAGAATCTATATTAAGAAATTAATTGGAAATATAAGGTACATTCTACCTTAAGAGCTTATAGGTTTTAAATATCATAGGTAATTCATCTATTGAAAGGTAAGTCATAATTATTTATAAGTTATTTAACTCAAGTTCTGTAACGCCTCGTCCCGTCGCCGCGTGCAAAAGAGTTAATTTAGTAAACAGTTCGCAACGGTACGGTGCATTACTCGGGAAGGAATACCGAGCATCCCCGAATATCTGCTAAGTAAAATGAGCTGAATTGCTGAGACTCAACCACAAAAAAAAGAGCTGAGTACTAATCCTTTGGATAAATATAAAATTCAGATCTAATATACATGAGTATTATCATTTCATATATGTTGATCACATCAAATATATATATATATATATATATATATGTGTGTGTGTGTGTGTGTGTGTGTGTGTGTGTGTGTGTGTGTGTGTGTGTGTGTGTGTGTTGATATCATCACAATATTAAGTATAAGTAGTAATAAACATAGAGTGTGAAAGCCAAAGCATACATCCAAATCATTCATCACAGAAGCTAAGTTGATCATACATCTCAGAAAAAAAAAGAAAAATACATTCATAATTATCACAAATAGTTTACTTAAACCAAATAACAGTAATTATTCTATCAACTGAACTGAAAGTAAACTAGAATAGGAAAGGTAAATGTTAATGTAGAATCCTCTAGTGCTCCACAAACTCCTCCTGGATCTAATGTGACACCTCCTGATCTTGCTCCACAAGCAGCTCTAGATCTGGCAAATTGCCGGATCCCAAAAGTACCACATGTTAGACAATGAGTCTAACATATCAAAAGCTATTCTAAATAGTTATAGTTATCTAATGTTTAACATTTAAACAATTAAATAAAACTACAGAAAGTATTAAAACAGTTAAAATCTAAAATAGTACAAATCTGAAGGTAAAGTAAAACTGAGACTAAAAATTGAGTACTAAAAATAGAGAAAACAATAAAGAAATTGAAATTGAGTAAATAATAAATTAAAATTATGTTGTATGCCACTGAATTTATACATTTGCATCAGAATATGCCACAGAACTGTAAGTCACTAGTATGCAAACTCGATATCACATGACATCCCACAAATCCTAGGTTAGCGAACGTTTCGCTAACAGAGTTCTTAGGTGAGCCAAGCGCTCCACTAATAGAGTCCCTAGGTGAGCCAAGCGCTTTGTTAATAGAGTCCTTATGTGAGTCAAGCGCTCTGTTAATGCTAACATGACTTATGCATTCATGATATGCCAAGGCTTTAATGACTATATGCTTTAAATCATCAAAATCCAGAAATCGACTAAAATTCAGTAATTATTCTATTTATCTTTATTATGCATAATTTACCTAAATGAATTTTGACTCTTGATTTAAGTCTATTGAATTATTATAATTTCTTAGTATAGTTACATCCTAAATCACCAAATGGGGAGAGTTACATATACATGATTTGTATATTTCCAAGAATGGTGAATTTAACACTTAGTTTGTTTAACTCCACTTATCAAAATATATAACGATAAGGGATATAATCCTTTTACAGTTTATTCTCTCAAACTAAATTGTTAATACTTTAATTGCAAATATAGCTTTTAGCGTCCTAAGAAAGGTGACTTGAAACACTTAATTTATTTAATTGCACTTATCAAAATGCATGATGATAAGGGACATAATCCTTTTACAGTTTATTCTCTCAAACTAAATTGTTAAGTACCCTACTTATAACACTCTTAGATATGGGATGTTTATCCTGTACTGAAATGTACTTATCTAATTACATAAGATAAGGCCAAAATTTTACAGTTCTATTCAAGGTAAATCAATTAATTTTATTTTCTACTAAAATAAATTAGTTCTATAGATATACACTATCATCTCCAAATGATAGTTTTATGAATTCTTATTATAGCAATTTTATATATGTAACAACCTAAGTTGTTACTTCAGTCAATTTAGACTAATCTCATTCTTAATCTTGATCCTAAGTGTTAATCAAGTTATTATGAGTCAGCCTCTAAGACCCAGTTCAAATCAGGAGTCAAATGGATCGAAATCCTAATTTTGAAAAATCCAGAAACTTTAAAAGTTGACCTATCTAAATAGACTTTATATTGGAAAATAGACTTCGTCATTACGCTCATTGCCACCAAATTAGCTAAGGATGATATTTTAATGTCAATCGGAAGTCGTCAAAAAAATTGACGAATATTTTAATAATATTTAAATACCCCGAAAATTAAAAAATTTAAATACTCGTCAAATCAAAAATTCAATATTGCCGTTGTGTTCCCCACCCCTTAATTAGCTAGGGGTGAATATTTGGAAATTTTTGGGAATTGTCTAATTAATTAGAATTTATTAATTTAGAATTTAATAAATTAATTGATTTATTTATATTAATAATTAAATTTATTATTTTAAATTTTTGCGGCCGTTAAAAAGGAGACGACGTCACCCCTTAAATAGCGCGTGCTGTCTCCTTGCCTGTCAAGATCTGACGGTGCATCTGGACCGTCTTATCGAAGATTAGACGGTCCCGGCTCTTCGTCTCCATCGTTGGAATCGCCTGCGACACGCATCGCCCGGGCCGCCAACCGCGGCCATTCCGGTACCTCCGAGCCTTCATACACTATATCCCGCTTCCTTTAAGCCTCCATTAGCATGATGGGGTACTACCTTTGCGCAGATCAGGATCTCTGGAGCCCGGATCGTCTTCTAAAGCCTGAAGTATCGCAGCCGTCATTCGAGGTACCCGTCATTCTCCTTAAGATCTTAATGCCTTACTTCAAATGCAATTCGATCAGCTATTCCATCCTCTATGTTGATAATTGAGCGGGACCGATCGAACTCTAAAGAGTTCGATCGATCCAATTTAGCAATCTCTACATAGTCCTTACAGTTATGCCCATCCATCCCGTAACCCTAGACCTAGGGTTCACCCTAGCAGGCGCCTCCGGCCACCTCCGAGGACAGGCCAGGTGCTGTCGGGCAGGTCTCACCGAGACCTTCCCTCGGTCGTGCGGGTCGAGCGCCGGTGCATCCAGGAAGACCACCACTTGGCGTGCCCTAGCTTCGGCCGAGCGAGAGGATGGTGAAGCATCCTGGCCGGGTCGGGTCGACCCGGGCCCGCCCAGGGCCGCACGCGCTGATCGCGTTCGGGGTATGCTCCCGAGGCTAGGGGCCCGCGTCTGCGCAGGCTGGGGCTCGCCCGCGGGCAATCGGCCCGTCTCTGCCTGCCGCGTGGTCGGGTGGGTCCCACGTCTGCCGCGACCAATTAAGGCCTGCCACGTGTCCTCGTGGGTCCCGCCGCCGTCAGTCAACCTGCAAAGAAGATAAATAAATATAATAATTATATTGTTATGTTAATTAAATTAGTATAATTAATTTAGTATATAATTATAACTATAGATATAGTGATTAATAGATAATTAATTTAATTAATTAAGTTATGTACTGTTATGTATTATATTAAATGAGGTGAATTAGATTAATTTATTGTAATTAAATTAATTAATCTCGTCTCTTAACTAAAATTAAATAATAATTAAGTAATTAAATAATAATTTGTGATTTATCAATTAATATTTATTGGTAATTAATATTAAATAGTAATTAAATTAAATCAATAAGTATTATTAATTTAATAGTTAATAATTAATTGATCAAATTAAATCAGAGAGGCTATTTAGATAATTTTGAATAGTAACTTAATTCAAATTGTATTTTGAATAGTAAAATCTATTTAATTTATTTATTTAATTCAAAACTTTAAAGTTCAATAACTTGTTATACAATGATTTAAATATAGCAAATACAGGTCTCATTTTACTCAAAAAAATAAAATGAATCAAATAACGTAATTCAAAAGTCCGTTTCAGGGTACGTATAACGTAGTGATATTTTATGACATAAATAAACACTCACAACTTTTAACTTAGTTATCCAAATATAGGCAATATGGGTCTTAAAATACTCAGGAAAATAGTCCCAATATTATAGAAGTATTAGTTTCCCCATCTGAAGCTTAGTTTGAAAAGTAACATTTATGACCTTACCCTGAAAATGACCAAAATGCCCTTGTACTTCAATTGATCATAACTTGGTCAATTCAACTCCAAATTTAGAAATTCAAAATATTAACTAGATTAGAATTTTGGTGTGATTAATAAATTGAAATAATATTTAGGATCTAAAACTTAAAAAATTAGAAATGACCAAAACACTCCTAACCCTAGTTAGGCCATGATTTGACCATTTGAAGTTCAAATTGGGTTTACTCCCTATCAACACACCAGTATATTATAGGAAAGTTATAGAAATTGAGTTTGCTGAAATTGGACCTCAAACGGAAAAGTTCGGTTTTTGTCTCTTGTTGATCGATAAAATTACATAATTACTCTTAGAAATTGAAATAGCCATAACTTAACCATTAAAGCTTAAAATGCAGTGTTCTTAGACTCTATAGAATTCATGAATAATAATTAATAGTAAACTGTATAAAAATATAGATTCTATTAGGTGTAAATTACAAGATTGCCCCTTAGGTCAGAAACTTTAGTTTGGACTTATAGGATCCGTTTCTCATCCAAATTGGGTGTACATACTGTCTATCTTCATGTTAGATAATAAGGAATCATTTGGCAGTAAAAAATTATATTTTGGAATTTTAATTCAAAAAAAAACTTTTCGGACCCTTAAGTAGGGGCAAAATAGTCATTTTGCTCAAATTTTAAGTTAAGTATCTTTAACTCTTAAATTAGCTTCCAAATCAGTAAAATCAGTATTAAAATTGTATTGAATCTTCTGAGTAAAATCAACTGTTGAATTAAAATTGTAAAATTCCTAAAATTTCTTCAAGTCTTTTCTTAGGACTTTACACCTCACATTAGGACTATTCCTAAGACTAGGACTAGATTATAGGTTAGATTTCATTCATTAAAAAATGGGGTTTTTCAATGAATGAATCCTTAGTTTTATTAGTTTCCAGATTTTATAATTATTTTAATCATTTTGTCTTTTAACCCTAGATTCAGGATAGAAGATTCATCCTATTAAGTTTTATTTGCTTAATAGGATTTGTCTTAATCAATATATCACTTTTATACTGAAACCTAAATCTTATGCCTTATCCTTTTGGATTATGTGATTAAGCTCAATCTCGTAGTGTTTAATCTATAATATATAATTTAAGATCTTGATCAGATCTTAAATAGAACATCTAAATTCATCAAATTAGGTCGTATGATATATTGATTTAAACCTGTAGTCCTGCTTGATTGAATTAGATTAGAACCTGATCAGTTCTAATTCTTTTAACTTATAAGAGCATACTTCTAAGTTACACTTGATAATAGGAATTGGAAATCCTGAACTTATGTAACTTAGAATAGTTAGAATTATTTAATTAGACAACAACAGTGTCACTATATATAAAAGAATCCCTTGCTTACTTAATTATTTTGTTATTACACATTCTTTGTATTTTGTGCTTAATTCCTTGGACATGTCATATAAGAAAACTTTGTGCATGAAATGAAAACTTAGAATAATTATGATAACAGTTGTCTTTGGGTTTAGTATATTCTAGTAGATTTGAGTGCACATTTACCCTAATGGATATGGGTAAGGAGTAATAAGGATGCTTAATATTACTCATTGAGGAGTGTGTGTTAAGCCTGGAACCCATATAGTCTTGCAAACATGCTTAACTCCTCAGCTATTTCTGAATGTGTCTACAGAAATAAAAGTAAAATAACTAAAAGATTCTGCATTTATACTTACTACCTCCTCAGTTCTATTATTGTTCTGTCTACCATAGCCCAGAAAGGCTTTGGGAATTTTACTGGGCCCGATAGACCAATTTTTTGATATGACAGTCTTTACATACTTATTTCAGTTTTAGCTTACTGTGTAATGTATTATTAATGCATATTTCAATTAACTGTGTTTCTTTACTTACCTGCTCACTTGTATATATTTATAGGATGCTAGACTTTACTACTTACTATATGTACCATTTTTAGATTTCTGTCTTTAATTAGTATATGTCATATTATGGCGCCCCGCACCCTTAATCCACCACGGATTAGGTTAAGGGTGGAGTGTCACTCTGGCTAACCCCTCACTTACCATTGGATTAGGATAAACTCCATAATCCACCTGATTATGGAAGAATTAACACAAAATCAATCTAACAGTCACTATAACGTACAGAGTGCGGAAGCAATAAATAATATCTAAACATCACAATGTAACATAAGTGCAAAATATGACTCAGAATATAAGCATACAAATCCAAATGCACAGTCAAGAGTACATGTATTATTACAATATTTAAAGTTCAAATAAAAGGAAATGCAAAGGCACTCATCCTCACAATAAGTCTAAGGACTAGATATGCTCTGGTCCAAGCTACTGCTCCTCCTCTATAAATAGCTCCTCCTCAGGTGCTGGATCCTCTATCTGCTCTATGCCTACCATTGTCGGTTTCACAATGTAGGGCCCCAGCCAAAAAAGAGAAAATCTTGTTAGATAATTTGTTTGAGTATATTTTAAGCTGATACATTTTTATATATTTTATAATATCACCACTTTACACAATTTTCCTAAGCAACAATATATAAAGGAGCGACTGGCAATACAATAAGAAGGAGGAAAAGCTATAAATAACATTTATAACTTAAACAAATGAGGCTAAGACATGCCTCAAAAGCGAGGTAAACAAAATAAGGCATATACTATAAGTAACTAAATATATGCTGAAAGAAAATGCTACATCCTAATATATGCTGGTGATCAAATGAAATATGCAAATTACAATAATAAATCTCAGTAGTGATACATATAAATAGTAACAAAATCTAACATCTTACTGTATATAAGTTATACTAGGAAATAGCAGACTGAATAAGCAATGCCAAAACATAGCTGAATACTAAAATTGCACATCAAACTTTGTATACTGGCTGCTAGTTATTTTACTTTTGTTTCTATGGACAACTGTTAGAAACAACTTGATGAGTCAAGCACGTCTGCAAAACTATACGGGTCCCAAGCCTAACACACTCTCCTCAATGAGAATGTTAGGCATCCTGATCTCACCTTACCCCTGTCCATCGGGGCAAATGTGCACTATAATCACCATAAACTGAACCCAAAGGCAACTGTTATCCTATTATTCTAAGTTTTCATTTTCATGCACAAAGTTATCTTATATGAAATATCCAAGGAAGTAAGCTCAAATACACAAGGAATGCGTAGCACAAAATATCAAAATAAGCAAGAGACTCTACTAATATGGTGATACCATCTATTTTCTATTATCTGTTCTAACTATTCCAAATTACACAAGTTCAGGATCACCATTTTCCCATATTTCAAGTGTAACTTAGAAATTTGTCCTTACAAATTACAAAATATCAGGACTAGCTAGGTCCTAATATACCAAATCAAAGTCGACTATAGAAGTTAAATAATAAATCATTACGACCTAATTGATAATTTTAGACGTTCTAACTAAAACTACTAAACTATAGATTATGGATTTAACACCACGAGATTGGGCTTAATCACATAATCCAAAAAAGATAAGACCTAAGATCTAAGTTTCATTCTAATAGTGATCTAATAATCAAGGTTAATCTTATTAAGTAATCAAACTTAATAGGATGAATCTCCTATCTTAGATCTAAGGTTAAAAGATAAAATAATCCAAATAAGTTGAAAATTCTAGAAATTAGTAAAACCAAATATTCATTCATTGAAAAACCTTATTTTTCAATGAATGAAATCAACCCTATGATCTAGTCCTAGTCTCAGAAAGGATCCTTAAGGTGTAGCGTTAAAGACTTAGGAAAATTATAAAATTTGACCTAACTGATAATTTTACTTACTTACATGCCACTAATATGGTTATAAGGTAAATTTTAGTGATATAACTCATAATTCAGAGACTAATGATGCTTATCCTAAACTTTTGGCAAAATGACCATTGGTGTTTCTCTTTTCCATATGATTTCTTACTGTCTAACTTGAGGATAGACGGTAAGTTTGTCCAATTCAGACGAGAAACGGGTCATACATGTTCAAACTAATGTTTTTGACTTAAGGGCATTTAAGTGTTTTTTCACTCTACTGAAAACTAAGTTTTTATTCAGTTTATTGTAGGTTACTGTTCAAGGATTCCATAGAGTCCAAGAACACTGCATTCTGAGTTTGATTAACTAAGTTATGGATGCCTTAAGTTTGAAGGGCAATTTGGTAATTTCGGGTCGATCAACGGGTGACAAAAATCGAACTTTTCCGTTTGAAGTCTAATTTTGGTAATTTCGGCCTGCTCAGCCTGAGCAGCGCTTCGTCTTCCTCCTGTAGCTCCGAAGGCGGGCGGCTAGGGTTGGAGTTTTGGAGGCTTCCCGACGACGGCGCAGCCCGGCTCGCATGGCGTTGCGACGGCCCCGACGAGGGCTAATCGGCGAATGGTACGACGGTCCTGGATACGCACTAGATTGCCTCTAATGTCAAACCCTAGACCTAAACGGGCGTCGGGTCATATGACGATACACGTACTCGATACGCGGGAGTGGGTGTTGATTGCTCAGAGATGACTTGTAATGGAAGGGGACGTTCATTGCGTAACAATAAGAGGAGGTGTGAGGGAGGTACCTGCACTGTCGGCGAGGCGAATTAGGGTTGCAGAGACGCGTTCGAGTCTTTCTGGCGCACGCTGGTTCGACCTCCACGAACATGTCGAGGCTTGGGGAGATTAGGAGGGTCGGCGATAATTCATAGGAGAGGCCTCGAGCGGGGACTGGCCAGCCGCGGCGGCGCCCGCTCGCATCGAGCCACGCGGCCTGCGTGCGTTGGCGGGGACGGAGGCGAAGAAGGCGTACCGTCTGATCTTGGATCAGATGGTCCCGATCCGCTGTCTGATCTGACGGTGGATCGAAACGGCGCTCGCGATTTGGCTGGACGGCGTGAGTAGGCTAACGGCGCACTGAATTTGAAAAAAAATAAAAAAAAAATAAATATTTTAACTCATAATTTCCTTAATTAATTTTATTAAATTAATTAATTCCTGAAAATTCTCGAAAATTCTCAAATACTCACTCCTAGCTAATTGAGGGGTGAGGAACGCAACGACGAGGTCAGAATTTTGATCCGACGAGTATTTTAATTTCCCAAATTTCGAGGTATTAAATATTATCAAAATATTCGTCAAATTTTTGACGACTTTCGATTGATGCGAAAACTTCACCCCTAGCTAATTTGGGGGAAATGAGTGCGATGGCGAAGTCCGTTTTCCAATCCGAGGTCAAGTTAAATGGGTTAAATTCTAGGGTTTTTGGATTTCCAAAAATCAGGATTTGATCCAATCGACTCCTGATTTGATCTGGGTCTAAGAGATTGACTCTAATTGACCTAATTAACACTTAAGATTAGTTTTAAGACTTAAGATTAGTCTTAATTGACTAAGGTAACAACCTGGGTTGTTACACATATGATCATCAGCATGTTTAGGATTAGACTTTACTTTTAGTACTTTTACTTACTGCACTATATATGTATATATATATATATATATATATATATATGTGGGTGTGTGTGTGTGCCCATTCCTTACTTAGTTTGTTGAGGTGTGCTTTTGCCTCACTTTTTGTTTAGGTATAAATGCTATATTTATAACTTATCATGTTCCTTGTACGCTTACTTCACCTATGCTTTTAGTTAACATTTTATTGTGTTTAAGTATAAAATGGTGACATTAATAATTTATTTAAAATATTCAGCCTAAAATGTACTTAGACAGTTGTCTAATAAGATTTTATGTCATTAGTTGGGGCCTTGACATTATGAAACCGATAATATCAGATTCAGATAGATTTGAGGAGCTAGGTGCTGAGGAAGATGAGTCATTCATAGAAGAGGTGCACCAGCTAGGAGAGTCAGCGTTGTCTAATTCCTTTTAGCCTTCTGTGAGAATGAGAGATTTTATTTCAGTTTTTTAAACTATTCATTAAATGTTATAATAATGCAGGTACTGTGACTGTGATTACTTTTCTGCACTTTATTATTTATTGAGCTATATGTTGTTTCTCACGTGATGTATGGTGGATAGATGTAATGTTTATTTCATTTTTCTTTCGCACTCTGTATGTATATTAGATGTAGTGACTGATCTTCTAAGTTATTCTAATAGCCCAAACTCTTAAGCACCAAGGTATTGTCCGCTTTAGTCTGAAAGGCCTCACAATTTTTCTCTCAGAAGATAACTTCCCAGCAGGTCACCCATCTTAGGAGTGCTCTCACCTGAGCACGCTTAATTTTGGAGTTCTTATCAGGAACTCCACCATTATCTGAAAAAGCACCTCGATGTTTAAGAATTTCACTTATTACTACTTAAGTGGGTCTTCACAATCTCCCCAACTTAAGTAATTGACGTCCTCGTCAGTATCCACACATAGATCTAAGAACCATCCATTGGGTAGATAGAACTAAAGGTGACCCCTACAGGCACAAGAGGTACCACAACCATGTAGTTTTTTTTTTAGTAAAAAAGAAGTATCTAATTTTTTAAAAAACCTATAATTATGAAGAGAAGGATCAGGATCAAATGAAAATAAAAAGGGCTTATGATACATGAAAAAAGGATCTGGTTTTGGTATTGATAAAATAAATATATCTAATATTTTTTATAATAAAATAGATTCATAGTTTACAATAGTGTAAAATAAAGTAGAGGTAATTTGTATTTGCTCATTTTCTAGTATTTTTGATCTCATTCCAATTCTGAGATCAAAGAATGTTTTTTTGTTCAATAATATTTCTTTTTTAACTAAGATTTTATTATTAAATCCTATTACTTTTTTGTTTTTTAATTCAAATTTTTAAAAATATATAATTATTTTAACCATCATAGGTTCAAGAGGCTACTCACATGAAATGGTACTTTGCTCTGTATGGCACTTAGCTCCTATCTGATACCCTATGGTTTGCTCTAATACCATTTGTAACAGTCCAAACTTTTAAGCACCAATGTATTGTCCGCTTTAGCCTGAAAGGCC
The DNA here is from genome assembly GCA_016760335.1 of Gastrodia elata. Lineage (NCBI taxonomy): Eukaryota > Viridiplantae > Streptophyta > Magnoliopsida > Asparagales > Orchidaceae > Gastrodia > Gastrodia elata. The sequence goes on from CM028671.1 coordinate 10,021,624, forward strand.
TCACGGTTTTGCCCTCATAAGATAACTTCCCAGCAGGTCACCCATCCTAGGAGTGCTCCCACCTAAGCACGCATAACTTTGGAGTTCTTATCAGGAATTTCACCATTATCTGAAAAGTCACCTCGATGTTTAAGAATTTCACTTATTACTACTTAAGTGGGTCTTCACAGTTATTCTGTGCACGTCCTTCCCTCATCAGTGGATTGTGGATCTTACCTAATCCACTGATAAGTGAGAGATTTGCCAGAGTGACACTCCACTCCTTAGTCTAATGATTGTGGGCTTAAGGAGTGGGGCAACACAATATATAAATCAAGGAATATAAGCTAATGAATCCACACTCCATTGTGGTGAGTCATACACAAAGATTCCATGAATGTCACATGAAAGTCACTCAACTTAAGATACTACCATAAGGAATAATCTCATTCTATAATATTTAGGTTATTCTACCATAAGGATCTAAGATCTAAGTTTAAAGATAGTAATTGTTGATCTAAGATTCTACCTCAAAATCAGATAATAAGCTCTTTTTACTGTCACATGAAAGTCACTCAACTTAGGATACTACCATAAGGAATAATCTCATTATATAATATTTAAGTTATTCTACCATAAGGATCTAAGATCTAAGTTTAAAGATAGTAATTGTTTATCTAAGATTATACCTCAAAATCAGACAATAAGCTCTTTCTACTGTAATAATTTAATTATTAAAAGGTCTGACAATTTAATTAATCTAAACATTATCTCTATATTCTAAAGATCTAAGTACAAAAAGGGTATAATTATTTAAATTATCATCTAAGCTATAAGGTTCACTTAAGATTTTCATTTTTTTTTTAACATATTAGGCTAGATCATATATAATCGGATGGGTAAACACATCTGATTATAATCTATACTATAATTATGGGATATAATCATATAAGTTATTGAGGATGATCATTTCATAAATCACTCTCATTTTATAATTAAGTTTCATGTTAATGGTCTTTCTTATGAGAAAATCAAAGATCTAAAGATTAGATTCAGATGATCAATCATGTGAGTTTCTTATAATTCTAGATACTTCTAATTTACTGTTTTAAAATCAGTGTCAAATTAATAAGTAGCAAGTTTTTTCAATGTTCAAATCAAGTGTCTTATTTAGGATAATTAAGATTTGAGTCTTAATCTAACCAAGTTATAATTTAACTCCCAACTTGACCTAATCAAGGTTGTTTTCTTAGGTTTTGATCAATAATCAAATTAGTGAGTTTATTATCTATTATTGATGTCCAATTCAAAGTAAAATAATTATTATTTTAATTAAGTATTATAAGATCCTTAGCGCTTAAATGTTGATTAATGTCAAATAAATTATTTAAGTGTCTAAATCAGAAGTTATATATTCTAACATGCACACCTACTATTTATGAAACACATATAAGGCAAATCAGAGATTAATAAAGGCTAACAATCACTAAGTATGAGCTAAAGCAATTGATACTTAATTAATAATTTAAAATTTTAGAATTTAAATCTAGTTGAATAAATTAATTCTAAGCTTCCTAAGCATGGAGTTCATATTTAAAAATCACATCTATATTTATCTAATTCTTGATTTCATTATAAATTTATATTTTTATTTTGGTATATTTTTGTATTATTAGGGCTTTGGGGCATCAAAATATGAAAAATATGAAATTTGAGCAAAACTGAACAGTTATGCACGCTACGGCGCGCTGTAGCACTCACCTGGCCGATAGCCAAGCGCTACGACACATTGTGGTGAGCTACTGCGCTGCAGCGCTTTTAGGCGTTCCGACGAATTTTGGCACTTCGACGCGCGGCAGTGTCTCATGCTACAGAGCCAAATTTCCCGAGACGCAGGTGCTACAATGCTCTGCATCGCTCGTTGGCCGAAAGTCAAGCACTATGACACGCTACGGAATCCTGTAGCGCTCGACGATGATTTCGCCTGTGCGAAAATGGAATGTGTCCTATATGATGGAAAGGTCTTGGAAAGACCTTTCCATTAATACCAAAATCGACATCAATGAACCATTCTAATAATGTAAATAATGAAACCCTTGCTACCTATGTAATTTCTTTCTGTTCAACACTAATCATTTCCCTCTTTAAAATGGATTATGATCGAGCTTAGCTTGATCGCTCAAATACAGGTTCTTAAGGATGTGAAATAAGCGTGTGAGTAGCAAGAAGTAGCATTGGATCAGTCCAATGGGGGACATAAAGGTACAAGGAAAGGATACAAGAGGGTACATTTGCTTGCAAATGGAGGTCTTATTATTTTTTTCAAGGCTTGAGGGATGAAGCTTCAGCTTCCAATAACAATGGAGAGGAGGGCTGGGGATTTTTTAAGAGCTTGGGAGTTTCTTACTTCAGTAGATGAGCAAATGGAGAGGGAGGTGGGCTGAGGTTCCCATTTAAAAAAGAAGGAGATATGGGCTGGGAGAGGGAGATATAACAACCCAGGTTATTTCTTAGGTTAATTAAAACTAATCCAAGTCTTATTATGGTTTAAATTTACTAATTAAGTCATTAGGAACTCATTACTCGTACCTGGTTCAAATCAGGAATCAAATAGATCAAATCCTGATTTTGGGAATTTCCAAAAACCCTAGAAATTGACCTATTTATTTTGACCTCAAATTGAAAATATAACTTTACCATTGTGATCATCTCCCCCAATTTAGCTAGGAGTGTTATTTTGGAGGCATTTGGAAGTCATTGGATTTTCGTCGAATTTTAATATTATTTAAATACCACGGAAAATCAAATAATTAAATACTCGTCAAATCAAAAATCCAATTGCGCCGTTGCGTTCCTCACCCCTCAATTAGCTATGGGTGATTTATTGAAAAATTTTAAAATACATTTAATTAGTTAAATTTAATTAATAAAATATGTAAAAATAATTTAAATAATAATTGTTTAATTATGTTTAACGACGCCATCCATTAACTCCTCACGTTGTTTCCTTTTTCTTCCTGGCGCCGTTAATCTCAGCGGTGCATCTTGTGCCGTCAGATCTTTGGATCAGACGACAGATGTTCGTCGTCCTCGCGTCCCTCAATCGAGGCCTCCGCGTGTCGCGCAGAAGCAGAGCCTGGCTGCTCGGGCCACCGAGTGGTGCCTCCCACCGCTTTTGGAGCTACGATTTTAATCCCTATGCATTCTAAAATTGTTCAATATTTTCATTTTGGGAGATTCGGCAGCAGGTTAAGATTGAAGCGGATCCTCATCTCCTTCTTCCTGAAACTTCTCTGAGGTACTCAACTCTCTAAATTTATGCCTAATCAAATTGCCTCTGTGATTGTAATTATACCAATTAATTTGTTATATGAATCTTTTTCTTTCATAAGGGAATTATTTATGCGATTAGTTTTGATTCTCGAGTGATTGAAATTTAGGTTTTCTGAATCCATAATATAGATTTTATGGTTTTATATTTGCTAGATGTAGGATGATTTTGGAGCAAAAAATTAAGATTTAGAAGACTACTATAGATCGATATTTCCTGTAGGTATGCAAATCGCAACCTGCATGTAACAATTCAGGTTGTTACCTTAGTTATTTAGGACTAATCTTAGTCTAAAATACAATCTTAAGTGCTAATTAGGTCAACATGAGTCAACCTCTAAGACCTGATCCAAATCAGAAGTCAAATGGATCGAATAATGATTTCTGGAAAACCTATAAACCCTAAAAATTGACCTATTTAAATTAACCTCCAATCAAAAAATGGACTTTGTCATTGCGCTCATTGCCCCCAAATTAGCTATGGGTGACATTTTTGGGTCAATCGGAAGTCGTCAAAATATCGGCGAATATTTTAATAATATTTAAATATCCCGAAAATTGGGAAATTAAAATACTCGTCGGATAGAAAATCCGACCTCACCGTTGCGTTCCTCGCCCCCCTCCCACCCCCTACCCCCCACGCTCTCGCCGAAAATTGGGAAATTAAAATAGTCGTCGGACGGCCAATATTAAGGCGAAAATTGGGAAATTAAAATACTCATTGGACGGCGAATATTAAGGCGCGCCGTTCGATTCGTCGTTCGGATCTGACGGCGAATCTGAACCGTCTGGTCCGAGATTAAACGGTTCCTGGCCCTCGTCCCCATCGGGGACTCCGTCGCTTCCTCCCGTGACACGCGGCACACCCGCCGCGATCCAGGCCAGTCCGACGCCTGCCCGCCTCGCCTCATCCACCCAGCGCACCTTAAGGCTCGAACCCACGCCTGGAGACATAGCTAGATCGTCTTCCTCCCGTGTGAGCCCTAAGTCCTCAGTCGACCTGTAAGCTGTCGAAACCAGGCCCTCGAACCTCCCTCCGCTCGACGCTTGATCAGGTACTCCTAAACCCCCTGTTGTTTCCCTATTCTAAGTGTTAGCACGCAAACATAAATTAGGGAGCAATCGGCTCAATCGTGTCCGATCGAGTCCGATCGCTCGATAGCCTCGTACCGTTCGAAACCCTAGACCCCCGGTGCGTTCGAGAGGGAGGAGACGGACGGTCGAGATCCGTCCGTCTGTTGGAGACTCGATCTGAACCGTCGGATCTTCGCTAACTCTGACCGTATGATTAGGGGTCCGGCCCGTCCGCATCCACCCAGCCCATCCGGACGTATCCAGTCGCCCGTGTTCGCCCGGAAGGTGAAGGGACGTGACCCGTCCCGAGCCGGCTGGAGCCCGACCCGCCCGAAGGCGCGGACCCCGCCTGGTGGCTTCTGCGCCTGCCGCGTGTAGCGCGGGTCCCGCGCGCGTACACTTGGGGTCAGCCCGTGGGGCTCGCTATCGGCTCAGCCGACGCCCGTGGGTCCCGCTCCCGAGGCCTGCGCCAATCGTTGGCCGCCACGTGTACCTGAAGGGGCCCACCGCATTGATTGCTCTGCAGAAAATGTTTAGTATAATTTTTATATACATATATATTACATTAATAATTAATACAAACCTATATAAATATATACATATTAACTAGCAGAACTTAGGATCTCAGTATACATTAACAGAGTATAGTGAAATCTTATATATTGATATACATATATACATAAATATATATGTATGTATAATTTGTTAAATAACAAATCCTAAGGATACAATTATATAGATATAGGTATATATATATATATATAACTATGTTAAAGTTAATTAGTTAGGTCATTTAATGATAATTAGGTTCATTAATGACAATTAAATAGTTAATATAAAAATATTAGCTAAACAAACTGTTAAATAATTTTAATAACATACATATTAATTAATAAGTAATTAGCATCAATTAAAGGCTAACAGTAGACTTATGGTTTAATTAAATGATTAATTAGTAGTTATTAATTAATATATTACCTAATTAACTATATATATATATAGTTATTTATACAAAGATTCAGGTTATTTAATCGGCAGATAATTAATGTTAGTTAACATAACTGTAAGATTAAGGATAAATTAATTTAACTTAATCCACGAATTGATCTTAGGAATTAGTTTAATAAATAGTAAATAGAATTAATTAATTAAATAATTAAAATAGTAATATCATTTAGTTAAATTAATAATTAATTAAAATCATTTGTTAGTATAATTAGCATATTAATCAAATTAAACAATAATTATTTAACCTAATATAAAAAATTATTAAGCTTCTAAGTTTATTTAATTTTTATTAATTAATAATGTTCAAAAATAAATATTGAGACCCTTATTTGCAATTTCCCCCAATTTTTAGTATTTTGGCTGACAGCCCCTTGCACTTTTCGGCTGGCCATCTCTCCCTTCCTACTCAAGCCATGCCCCATTAATACTCAAGCATGATGATTTTACTCCATAGCCTCCCTAGCCATGATGGCTCCCTACACTCCCTCTCCTCCTTTAAATGGAGAGCTCAGCCCCCTTCTCATGCTTGCTGAACTTTTCTCCACTCATCCATCCCATTGCTTCACCCTAAGAAGAAGAAGAAGAAGAAGAAGAAAGAAAGAAGAAGAAGGCAACAAAGGTTCTTTCCTCTTCCTCTCCTTCCAAGAACATAAAGGTACCCTCTTGATCCTCTCCTTGTCTTTCTTATGTGGTTATAATGTTAGAATGTAGCCATTGGAAGTCCATATGCATGTATGAAAGCCATTAAGGCTCGTAAAAGTTTCAAAGGAATATGCTCTGTTTTTATTTATTTTGTATATCCTGTCATTCATTTATATTTTTAGTTTAGCTAGAATGCTCCGTTCGTACCGATTTTAGTGTCGATGGAAAGGTATCGGAAAAACTTTTTCATTGATATATAGCACAAATCATGGAACTTTCTGGATTAAGAGTAATTAGGCTCGAAAAACAGTTCTCGCAGGTTTCGCACCTGACGAAATCACCGTCTGCCGCTGCACCGCGCTGTAGCGCGCTGCAGCGGATTGCCGCGGGCTGCAGCGGACAGGAAAACTTACGAAAATGCACATTAATTAATTGAACAGTAAAATTATGAAATGAACCGCTCCAGCGCGCGGTAGCGCGCTGCAGTGGTCTGCAGCGGCATCTCACGAAAACTTAGGAAACGACCATAAAAGTTAATTAAACAGTAGCTTGCAAAATGGGACGCTACAGCGCGCTGCAGCGAGCCTTAGCAAAAATATTTCAGATCTTAGGAAATTACAAAATAAATAAAAAAAAGTAGATTTTGCAAATCGGACCGCTATAGTGCGCCATAGCGCGCTACAGCGGATTTCAGCGGACTGCAGCGGATTTCAGCGGACTGCAGCGAGTCGCAGCGCAATGGCGCTACCGTGTGGAAAGTGCTACAACGTGCTCTAGCTATTCGAGGAGACGGGTTATTCCTCCCCGAGTGGCGCACCGCTCCGCCGCCAAATTTATGATTTTAATTCTTTTCAGCACGGCGACGGGGCGGGGTGCTACAGTTGGTATCAGAGAAATATCATAAAGTGTCAGATATTAAAACATTCCTATCTACTTTATGATCTATTCTCTGCAGCAGATATGATCACAATTACTAAGTGTGAGAAAAGTAGCATCCATAGTTCATCATACTGAAATCTCAGAAATGAAACTAAGAATATCTGGAAATGACACCTTAGGAATTGAACGAACCATAAAATGAGTAAAATATAGTTAAATATTAAAAGCAAGCAACATATGACATCTTAAGATCTGAACGAACCTTAAAGAGATAACATATACAAATTTAAACTCTTGTAACTGAAATGATTGGAAACTAGAACTAATAATTGAATGAAATTTTAGGAATGGAATATCAGCAGTTCGATTTCTTCTACTACCTTATATTATTCGACGAGTATTGGGCAGATGATTTCCAAGATGGCAAAATCTATGGAAGGATTGTGGAAGGGGTATCTCCTCGTGGAGTAGAAGTACTATATAAGATTTTAGTCCGTCCGTCCTTCAGAGGAACTAGTCTCCCTACTCTTGCCAAAGAGTGGTTGAACCGTGTGATCATTGCGTTCTGAGAGACAGCTTGTCCCGACGACTACCATCTCCAGATTCTGGGATTTCTGCTTGGTGGTTCTGCTGATAGGTGGTGGTACTGGATAGAAAGAAGTTTGTTTAGGAAGCATCGATTAGTAACATTCGATGATTTTTGTGCCACCTTTATGGCAGAGTATTGTAGCTGATGTCCTTAAGTTTCATATCATATCTTGCTTTCGCAATAGTTTATCCTTTGTCCACTTATATAACTTCTCTTTTGAGAAAGTGATGATTAAGAAAGATAGTAGATCCTTATTTCATTTGCTAAATTCATATTTTGTTACAGTCATGAATCCAGGATCTCCTTCAGCTCCTACCCCAATTAAGAATGCGGTCTCATCATCTGGCGGACCCGAAGAATCAAATGTAATGACTAGTCTGATGAAAGCCTTAATAGAAAGCAATGCACAACAAGCGCAAGAGACACGTGCTCTAATTCTCTCTGTCAGGCAACAATCTGTACCGCCATCAGGGTTCTCATCATCTTCCCATTACACTGGTGATGGGATTCTACACAATTTCCTTCGCCTTAGAACTCCCACGTTCAATGGAGCGTTGAACCCAATGGACACAGTAAATTGGCTCAAAATGGCCGTAAAGAACTTGACTAGTATCAAGTGCCCTAATTCTGAAGCTATTCGCTTAATAACTCATCTATTCCAAGAAGAAGCTGAAAATTAGTGGGAGAATGAGCGGGCCAACAAATTCGTCGATTATGAAATGGAAGATATCCCCTGGGATATGTTTTTGGAAGCATTTCGTGAAGCGTTCATACCAGCATCATCTCAAGCTATCCTGGAGGATGAGCTCCTCCACCTCACTCAAGGCAATAACTCGGTGTTCGAATACGAACAAGAATTCTGGAGGTTGTCCCGTTTCATTCCGGATCTGGTTAGAATGGAAGCATCTAAATGCCATCACTTTCTGAAGGGTCTGAGAGACTCTATAAAAGCTCACCTAGTGTTTCGCCAAATCAAGACTTTGGCAGAATTAATCGAGGCGGCTCGCCTCCAAGAAGGATTTCAAGGTCAAATGGACCGTAAGCGCAATGCTTCATTTGCGCAGCCAAGGAAGGAGCAGTTTGGTCATCGCAAGATGGCTAAAGTTTATAATATCGAAGCTGAACAATTCTAATCCCAGCACCCTGAATGCAAGAAATACCATCCGTATGGGAAATGCTACCACTTTGGTGGTGTATGTTTTGCATGTGGTCGGAAGGGCCACCATTATTTCGAATGAAATTCTAAGTCAACAATTGATGGAGTGCTCATCGACCACTCCCGTCAAAAGCAAGCATTCCGTGCTCAGCCAGGGAACAACCAAGAGCCTGCTCCTGCTAAGATGCCAGCACCCACTTCACATGCTAAGTCTGTTATATCTGCACAAAAGCCAGCCTATAATCATCAAGGCCAGCGGCCCCAGGGCAAACAACCTCCAGCTCCTGCAAGGGTATACACGCTAACACCCACCTCTGCACTCGAAGACAATAAAGTCATTTCAGGTATGTTTTAAATTAAAATTTTATTTAGTTACTACTATTTCAATATTTTTAATTGTTGGAGTAGTAATGCTTATTATGTTATTGTAATCATAGGCACCTTATCAATAAATGGTAAAACTTGTAATATCCTTTTCGATACTGGAGCAAGTCATTTCTTTGTATCAGAAAGTTGGGTGAAACCTCTTAAGCTATCAACCTATCGATTAGCAAAATCAATGAGCATCGGGTTACCTTTCGGAGCCCGTATGCAATCTCAACAATTATGCAACATAAATATTCCCATTGGTGAACAAAAGTATAGAGCTAAATTAATTATATTACCAATTGCAAACTTTGATATAATCCTAGGCATGAATTGGTTAAGTGAACATAGTGCTTCCATAAATTGCCAAAAGAAGAAAATGACTTTGGGTAGTGGAAGCCAATCAAAAACCTTCATTGGGAGATTTAGCACTCAAGCGTCGTTGATCAATGCCATGAGAGCAGAAAAGCTAGTCAAGAAAGGGTGCGATGTGTATCTCGTAACAATATTGGGAGAAAAGAAAGAAGTTGTGCCTATTTCTGAGAACCGAATAGTTTGTGAATTTTCTGATGTCTTTCCTGAAGAAGACCTACCTGGTCTTCCTCCCGTTAGAGAAGTAGAATTTGCTATATAATTAATTCTGGGAACGCAACCATTATCAAAAGTTTCGTATCGTATGGCGCCTAAGGAGTTGCAAGAATTAAACAAACAACTGGAAGAGTTACTAGAAAAAAGTCTTATTCGGCCGAGTTCGTCTTCTTGGGGAGCGCCAGTTTTATTCGTGAAGAAGAAAGATGGATCGACGAGAATGTGCATCGATTATAGAGAATTGAACAAAGTAACTATCAAGAATAAATACCCATTGCCGCGAAGCGATGATCTATTTGATCAATTAGTTGGAGCTAAGGTATTTTCCAAGATCGATCTGTGATCTGGTTACCATCAGCTAAGAGTTAAAGGTGCAGATATAGAGAAGACAACATTCAGGACCCGCTATGGACATTATGAGTTTTTGGTAATGTCATTTAGATTAACCAATGCGCCGTCCATCTTTATGGACTTAATGCAGCGAGTATTGAAATAATACTTAGATAAATTTGTCATCGTCTTCATTGATGATATCCTGATTTATTCAAAGAATAGTGCTGATCATGAGAAGCACTTATGGTTAGTTCTACAAGAACTCCGAAACCATGAGCTATACGCAAAATATTCAAAGTGCGAGTTTTGGCTTGACTTAGTCGCTTTTCTGAGCCACGTCATAGATGCGCAAGGAATTAAAGTAGATCAAAACAAAGTAAGCACCGTTCAGGATTGGTCACAGCCAAAGTCTGTGACTGATATCAGAAGCTTTTTGGGTCTGGCAGGATATTATAGAAAAATTGTCAAAGGCTTTTCGCAGATAGCATCTCCCCTCACAAAGTTGACTCAGAAGGCAGTGCCATTTGTTTGGATTCCAGAATGTGAGAAGGCCTTTCAATCATTAAAAGATGCTCTTTCTTCTGCCCCAGTTCTTACCTTACCTAAAGAAGGGTTGACCTACCAAGTATATACCGATGCTTCAGGGATAGACTTGGGTTGTGCACTAATGCAGGAAGGAAAGGTTATTGCCTATGCGTCGCGTCAGTTAAAACCACATGAGAAGAACTATCCTGTTCATGATCTGGAAGTGGCCGCTGTAGTCTTTGCTCTAAAGATTTGGCATCATTATCTTTATGGCGTCCAATGTTTCATATTCACAGATCATCAGAGCTTAAAGTATATTTTCACTCAGCGCGAACTCAACTATCGTCAACGAAGATGGCTTGAGTTAATCAGCGATTATGATTTATCAATCCAGTATCATCCTGGGAAGGCGAATGTGGTAGCCGATGCACTCAGTCGTCATACTACACTCTCCTCCTTAATAGCTTCAAGCCCTTTAGAGGAAGAATTCAGAAGGCTCGATATCACTCCAGTTCGTGGTGCTATGCTAAGCACGCTGATAACTATGAGTACTATAGAACCAACGTTTCACCGTGATGTCTCCATCTCCCAAACGTAGGATGAAGACTACTTGAAATTCAAAATGGAGATTGAAAGTGGTCGTCGCTTTGATTTACAGTTGCGAGGTAATGTAATCTATCAAGAAGATCACCTATGGATTCCCAAATCCATGCATCAAGAGATTCTAGTGGAAGGCCACAATTCTGGTTACCAAGTATACCCAGTAATACTAAGATGTATCCAGATCTGAAGAAGTCATTCTGGTGGCCTGGAATGAAGAAAAGTGTGGCTGAATTCATATCAAAGTGTCATGCCTGTAATCTAGTCAAGGCTGAACATCAGAAGCCTGGAGGACTTCTCCATCCTCTAGCAATTCCTGAATGGAAGTGGTTGGATATTTCTATGGACTTCGTAATGGATTTACCCAAATCAAGATCTGGTGCTGATTCAATTTGGGTCATTATCGATCGACTGACCAAATCGGCACATTTTATTTCAATGCGTCAAACCGATTCAGTAGAGAAATTGGCGAAGCTGTATATCAAGGAAATTGTCAGACGTCATGGGATTCCGAGGTCTATTGTATCTGATCGTGACAGTCGATTCACTTCTAAGTTCTGGCAAGCTGTGCATCAAGACTTGTGGACTACCCTCGCCATGAGCACCACTTTTCACCCTCAAACAGATGGTCAAACTGAATGAGTTAACCAAATTCTTAAAGACCTCCTCCATCTCTGTTTTTTCGATTTCAGAGGATTTTGAGAAGATCATATTCCCTTAGTTGAATTTGCCTATAATATCAGTTTCCAATCAAGTATCGGCATGGCTCTGTATGAAGCCTTGTATGGCAGAAAATGTCGTACGCCCTTAGCATGGTCTGAAACAGGCAGTGTTCAGCTGTATGGTTCAGAATTAGTTGAAGAGACAAATAAGAAAGTGCAATTGATCCAACAAAGGATTAAAGCAGCACAAGATCGCCAGAGTAAATATCACGATGCCCATCATCGTTCTCTGGAATTTAATGTTGGGGATTTTGCGTATCTCAAAGTTAGCCCAATGAAAGGCGTATTTCGTTTCGGTGTAGCCGGGAAGCTCAGTCCTCGCTACGTCAAACCATTTGAAGTAATGGAGAAAATTGGTTCTGCATCGTATAGATTAAAGCTTCTAAAAGATTTCTTTGCAGTTCATAATGTGTTCCATATCTCCTCGCTATGAAGGTGTCTTCATAATCCTTCCCATCTAATCTAAGTTCCAGCAGTATCTCTTCAGCTGGATCTTTCTTATTTAGAAGAGCCTATCAAAATCTTAGCTCATGATCAAAGGCAGCTAAGAAATCATTCTATACATATGGTGAAGGCTCAGTGGAATAATCGCTCTATTGAATAATACACTTGGGAAAAAGAGGCTGATATGCAATAGAAATATCCAAACCTCTTTGAAAATCCAGGTACCTTTAAAATTCTTAATTTTTTACATTTACTTTTCCCTTCTTAGTGATGATGTCAAGAACGACATCATTTTTTTAGTGGGGGAGTCTGTAACAACCCAAGATTGTTACCCAGCTTGATTTTATCATAATCATATCGTAATCACCATTCTATCAAGTTCATCTAGTCATTAGAACCAAGCCTTGAAGGTTTGGAGCAATTCAGAGCTAAATCTAATATTTTGGATTATTTTAATATTTAATTAATTAGAAAATTGAGGTATTTAAATTGACCTCGAAATTGAAATCCGACTTCGTTGTTGCGATCATCACCCCCAAATTAGCTAGGGGAGATGTTTTGGACGCGTTTGAAAGTCGTCGAACTTTTGCGAAAATTTTAATATAATTAAATGTGTTGAAAAATAGGATAATTAAATAATCGTCTGAATTGAAATCCGACTTTGCCGTTGAATTCCTCACCCCCAAATTAGCTTGGGGTGAATTTTTGGGATTTTTTAGAGTGCGTTTCAAAAATCAGAATTTTTAAATAATTCGAGAAAATAAATATGCAATTAGGCAATCATTGAGACCCTTATTTGCAATTTCCCCCAATTTTCAGTATTTTGGCTGACAGCCCCTTGCACATTTCCACTGGCCATCTCTCCCTTCCTCCTCAAGCCATGCCCCATTAATGCTCAAGTATGATGGCTCTACTCCATGGCCTCCCTAGCCATGATGACTCCCTACACTCCCTCTCCTCCTTTAAATGGAGAGCTCAGCCCCCTTCTCATGATTGCTGAACTTTTCTCCACTCATCCCCCCCAATTGCTTCACCCTAAGAAGAAGAAGAAGAAGAAGAAGAAAGAAGAAGAAGGAAATAAATGTTCCTTCCTCTTCCTCTCCTTCCAAGAATATAAAGGTACCCTCTTGCTCCTCTCCTTGTCTTTCTTATACGGTTATAATGTTAGAATGTAGCCATTGGAAGTCCATATGCATGTATGAAAGCCATTAAGGCTCTTAAAAGTTTCAAGGGAATATGCTCTGTTTTTATCTATTTCATATACCCTGTCATTCATTCACATTTTTAGTATAGCTAGGATGCTTCGTTGGTGCCAATTTTAGTGTCGATGGAAAGGTATCGGAAATACCTTTCCATTGATATATGGCACAAATCATGGAACTCTCTGGATTGAGAGTAATTATGCTCAAAAAATGGCTCTCGTGGGTTTCGCACCTGACGAAATCACCGTCTGTCGCTGCAGCGCGCTGGAGCGCGCTGCAGCGGATTGCCGCGGGCTGCGGTGGATAGGAAAACTTAGAAAAAATGCACATTAATTAATTGAACAGTAAAATTACAAAATGAACCGCTCCAGCGCGCGGTAGCGCGCTGCAGCGGTCTGCAGCGGCATCTCACGAAAACTTAGGAAACGGCCATAAAAGTTAATTGAACAGTAGCTTGTAAAATGGGACGCTACAGCGCGCTGTAGCACGCTGCAGTGGATCTTAGCAAAAATATTTCAGATCTTAGGAAATGATAAAATAAATAAAACAAAAAGTATATTTTCCAAATCGGACCGCTACAGCGCGCTATAGCGGACTGCAGCAAATCGCAGCGCAATGGCGCTACCGTGCGGAAAGCGCTACAGCGCGCTACCGCGCGGAAAGCGCTACAGCGCGCTACCGCGCGGAAAGCGCTACAGCGCACTACCGCGCAGAATGGGCTACAGAGCGCTCCAGCGCGCTTCAGCGCCCGAAAATTTTCAAAATTTCCAGAATTTCAGAACTGCCTAGATTTTGTAAAACTGCCCAGTTTTGGCTGAAATGGCCAAAACTCAATTGTTTAAGTATTTTAAGACCCCTAGGACCCAAGTGAGGCTAAGTTATACTAAATATTTTCACAAGTATCAAGTACTCAACACTTAGTATGTGCCTTAAAATGTATTGTGTCAATCATTAGATAATAGAATACATGAATGATTGAATCAAATAAGTGCAACCTTAACAACTAAATGGCATGCAAAGTAAATCTTTAGAATTATGATTAAGTGCTAATCTCTTTGATTTTGATTAGCAATAATCACCTTTTATTTTATGTTACCTTTTCATTTTTATGTGTTCATGAACCTAGGGTGTATTTTAGAGAACCTTAACACTTATTTGGACACTTAAATGTGCTTACATAAACTTAAAAATCTTTATAACTTGATTAAGTAGATGATACTTAATCCAAACCTAAGTTGACATCAATAATATGCTAATAATACATTGATTAGCCATTGACCTTTAAATTAATAATTGGTCTTAATGATAGAAGGGTTAGGGATTAAATGCTAACTTATCTTGATTAAGATCTAAATCTTAATCATTTAATCAATCTACTTGATTGTAAGAGAATCTGATTTACATTATTCCAATAATGCATTTGATTGAGTACTGATCTTAAATCATCAAATTAGAAGTGCTAAGGATAACATCAAATATGTGTGATTGAACTATCTGAATCCAAACATTAGATCTTTGATTTTCTCTTATATAAGACAATTAGCATAAGATGGGAATAAAATCATAATGATTTATGCAATGATCTAAATCTAATAAGATCTTTGATTTTATCCCATGATTATAGAATAGGAAAGGATCAAATGAATTTTAATCATTTGATCTAATCATCTTAACTCAAGTATAACAAGTAAACCTTAAGAAGTAGAAAAGTGAGATCTTAAGGGTCTTGCTATAGGATTCATCATTGAAATGATTAAAGACTTAACTAATGATACATTGAGGTAGGAAGGACTTTTGTAACTTATTGAGGTAGAAACCTAGTTGCTCCTTCATAACTTTAGAAGTTGAACTTAATACCTTGTGGTAGTAATTACCTAAAGTACTTAAAATGTGGCTCATCCCTTGTTGTAGCAACCTATGTTGAGTGATCTTTGGATCACATCCTTGGAGCCTTGTGTAGGATACACTTATTTAGAGTAAGGATTAATAGATTTGATAAATCCTTGTTGATTAAATAGAACCTTCTGAACTCAGATTGTTGATTAGGTATAGTAGAGTATACCCATATTACAGGATGAATTCAGTAATATTCAGGATTGGTTGATTCGCTCCAATGTGGACTTATGACCAAGTGTTATCCTGCGGGATTAGCCGAATACAGACCCGTTAGAATAAATCTTCCAAGACTAAGAGTGTTACAATTAGTGAACAAGATCCTTAGTTTGAGATGTAAACTGCGACCAGGTTCTTCCTCCTATTGTAGTGCGCTTCGATAAGTGCAGTTTAAGCAAACTAAGTATCTTAAGTCACTTTGTGTAGACCACTAAATATGCTTGTAATTAGGGCATTTAACAGCTTAGCTTGAGATGTAAACTGTGACCGGGTTCTGCCTCCTATCATAGTATGCTTCGATAAGTGAAGTTTAAACAAGCTAAGAGTTAAATTTACCTTTCTTGCAAATATGCTAAATATGTATATACAATCATCCCAGCTAATGGTATTTAAGTAAACTCTCAACTTAAACCAATGATCGAGATTAGAATTTGGGAGTCATAATCCTTTTAGCATGATTCTACACAATGGAGACTTTGGATTCATTATCAGATTTTAAAGCATTTTCTGGATTTATCTCATGTAGTTTAGAAGCATGAGCATGAGCATAAGCATGATATGTGAATATCAGAATGATGTATGAGAATCAGAATGATGTATAAGTATCAGTGATGATCTATGAGTTACGGAATATTGCATACATTGACAGGGAAATTTCTGGATGCATTAGTGTAATCAATAAACAGTATTCCCAATAGGGTATATATATATTTAGCATATTTGCATCCAGAAATTCTGATGTACTGTGATGTGATCAGTATACTAGAAATGTTGATATCTTATATAAATATTGGGTTCTTATTGTATTTTAAATCCAATATATGTATTTATATAATACTTAGGATAAGAATACTACTCTTATCTTAAGTATTAGCTCTCAACCCTCCTTGTGGTTGAGTCAGCAGCCCTTCAGATGGGCTTAGTTTTCAGCTATTCGGGGAGACGGGTTATTACTCCCCGAGTGGTGCACCGCTCCGCCGCCGAATTTATGATTTTAATTCTTTTGCACACGACGACGGGGCAGGGCGTCACAATATCATACAAGAAATTTGATGCATAAATAAAATATTAGAAAAATATGGAGACTCTTTAGATTCCCTGTGAAAATATTAAAGTGATTGATTAAGGATAATAATTGTATGTATTAGAGCTACCTCTCAGTTTTGTCTTCTTGCCTAGGCTCCTTGTTGACACTAGGAGAATACTTTGCTTATATCTTCTTGCTTAGTCTCCGTGTTGACACTAAGAGAAGATTTGCTATGTGTTTTCTTGCCTAGTCTCCGTGTTGATACTAAGAGAAACCCATATATCCTGCCTAGTCTTCGTGTTGACGCTAGGAATATATAGTTTTTATGCCTTAACCTCTGTGTGGCGCTAAGATCCTTGATATTCAGTGGGCTTGATTAGCTCTTTTTTGTATGGCAGTTAGTACACAGATAAATATATATATATATATATATATATATATATATATATATATATATAGTTTTGATGTTTTGTTTATTTTTCAGTATAGTTATTCAGTCAGCTATTTCCTTATTCTGCTCATATATATTTTAGGATGTTAGAATTTTGCTGCTATTTATATGTATCATTACTGAGTTTAGTTATTTAATTTAGCATATTTCTTTTGATCACTAGCATGTTTAGAATGTAGTATTTTCTTTCAGTACTTGTTTAGTTATTTATGTTTATATGCCCTACCTTGTTTAACTTATATTTGAGGCATGCTTTAGCCTCCTTTTTACTTAAAGTTATAAATGTTATTTATAGCTTTTTGTTTCTTGTTGTCCTACTAGTTGCTCCCTTATTTGATATAATTGTTGCTCAGAGATTGTTAAATGTACTTATTTGATAAAATTTATTAATCTAAAATGTACTTAGACAATTTTTTAACACAATATTTTTCTCTTTTTAGCTGGGGACCTACATTGTGAAATCGACAATGGCAGATCCTCTTCAGTTAGACGATCAGGAGCTAGGAGTGGAGCCTTATCCAGAGGAGGAGCCTTTGGAAGAAGTTGCATAGTTATTTATAAGTGAGCATGAGCGCATTTTTACTTTTATTACTTAAACTCTAAATTGATGTAATAATACAGGTACCCTTAACTGTGTGTTTTGGATTACTATGCTTTTTATTCTAAGTCACTTTTCATTCTATTTATATTGTGATGCTTGGATGTTTCTCATTTGTAAATTGCTTCGGCACTCTGTATATTTTTATTAAATAGTGATTGATATTTTTGATTTTGTGATTATTCCTTCCCTTATTAGATGGATTGAGATTTTCATCCTAATACAATGATAAGTGAAGGGTTAGCTAGAGTGACACATCACCCCTTAGCTTAATCTTGTGGATTAAGGGGTGGGGCGCCACACTGCAGCACCTTCGATCTGCATCTTTGTCGGTGCCCTAGGTAGTATCCATTTTCCTTCGCGAGCTATCCTCCGCGGTGAAGACGAAGGGTGGGCCCCACTTTCTTCTCACATGTCCGTCCCCGTAGGCACGGGGTGGGACCCTCTGCTCCGCTGGCGCCAGCCGTCTGCCCAGCTGTCACGTCTGTCTTCTCCAGTGGGACCCTCACGCCATTTAACTGAAATAAAATTTAAATAAAATAAATGATATGATTAGAAATTTAATAGTTTAAATTAGATATTCAAAAATATTCAAACACTCATAAAATTCAATCCATAAATTCAAATACACTAAAATTATATCTCATTTTAATCAAAAAAAAATGAGATGAACAATTTGACACTCTCAAATTTACAATTAGAGCTATATATCACTTAGTGAAATTTAGGACCCCTAATTAAACCCTAAATTCCACAAAACTTGATTAGGCCATAACTTTGCACACAATTACCCAAACATACCCAATATGGGTCTCATTTTAATCAGCAAACTTTTAGGAATGTTCTAGTAATATTAGATTTTTTATTTGATTAATATTTTGAATAATTACTTTTGGACTCAAACTCTAATCTTCCAAGGCTCATAACTTCTTACTCACTAGTCTAAATATAGGTAATATGGGTCTTAAAGTGATCAAAAAAATCTCTAGAATAACCTAGTAGTGTTTAATTCTCTATTTGGATTAGTATTGGCTTAATCACTTTTAAGACCTAACCCTAATTATCCTATTTAACCCTAAAACTTTAATTGACCATAACTTTGTCAATTAAGCTCCAAATTAGATCTTCCAATATATTATTTTGATCAAGATAATCTAATTAACAATAAACTACAAAAATATTATATATACACTGGTTAGATCTCTTAATCAACTCTAATTACCTTAAAACTTGATTAGTGAATATTAGCATAATTAATGATCCAAATTAAGTAATTTCAATTTTTGATTACTCATAGAATAGAGTAAAACCTAGTGACATGATTGGTCTAGTGATGTGATTAATTTTATTAATCACTCACTAATCACCTAAATCCTAATTAAGCTATAACTTAACCAAATGAGGTCCAATGTGGGTTTACTCCTAATTAAAGTAATTAGTAGGTTATAAGGAAGCTAAAGCCATTGAGTTTATTGAATTTAAATTTCAAATGGAAAAGTTAGGTTTTTGACCCCATTTAGGAAACTCTAATTTACATATTTAGCCCTAAATCTTGTATTAGCTATAACTTAGCCAATACTTATCAGAATTTAGAAATTTTAGATTTTATGGAAACCTTAGACAACAAGTTATATGAGTCAAATTCCTTAATTTGATCTCATAAGGCTTATTAATCATCCAAAATTGATGTACTTACTGTCTAACTTTATATTAGATAGTAAGTAATCATTAGTTATTAAAAATTTATAATTTAGATCCTTAATTCAAAAAGTATATTTTTAGACCTTTAAGGAGAGGCAAAATAGTCATTTTGCCCAAAATTAGGGTTTAATGCTTTTAGGCTTTAGATTCATATTTTAACAACTAAAATCAATAAGTATTATAAGTTAGAATGAAATTTTATAAATTTAAGTTATTAGTTAAGTTTTAAGCAAAATCCTTAATTATCATTCCTTAGGAAAATTATAAGTGTTTTATGATTGTCTGATGTGAGATAAATCTCATATCATACCTCTTCTTTAAATCTCTTATCTCTTTTTCTTAATTTTTCTTATAACATTAGTTAGGTTTGGAGCTTGAATGTTCATCTTAGTGTTTAAGAGCTCATTCCTTAGGAGTTAGGATTAGCTCTTAAGTTAGATTTCATCTATTGAGTAAAACAGGTTACCAATATGTGAAGTCTTGATTTTACTAGTTCATAGATTTTTATAGTTTATTTATGATTATTTGATCTTTTAATTTTAAATTTAAGAATAAAGATCTATCCTATTAAGTGTGACTTTACTTAATAGGATTTGCCTTAAAACTTAATCTATGAGTATGGGTATTAAAACCTAGTTCATTAGGATCACCATTTAGATTAAGTAATTAAACCCCAATATTTGGAGTTTAATTCTTAATCTTTTCATCTTGATTTGGCTAATTAATATATTTTGGGTTGCTTAAAATCATTAAAATAGGTCATTTGATTTATTATTCAACTTATAGTCAAGATTGATTTATTTATAATTAAGACCTAGCTAGTTCTAATTACTTTCAACTTATAAGGTTATAAATCTGAGTTACACTTAATAGTATGAATTGGAGATCCTGAGCTTGTGTAACTTAGAGTAGATAAAATGAATAAATTAGATAAAAATGTATATCACCTGTGTACTAGTAGAGTCTCTTGCTCACTTTGAAAATTGATGCTTTACTTACCTTGTTTTGATCCTTATACCTTATTCACATATATTGGACATAGGATATTTGATAAGTATCTCGTGTCAATTTTGAATTTGTATATATATCATTCATAATTTATTGATGTTTTCAATTTATGGTCTTCAGTAGGTTGTGACCTAACTAGTATGCCTCTTCAATCCGTGGGTCCGGCATAGCATGATGGATTGCTAGTGTTCGGTAAGTCTATCCATGCCTGGTTGAGGGTTGGTTCCCAGGGTGGCAAGAAATAGATTTTGCGCCCATATGACTTTATTAGTCAAGATCTGATATGGTAGTACTAGTTGTAGGTGCCCTTCTACTTAATATTTTTAGTTTAGTACTTTTTGCCTTAGCTCATCAGGCTAAGTGATGTTTCCTTTCAGTTCAGAGCTTCTGCCTTAGCCCATCAGACTAAGTGAGATTATTATATTTTCTTTCAGTTTGAATGGATGGAGTAGCCATGATAAGTAACAACCCAAGTTGTTACTTAGGTCATTTAGGACTAATCCAAGTTCTAATTATGGTTCTAGTATACTAGGCACTCACCACTAAGACTTAGTCCAAATCAAGAATCAAATTTATCAAATCCTGATTTTTAGGAATTTTTAAACACCCTAAAAATTGACCTATTTATTTTGACCTCAAATTAAAAATTTGACTTCGTTATTGCGTTCATGTGGCGCCCCACCCCTTAATCCACAAGGATTAAGTTAAGGGATGGTGTGTCACTCTAGCTAAAATTGTGGCGCCCGACCCCTTAATCCACAAGGATTAAGTTAAGGGATGGTGTGTCACTCTAGCTAACCCTTCACTTATAATTGGATTAGGATGAAATCCACAATCCACCTAATAAGGGAAGGAGTAAGCGTAGAATCAACATTCAATCACTATCTAAGTAGACATACAGAGTGCGGAAGCAATTTTTCAATATAAATCATCCAAGTATTACAACATAAATATAAATATAAATATCTCAGAACATAAGTATAAAATCTCAATACATAGTCACCAGTACCTGTATTATTACATCATTTTAAAGTTTCAAATAATAAAAGAAAGTGCAAATATACTCATCCTCACATATAAACTAAAAGGGCTAAACAGCATCTTCTTCTACGGACTCCTCCTCTGGGTATGGCTCCACTCCTAACTCCTGCTCATATAACTGAAGAGGGTCTGCCATTATCAGTTTCACAATGTAGGGCCCCAGTCAAAAAAAGAAAATCTGATTAAATAATTGTCTAAGTACATTTTAAGCTGATAAGTTTTATACGTGTTAAGTAATATCACCATTCTGTAACTTCTAAGCAATAATTATATACGGGAGCAACAAGCAATACAAAAAAGAAGAAAAAGATATAAACCGTCATTTATAACTTAAGTAAAAAATGGAGGCTAAGACATGCCTCACATGCGAGCTAAACAAGGTAAGGCATATAAATATACATAATCAACCAAGTGCAGTAAGAAAAATGCTACATCCTAAATATGCTAGTGATCAAAAGAAACATGCCAATTAAATAAAACAACTCAGTAGTGGTAAGTATAAATAACAGCAAGATTCTAACATCCTAAATATATATAAAAGCAGTACAAGGAAATAGCTGACTGAATAAGAATACTGAAAGGTAACCAAACATCAACTGCATATAAGTATACGCATACAATCTACCATACAGAAAAGAGCTAATCTAGCCCACTAGAAAGGCTGAAGGTTCTTAGCACCAGTACGGCTATGGCGGATCCTAGCACCAGTACGGCTAAGGCATCAACAACATAATCAAAGAATTCTAGCACCAGTACGGCTAGGGCGGTTCCTAGCACCAGTACGACTAGGGCACCAACGGTGTATCCCGAGTATCAACAAGGAGACTAGGCAAATAGCACACAACAAAATAGAGGCCTTCCCCTAGTAACATAAGTTGACTAAGCAGTCAAAAGGCAATACTGAGAGGCAGCTCAAACACATCAAATTATTATCTTCTCATTAATCACTTTAATATTTTAACAAGAAATCTAAGGAGTCTCCATATTTTCTTAATATTTTATTCATGCACCAAAATCTTGTATGATATGCTCAAGAAAATATGGCACAAAAATCAAGGAATGCGTAGCAACAAAATATCAAATAGAAGTAAGGGACTCTACTAAACATGGTGATATCATTTATTTTCTACTTAACCATTCTAACTATTCTAATAAACACAAGTTCATGATCACCATTTTCCTACTATCGAGTGTAACTCAGAAACTCATCCTTATAAGTTAAAAAGGATTAGAACTGATCAGGTTCTAATCTAATTTAATCAGATAGACGACTACAAGTTAAATCAATAAATTATACGTCCTAATTTTGTGAATTTAAATGTTCTAACTAAGATCTGATCAAGATATTCTAACCCTATATATTATGGATTAAACACCACAAGATTTAGGTTTAATCACATAATCCAAAAGGATAAGACCTAAGTTTTAGGTTTTTACTCTATAAGTGATCTAATAGCTGAGGCAAATCCTATTAAATAATCAAGCTTAATAGGATGAATCTCCTACCTTAAATATAAGATTAACAGACAAAATAATCAGAACAAGTTGTAAAATAAAAGAAAAGTCTAAAAACTAATAAAACTAAGGTTTCACCTATTGAGTAACCCATTTACCCAATGAATGAACTCTAACCTATGATCTAGTCCTAACCTCAGGAAAGGTCCTTAAGGTGTAGTGTTAAGACTTAGAGAGATTGCTGAAATCTAATTTAAGGGTTGATTTCACTCACTTAAATGTCACTAAGATGATTATAATATTAGTTTTAGTGTTTTGAAATGTTAACTAAAGGGTAGGGGTACTTGACCTAATCTTAGGGCAAAATGACCATTTTGCCCCTACTTTAAGGGTCAAAAGTCAACTTTCCTCTTAGGGGTTAGAATTAAATTCTCTTAGTTCCAACTGATTCCTTACTGTCTAACTTGAAGATAGGCAGTAAGTACGCCTAAATTGGACGAGAAATGGTCAAGTTATGACCAAAACGAGGCCATGAGTAAATTGGTCATTTACCTAAATTTTTAGGGTTCAAATTCTAAATTTTAGTTTATTTTATTGATGACATTGGAATTCTAAACTAGTTAGCATCTTGAATTTTCCAATTTTGAGTTGATTTGACTAAGTTATGGATGTTTGAAGTCTAGGGGCATTTTGGTCATTTTTCACTGAGAATTCTAGGGTTGACTTTTTATCGTGATGTCCAAATGGGAAAACTAATACTACTACAATGATGGGGTCGCTCTTCTGAGCATTTTAAGACCCATATTGACTATGTTCTGATAATTGGGTAAAAAGTTAAGAGGCTCTAAAGAGGTCCTAAAATGCTACCTCGTTATGCGTACCCCGAAATTAATTTTTATATTACATTATTTGATTCCTTACATTTTTCTGAGTATTTGAGATCTATATTGGTTATATTTGGATCATCATACAGAAAGTTATTAAACTTTTAAGATTTATTATTCAAAAATACAATTTAAATTAATTTACTATTTATTTATTCAAATTAAATAATTTTACTGTTCATTCCTAAAGTTTATGTATATGATTTCTGAAATTATTAATCTTTAATTAATCTGTGATTAATTAGGTTTAATTATTAATTAATATTAATTAATATTAATTAATCCATTAATTAATTAATTAAATTATATTTATTATTATTTTACTGTGGCAAAGTCATTAGCACTAATTACTGTTTAATTAATCTGAATTATTTGTTAATATCTAATTAAGAATAATTAATTATATTTTACTGTTTAATAAAAATTAATTATTCTAATTACTATTAAGGTTAAATTAATATTAAATTAACCTAATTAATCTCTTAATTACTAATTACAGTTAATTAATTATAAAATTTACTGTTCAAAAGTAATTAACACTAATTATAATTTAATTAACTACTAACTGCATTTAATTAATCACTAACACCAATTAACTAATTTTAATTAACAGATAGTGGGCCCCACTAGACACGTGGTACTGCTAGAGGCTGCCACATGGCACTGTGGGCCACACGGGAAGGCTGAGTCGGCTTGGGTGACTGGGCAGTGGGCCTCACAATGCCACGTGGCACTGCCAGAGGCTGCCACATGGTACTGTGGACCCCACAGGGAGCTGAAACACCGCGGGTGACGGGCAGTGGGTCCCACTTGACACGTGGCGGACCCAAAGGCTTCCACGTGGCACTGTGGGCCCCACGGGGGAGCCGAAGAGTCGCGCGGGCTCGGGCTATGGGCTCCACGTGACACGTGGCGTGCCGGATGGCTGCCACGTGGCGCAGAGGGCCCCACAACTGAAGCTGAAGAGCCGCGGGGCTCGGGCTGTGGGCCCCACGTGACATGTGGCACACCGGATGGCTGCAATGTGGCACTGTGTGACCCCCCCCCCACGTGACACGTGGCGCGCCGGATGGCTGCCACGTGGCACTGTGTGCCCCCCCCACGTGACACGTGGTGCGCCGGATGGCTGCCACGTGGCACTGTGTGCCCCCCCCCCACGTGACACGTGGCGCGCCGGATGGCTGCCACGTGGCACTGTGGGCCCCACGGCCGAAGCCGAAATGACGTGGGCTCAGCTGGTGGGTCCCACTAGACATGTGGCAGGCCCTGAAGGCGCCACGTGGCTCAGTGGGCCCCACCCGGCCTATGCGGACCCGACAGCAGCCGGGTCGGGCTCGGGTTGACCCGGCCTGACCCGGACGCCACCCGCTTCATGGGGAGTCCCGAGGGCGTCGGGCTAGGGCACGGCATTTGCTGGCCTTCCCGGCGCCAGACCCCCTCGGCCCGCACGGCCGACGGTAGCCCTCGACGAGGCATACACGTCGGCGGGCGGACCCTCGCCGGAGGTGGCCGAAGACGGCGGCTAGGGGTAACCCTAGGTCCTAGGGTTTCGGTGGACGCAACGAGGCTTTGGCCCGAGGCTTCAAGCCCTGATTTGAGTCAACCTGACCGATCGAGGTCGATCGGGTCCGATTGATCGTCGACCTAGAACCTACCTTACAATTCTAAAGCATCCCGACAATGAAAGATGAACGGAAAAGGGGTGATCGGAGGGTACCTGGATTGACGGCTGCGGAGGCTTCAGATGGCTCGGGTGGGTGCGGTCGCTCCAGGCTCGGGTTTTCTCGATTTCCGAGGTATTTAAATATTATTAAAATATTCGTCGAAATTTTGACGACTTCCAATTGACACGAAAATATCGCCCATAGCTAATTTGGGGGCAATGAGCGCAATGGCAAAGTTCGTTTTTCGATCGGAGGTGAGAATAAATAGGTCAATTTTTAGAATTTCTGAAATTCTTAAAATTAGGATTTGATCCGTTTGACCTCTAATTTGGACTAGGTCTTGGTGGTTGACTCCTAATGACTTGATTAACACTAAGGATCAAGATTAAGACTGAGATTAGTTATAAATGACTAAGGTAACAACTTGGGTTGTTACAGTTCATCACCGCCAAATTAGCTAGGGGTGATATTTTGGAAGCAATTGGAAGTCGTTGGGTTTTCGACAAATATTTTAATATATTTAAATACCCCAGAAAATGAGATAATTAAATTGACATCTGATAAAAATCCGACTTCGCCGTTGCGTTCCTCAACCTTAAATTAGCTAAGGGTGAAATTTTGGAAAACTTTGGAAGTCATCAAATTTTCTCGAATATTTTAATATATTTAAATAATTATAAAAATAATTAGAAAAATATGAAAAATAAATTCTTATCAAAATCAAAATCCGACTTCGTCGTTGCGTTTCTCACCTCCAAATTAGCTAGGGGTAAATTTTTGGGATTTTTCAAAGCTTGTTTAATTATATAATTTTGAATAATTAAAATGTATTTAATAATTAATTAATAATTAATTATTAAAAAAAATTCACGTGAGAGTCGGCTGTGGGAGGGGTGGCAAAGCACCATTTAAGTCCCAAAATACTCCTAATTTTAATCTCTTTTTGGATCCTAAACTTCATTGGCATCATTTGGATCTATCCTAGAGCAGAGAAACCCATTCATCTTCTTCCTCAATCTTCAAATCGAACCTTAGATGTACCCTCTATTTTACTTTAAATATGAATTAGGACTTGTAATTTATTAATTTATTTACAAAATTAGGAGGCATATTTGGTATTAATAGAAAGGTTTTGATGAGAGCTTTCCATTGATATATGGTACACCTCATGAGAAGATCTATGTAAGGAGAAATTTGATCTTAAGATTTCATTTTTTTTAATATTTGAGTGGCTTGCAGAAATTATTTAAGAAATTTTATTATTTTCTTCTGTTCTTAAATTTTTGCTTATTCAATCCATTGCAAAATTTCAAAACTTCATAACTTTGTAATTACAATTCTAAACATAGTAATTTAATATATTATTTTGATTAGAAAAATGTAAAGATTAATATTATGTAATTAGTTTTTTATTTGGAGATTAATTTCATTAATTATCATTTAAACTAATTAAATCCCTTAATCCTAAAATTTGATTAATTCATAACTTAGTCAATTTAACTTCAAATCATATGATCCAATAAATCGTTTTGATTAGGAGAATATGTAGAATACTAATCTATAAGAAAAATTTAGTTTCTGTAATTAGATTTCTTAATTTTGTCTAATTACTCTAAAAATGGATTAGTAAAAATTAAGCTCATTAATTATCCAAAATTAAAATTTTAAAATGCTGATAGCTCCTAGTGTAGTGTAGAATACAGTGGTGAAGTTAATTTGATAATTTTTTGATTAATTTTATTAATCACCTTAAATCTTAATTAGTGAATATTAAAAATATTAGGAATCCAAGTTGAGTGATTCAAATTTTTGATAGTTCCTAGAGTATATTAGAACCTAACGGTATGATTAGTTTATTGATTATGTGATTAATTTCACTAATCACTCACTAATCACCCATAACCCTAATTATGACATAATTTAACCAAATGAGGTCCAAATTGGGTCTAATCCTAATTAAAGTAATCAACGGGTTATCAAGAAGCTATAGCCACTTAATTTGCTAATTTTGGACATCAAATGAAAATGTTTAGTTTTTAACATAACTTAGGAAATCATAATTTTCTTAATTAGCTCTAATTCTTGTATTGGTTATAACTTAGCCAATACCTATCATAATTTAGAAATTTTTGGTTCTATAGAACCCTTAGATAGTAAGATATAATAAATTGATAGAAAAATTTAAAATTCATTAAGTAAAATTACCAAATTACCCTTATGAGTTAAATTTTTTAATTTGATCTCATAAGGCTTAATAATCATCCAAAATTGATAAACTTACTATCTAACTTCATATTAAATAGTAAGTAATCAATTGTCACTAAAAATTTTTAATTTAAAGCCTTAAATCAAAAAGTATAGTCATAGACTCTTAAGTAGGGGCAAAATGGTCATTTTACCCAAATTTAATGTTAAGTGCTTTTAGGCCTTAAATTATTGTTATAATAATTAAAATCAATAAATAAAGTAATTCAGATTGTAATTTTAATTATTTAAGTCATTAATTAAGTGTAGATCTAAAACCCTAATTTTCCTTTCTTAAGAAAATCATAAGCAGTTTATTAGCTGTATGATATGAGATAAATCTCACATCATACCTCTCCATTAACCTTCCTAATCTATTCTTAATCCTTCTTATAATATTAGTTAGGTTTGAAGCTTGAGTGTTCATCTTAGAATTTAAGAGCTCATTCTTAGGAATTAGGATTAGCTCTTAAGTTAAATTTCATCTATTAAGTAAATTAGGTTACTCAAAGGTGAAGCCTTGATTTTGATAGTCTATAGATTTTCATAGTTTATTATTAATTTTTCAATCTTTTAACTTTAGACTTAAGAATAGAGATTCATCCTATTAAGTATAACTTCACTTAATATGATTTGCCCTAAATCTTAATCTGTGAGTTTGAGTGGTAAAACCTAGTTCTTAAGGATCACCTTTGGATTAAGTAATTGAACCCTAATATTTGGAGTTTAATTCTTAATCCTTTTATCTTTATTTGGTTAATTAAGATGATTTGAGATTCTTAAAATTATCAAATAGGTTGATTGGATTCATTTACTTAACTTATAGTCGACAATGATTAATCAAATTAGAACTTGGCTAGTCCTAATTATTTATAATTTATAAGGTCATGAATCTAAGTTACATATAGCATGAGAATTGATGATTTTGATCTTGTGTAATTTAGAGTAGATAGAACAATTAAATTAGACAATAATGGATATCACCTGTGTCCTAATAGAGTCTCATGCTCACTTTGAAAATTGCTGATTTGCTTATCTTGTTTTGAGCCTCATACCTTGTACACATATATTAAACATAAGATATTTGATAAGTATCTCATGTTAATTTTGAATTGCATACATATCATTCATGTTTTATCGATATTTTTAATTTTATGGTTTTTAGTAGGTTGTGACATAACTAGTATGCCTCTTCAATCCTTGGGTCTAGCATAGCACGCTAGATTGATACTGTCGGTAAGTCTATCCATGCCTGAATGAGTGTGGGTCCCAGGGTGGTGAGAAATAGATTTTGCGCTCATATTACTTTATTAGTTAGGATTTGATATGGTAGCACTAGTTGTGGTGGATTTCTACTCAGTTGTTTTTTGTTCAGTACTTTCTGCCTTAGCTCATTAGGCTAAGTGATTTCAGTGATACTCAATTTAATATTTCTGTCTTTGCTCATCAGGCTAAGTGATTTTATGCATATACAGTTCAGAGCTTTTGCCTTATCCCATCATGCTAAGTGAGTTTTGTTGTATTCTTACAGTTTTGAATGGCTTATGTAGCCATGACAGTTTTCAATTTTGGAGTTACTATTTTCAATTTTATTTTCTGCATTTTAGCACTTTCTTATTTACAGTATTGCTACATTTATTAGCTTTATTTATTTATAGGTTGCTAGTCTTGCTCGTTACTTAAATCTTTATAGGATGTTAGTTTTGCTTTTCAATTATTTAAATGTTTCACATATTTATTTTACTTTATATCATGTAACAACCCAGGTTGTTACTTTGCTCAATTAAGACTAATCTAAGTCTTAATTAAGGTTCTAAGTCACTAATTAAGTGATTTGAAACTCATCTCTAAAACCTAGGTCAAAACCAGAAGTCAATAAAGTCAAAACAAGAATTCTAGAAAAAAACCCCAAAACCTGGAAATTTGACTTTTTATCTAGACCTCAGATTGAAAATCTGACTTCGTCATTGCGTTCAGAACACCCAAATTAGCTATGGGTGAAATTTTGGAGGCATTTGGAAGTCATTGATTTTCGTCAAATATTTTAATATTATTTAAAATACCTTAAATAATCAAATAATTAAATACTCATCGAAACAAAAATCCGAATGCGCCGTTGCGTTCCTCACCCTTCATTTAGCTAAGGGTGATTTATTGGAAATTTTTAGGATGTATTTAATAGGATAAATTTAATTAATTAAATCTGTATTTTATGAATTTAATAATAATATTTTTAAATAATATTTAACGGCGCTGTCAAAATTAAAGTAACGCCGTCCATCTTTAGCGTCATCTTAGGTGGGAGATTCTAACCGCCCGATCGCAAGATCGGACGGTCTCTGCATCGTCTCCCTCGCGCGCCTGCGGGGAGACAACGCGTGGCATGCGCAACACCACGCGGCGCACCGCCGCTTCAATCGGCCAAAATCCACCGCTTCAATCTTTAATAAAACCTTCTGATCAATTTCATGCTTCAAGATTTGCAAGGATTTGAGCTCAGCAAGGAATCAAGGAATCGCCGATTTAACCTAGATCCTAGACCGTCAATTAGGTACGTCTTTGATCCTGTTATTCCTTTGATGAAATGCTCAATTTCTTCTTTCGTTTCTTTATTCCGCATCATAGATTATCATTTTGTCCGGTCTGATTGATAAATATAGCTCTCAATTAAGCTAATTTAGCAAATTAGATACAGTAACCTACAGTAAATCACTCATGTATAGTTGTATTCCGTCGAGCGATACTTAGGGTTAGAGTTTGTTGGCATCTTAGGTCTTCCCCTATCAAGGTTCAACCGGTCTCGATTAGCCATGGACGTCCTCTTCCCTACGCTATGCGGGCCGAGCTCCTTAAACGCCAGAAGGACCTAAAATTTCGGTGCCCTAGCTCTACCTGTCGCGGAAGAGAGGCGAGGAAGAAGAAGGTTTTTGGGTCAGGCCGGGTCGACCCGGGCCCAACCCGCGTATCTCCGAGGCTGCATCATCAGTTCAACGTGGCGTTCTCCTCTTCGCTGCGAAGCAGTGGTGGGACCCGCCACTGAGCAGAGCTGCGTTTCTGTCTCTCTCGAGACAAGGGTGGGCCCCACTGGTTTGCCCCGGCCAACCCTGGGCTGCCGCGTGTCTTCGGCGGGCCCACCACCTGCAGAAATATAAATAAGTAATTTGTAAATGTTTAAATTAATATAAACGAATTATATATATATATATATTTATAAATCAAATCAGAATAATTAAATCAATTAAATAGAATTTAATTAATCAATTAATTCAAATCTTTAAACCTAAATAACTCCTAAAATATGCATCCAAAATATACAAATAAATATATTAAATTAATCAAAAAAATATGAGGAATTTATTGATGCTAATAATTTTGCTATAGGATCAATATTTTGCAAAGTGATTATTTAGGTTTAATTTAATTTAAATTAAATGTCACAAACCTTATTTAGCTCATAATTTTGTACCCAATGATCCAAACATACCCAATATGGGTCTTAAAGTGATCACAAAACCCTAAGGATCAATTCAGTAGGGTTAGCTTTGTTGTTTGAATTAGTTTGAGCCTAATGGCTTTTAGGTCCTAACCCTAATTACCCTAATTAGACCTAGAACTTCAATTGACCATAACTTGGTCAATTGAGCTCCAAATTTGATGATCCAAATATCCATTTAGATCAGAAGAACTTAATTAATAATAATATGCAAAAAAATATTTTAGATCCAACAGTTAGAATTGCTAATTTCCTTAATTACTCTAAATCTTGATTAGGGAATATTAGCAACTCTAGTAATCTAAATTGAGTGATTTAAATTTCAGAGGACTCCTAGAACCATTTAAAATCAATCTGTAAGGTTGGTTTAGTATTTGAGTGATTAATTTTGTTAATCACTCACAATCACTCTTAACCCTAATTAGGTCTTAACTTAGTCAAATTAGATCCAAATTGAGTCTACAACATGTTACTATGATCAGTGGACTATTTGTAGACTATAGCCACTGATTTTGTTCAATTTGGACACTAATTGGAAAAGTTAGGTTTTTAACCTATAATTAAGGATCCTTTAATTAACCTTAAAACCTAAATTTTTGTATTGGCCATAACTTGGCCAATACTTATCAGATTTCAGCAAATTTAGGTTCTATGGAAAGCTTAGGCAGTAAAGAACAATAATCTAAAAGAAAATTTAGCTTTTATTTAGTCAAATTACTAAATTTCCCTTATGAGTTAAATTCACTAATTTGATCTCATATGGCTTAATAATTATCCAAAAGTAACTTAGTTGCTGTCTAATCTTATATTAGACAGTAAGAAACACTTTCCAAAAGAAAATTTCAGAATTTAAGCCAGATCAAAATTTGATCTTTTGAACCCCTTAAGTAGGGGCAAAATGGTCATTTTGCCCAAATTTAGGGTTTAGCCTTTTTAAAGCCCTAAATTCAATTTCTAAACATTAAAATCAGTAAGTAGAATGATTTAGAACTGAAATTAATCAAATTTAAGTCTAAATTAGGTTTTGATTAAAATCTCAAAATATACTCTTTAAGAAAATTCCTAAGTCTTAAGAAGAGTTCTCTTTCCTTAATTATTCTTAGATCCATCCTTAGGTCTTATAACATTAGTTAGGATGTGTGTCTTGAGAGATACTCTTAGTAATTAAGAGCCTTATTTCCTAAGATTAGGAATATATCTTAAGTTAGAATTCATTTATTGAGTAAATTGGGTTACTCAATTAGGTGAAACCTTGAGTTTTCTAGTTTATAGATTTTCTTAGTTTATTAAATGATTATTTGATCTTTAAACTTTAGAACTAAGAATAGAGATCTATCCTAATGAATTTGATTTATCATTAGGATTTGCCTTTACCTAATCTGTGAGATTTGGGTTCTAAACCTTAGACCCTTAGTTATACCTTTAGATTAAGTGATTAGACCCCATCATCTGGAGTCTAACTCTTAATCTTTTCATCTTGATTTGGCTAATCAAGATAAGGTTGGGATGAATTAAATTTCAAAACTAGGTCGAAGATTTATTCATTTTTAACCAAATAGTCGTCTTTTGATTAAGTCATAATTAGGATTTGGCCAGTCTTAATTATCTTCAACAAGTAGGATTCGTGATTCTAAGTTACAGAATGTGTAAGAATTAATAATTCTGAAACTTATGTAACTTAGAGTAGATAGAATGAATAAAGTAGATAACAACAGATATCACCTGTGTTTTAGATAGAGTTTTCTTGCACTTTGACTTTGATGCTTCGCATTCCTTGATTTTGAGCCTTATACCTTGAACATATATTATGTACTTAAGATATTTGGTAAATATCTTATGTCAATTTTGAACATTCATAAATAGCATTGTGTTTTGTTTCAAGTGGTTTGTAAGGTGTAGTTTGATTAGTATACCTCTTCGATCAACTCGTTCGGGGTCGGCTTCTTGTAGGGGGTTTCAGTCCGATAGTCTATGCCATGCCTAGTCCATGGGATAGGATGGATAGATTCTTGCCCTACTGACTATATAGTCAGGATTTTGATATGGTTATACTAATTTAAGTACGCTTACATTCACTTCTGTCTTAGCTTATCAGGCTAAGAGTTTCAGTAATAATCAGTTCAGAGTTTCTTAGCTCATCAGGCTAAGAATTACTGAGTTCATGTTCAGTTCAGATGACTTATATAGTTACTATAGTTTCAGTTTGCAGTTACTGTTTTACTAGTATATTCTGCATTTCAGCACTATTTTACTTACAGCTTTCCTGCACGTGTTTTTATATAGGATGCTAGTTTTATTTACTGTTTTCATATGCTCACATAGGATGTTAGTGTTTTCAGTTTTTACTGTTTAAATTTTGTATGTCACTTAGCATAATCCGTTTGAACATATGCATATTTAGGTTGTATTTTCTTACAGTTTTACTTTTCTCTTACTTACCTGTTTGTGTTGCTGTTGCTTGGAGAAGGTATGTTTTACTTCCTATTTATGTAGTTTATAACTTATTACTGATCTTTTGATACGCATTTCTGCACCTATTTTGCTCAGTTCTATTTTTATGGTGATATTCAGTTAACTTAAATAAACTTTACCCTAAAATGTACTTAGACTTATTGTCTAACCAGTTTTTCTTTTGTTGGCTGGGGCCCTACCATTATGAAACTGATAATGGTAGGTTCTGAGTTTGTTGGATTAACAGATCCAGTGTAGAGTTTACCATTGGAGGAGGAGCCCGTTCTTGAAGATCTGTAGCCTAGTTTTCTGTTTTCAGTGAGATTGAGAGTTTTCTTTCAGTTCTTTTAAACTCATTAAATGTTGTAATAATACAGGATTATATTTCTTTTTCAGTACTTTACTTATTCTGTATTGTTGTATTTATACTGTATTGGATGGATATTATGTTTTATGCTTCCGCACTCTGAGTTCATGTATGATCATTTAGTGATAGTATTTCTGGATTGAATGGCAAAGTCCTTATTTAAATTGGATTAGTATGTGTATCTAATCCAATCTTAAGTGGGGACCTTGTCATTTGGTGACCCCTCCACTGTAATCATGTTAACTTAAGGGTTAACAGGACCTCGGCGGGGCAGGGCCGCCACATATCAATTATCATATACTTGTATTGATCATAAGCATATTTAGGTAGTTTTTTTTTTAGTTATATTTGTACTTAGTCATTATTTAATAACTAACCTTGTTGTAGCTATACTTGGAGGTATGTGCTTACTTCCTATGTTGATTAAGTTATAGACTTATTATTTATAACTGACTTTATCTTTCACATGCATTCTGCTCCTTTACTGCTTATTTTTAAATTGAAAGTGTATGGTGATATCTAAATTAACATAATAAATTGCAGCCTAAAATGTGCTTAGACTCATTATCTAATTAGATTTTTTTTTTGTTGGCTGGGGCCCTATTATTGTGAAACTGACAATAGTAGACTCTGAGCTATTTGAGGTTGTGGAGCCTTCTAAAGACCGGATTCAGAAGGAAGGTCGAGCTGTAAAAGATCATTAGTTCTTTTCCTTTATGTATTGTGCGGATGAGTGTTGTCCTTTATATTTCAGTTCTTCTCTTTTAAAATAATGTTATAATAATACAAGTTTAATTGTATTTTCTTTTACTGCTTTTATTTTGGGATGTATGTTCTTACTTTTATATTATGATGGAATGGATATTACTATTTTGCTTCCGCACTCTGCTTTCGTATATATATCATTTAGTAAATATCTATTATAAATGGCAATTCCTTTAATTATAATGGGTTAGGATGTGTACCTAATATATTCATAAGTGAGTGACTTGTTATTTGGTTACCCCTCCATCGTAATCATATTAACTTAAGAGTTAACAGGACCACGGTGGGGTTAAGACATCACATGATAGCTTTCAGTTTTGGGTTTACTATTTTCAGTTTACTTTTTTGTATTTCAGCATTTTCTTATTTATTGTCTTACTGCATTTACTAACTTTATTTATTTATAGGATACTAGTCTTGTTCGCTGCTTATATTTTCATAGGATGTTAGTTTTACTTTTAGTTATTTATCTGTTTCACATGTGCTTTTACTTTAAATCAATTGGCATGAGTTTATATTAATCATAAGCATGTTTAGGTTGAGCTTTCTTTTTAGTTATATTAGTATTTAGTCTCTATTTTATGCCTAACCTTGTTGTAACTATTATTTGAAGTATGTGATTACTTCTTATGTTGTTAAGTTATAGACTTATTGTTATCCTTTATCTTTTTATATGTGTTTTGCTATTTTACTGCTTGTTTTAAATGTATAGTTATGGTGATATCTAAATTAGCATAATAAATTGCAGCCTAAAATGTATTTAGATATTTTGTCTAATTAGATTTTTCTTTGTTGGCTGGTGCCCTATCATTGTGAAACCGATAATGATATACTCTGAGCTATTTGAGGTTATGGAGTCTTCTAAAGACCGGATTCAGGATGAGGTTCAAGCTGTTGAAGACACTTAGTTCTTTTTCTGTTGCTCCTTTGGTTGCTTGTGAGGATGAGTGTTATCCTTTTTATTTTTACTTTTACCTTTAAAAATATTGTAATAATATAGTTTTAAATTGCATTTTCTTTTACTGCTATTATTATGAGTTGTATGTTCTTACTACTGTATTGTGATGGAACGGATGTTACTATTTTGCTTCCGCACTCTGCTTTCATGTACTTTTCATTTAGTGAAATAGTTCTTATAAATGGCAAACTCCTTAATTATAATAATTTATGATGTGTGACTAATCTAACTATAAGTAAGGATCTTGTCATTTGGTGACCCCTCCACCATAATTCTGTTAACTTAAGAGTTAACAGGACCACAGTGGGGCAAGGCCGCCACAGAAGATGGCAGGCATGGCTTCAACAATGAGCCCTCCATCAGCAGGATGGAGGAGGAGAGATTCCTTGTGCAAAAAATGGAGAAAAGAGGAGGGGAGAAGCTTGCATATACTGGCTTTAGAAGAGAGGGCGTCATTCGCAGAAATGGAGAGGGGGAGTGGGTCCCAGGCGCAGGAGAGAAAATAAAGGATTTAAGAAATTACTTAAATAAATTTTTAATTTTCAATTAACACATCTCTCTAATTAAAATTGGATGAATAAACAGACTCCGAAAAATCTCAAAAATCATCGCTAGCTAATTCGAGGGTGAGGAACGCAATGGTGAAGTTAAATTTTAATTTGGAGATCCATTTAATTATTCTAATTTTCATGGTGTTTAAAATACATTAATATATTTAACAAAATCTGGCGACCTGCAAATACTTCCAAATCCTCATCCCTAGTTAATTTAGGGGTGGCGAACCCAATGACGAAGTCGAATTTTGATTTTGAGGTCAAATTTAATTTCTCAAATTTCTAATTAATTAAATATTATTAAAATAATCCAAATATTTGATTGAGCTCTAAATCGCTTCAAATCTTCAGGGTTTGACTCTAATGATCAGATGAACTCAATGGAATGATAATTAGAATGCGATTAAATAAAAATTAAGCTAAGTAATAATCTATGGTTGTTACAAGGTCTTAAGCCTACTCAACAAATTCTCTAATGGTTGAGTTAACTTGTAAGAGAGGTAAATCCTAACCCTTCATCTAAATCTAGATCTATCCTCATTTATAAATCACACTATGATTACCTAGTTTCCTACTGGCAAACCTATCTCATTAATTAATCAAGACTTAGTTTATTTCAAACCTTACTCCACCCTCTCACCTAACTTAACCTTCCTACACATATGATAAGAATAACATATGCTAGATTGCCTTACATCACCACCATTATGTATGCTTACCTAAAAATTTGTCATTGTTAGTAATGGTACTTGCCACCTTCTTCTAGAGTTTTAGGGTCCTACTAGCCTAATTCAATAACTTAATGTCCAAGGCTAACTTAAGATTGAGCTCAAAAAAAAAAATTGAATTCATCAATGAGTACCAATCCAAATAAAATCAGTGAATCTACCATCCTCATAGTATAGTGAGTAAAATGACAGTAAATATGACTGATTTAGAGCTAATTTGACTTAACTAGTGATTAACACAAGTTAATTGGGGTTCCAAAAATTCATTAATTAAAATATTACTCAAACTAAAAATTTGATATCACCAGAATATTCCTCATATTTTTCTGATCACTTTAAGATATAACATTATTATATTTTGTAGCTCCCCGCCCCGTCACCGCGCGCAAGAGAATTAAAATCATAAATTCAGCGGCGGAGCGGTGCGCCACTCGGGGAGGAATAACTTGTCTCCTTGAATAGCTGAAAACTAAACCCACCTGAAGGGCTGCTGACTCTACCTCAAGTGGGGTTGAGAGCTAATACTTAAGATAAGTATAGTATCCTTATCCTAAGTATTAGATAAATATATATATATTAGATTTAGAATACAATATGAATCCAATATATGTATAAAGTATCAGCATTTCCAGTATGCTAGTCACATCACAATACTAAGTATAAGTACTATAAAAATAGAGTGCGGAAGCTTAAAGCATACATCCAGATACATTCATCACAGAAATAATATGAAAACATTCATCTCAGAAAAGAAAAGAAAGTACATCCAGAATTATTACAAACATTTACTGAATAACAGACATAAAACTAAATACTGAACTGAAAGTAAACTAAGTAATTGAAGAAGAGTCCACTAATGCTCCACGGGCTCCTCCTGGATCTCCTGGATGTTCTCTTGACCTGGCTCAGTATACTGCTCAGGATCTAGCAAATTGCCAGATCCCAAAAGTACCTCGTGTTAGATAATAAGTTCTAATTATTCATTTAACATTTACATAATACGAGTAAATCTGCAGAAAAACTATAAAGGTAATTGAAAGTACAAATCTGTCTAAAACTATACAAAACTGAAGCAGTGTAAAGTAAAACTGAACTATAACTGAATACTGAAAATAAATCAAAATAGTGCTGAATATAAAACTGAGTAATCATATGTACAACTATGTTGCATGTCACTGAAACTGTGCATCTGAATATGCCACAATACGGTATACTACTGATATGCTACCAAAATATCACTGAACTGTTATGAGCAGTACGGTCCAATGTCTACATACACCCTATTGGGAATACTGTTTATTGATGACAGTGATGCATCCAGAAATTCCCCTGTCAATGTATGTAATATTCCGTAACTCATAGATCATCACTGATACTTGTACATCATTCTGATATTTATACATCATGCTTATGCTCATGCTCATGCTTCTAAATTACATGAGATAAATCTAGAAAATGCTTTAAAATCTGATAATGAATCCAAAGTCTCCATTGTGCAAAATCTTGCTAAAAGGATTTTGACTCCTAAATTCTAATCTTGATCATTGGTTTAAGTTGAGAGTTTACCTAAAAACCATTAGCTGGGATGTAAATTGAACTCTTAGCTTATTTAAACTGCACTTATCGAAGCACACTACGATAGGAGGCAGAACCCAGTCACAGTTTACATCTCAAGCTAAGTTGTTAAATGCCATAATTACAAGCATACTTAGTGGTCTATGCAAAGTGACTTAAGATACTTAGTTTGCTTAAATTACACTTATCGAAACGCACTACAATAGGAGGCAGAACTCGGTCATAGTTTACATCTCAAACTAAGGATCTTGTTCACTAATTGTAAAACTCTTAGTCTTGGAAGATTTATTCTAACGGGACTGTATTCGGCTAATTCCGCAGGATAGCACCTGGTCATAAGTCCACATTGGATTGAATCAACCAATCCTAATATATTAATGAATTCATCCAGTAATATGGGTATACCCTACTATACCCAACCAACAATCTGAGTTCAGAAGGTTTTATTTAATTAACAAGGATTTATCAAATATATTAATCATTACTCTAAATAAGTGTATCCTACACAAGGCTCCAATGATGTGATCCAAAGATCACTCAACATAGGTTGCTACCATAAGGGATGAGCCATATTCTAAGTACTTTAGGTAATTCCTACCACACGGTATCAAGTTCAACTTCTAAAGTTATGAAGGAGCAATTAGGTTTCTACCTCAATAGGTTACAAAAGTATTTCCTACCTCAATGTATTATTAGTTAAGGTCTTTAATCATTTTAATTATGAATCCTATAGCAAGACCCTTAAGATCTCACTTTTCTACTTCTTAAGGTTTACTTGTTATACTTGAGTTAAGATGATTAGATCAAATGATTAAAATTCATTTGATCATTTCCTATTCTATAATCATGGGATAAAATCAAAGATCTTATTAGATTTAGATCATTGCATAAATCGTTATGATTTTATTCCCACCTTATGCTAATTATCTTATATAAGAGAAAATCAAAGATCTAAAGTTTGGATTCAGATAGTTCAATCACACATATTCAATATTAGCTAGCCTTAGCACTTCTAGTTTGATGATTTAAGATCAATACTCAATCAAATGCATTATTGGAATAATGTAAATCAGATTCTCTTACAATCAAGTAGATTGATTAATGATTAAGATTTAGATCTTAATTAAGATAAGTTAGGGTTTAATCCTTAACCCTTCCATCATTAAGATCAATGGTTAATTTAAAGGTCAATGGCAAATCAATGTATTATTAACATATTATTGATGTCAACTTAGGTTTGGATTAAGTATCCTCTACTTAATCAAGTTATAAAGATTCTTAAGTTTATGTAAGTACATTTAAGTGTCCAAATAAGTGTTAAGGTTCTCTAATATACACCCTAGGTTCATGAACACATAAAAATGAAAAGGTAACATAAAATAAAAGGTG
Organism: Gastrodia elata; assembly: GCA_016760335.1. Lineage (NCBI taxonomy): Eukaryota > Viridiplantae > Streptophyta > Magnoliopsida > Asparagales > Orchidaceae > Gastrodia > Gastrodia elata. The sequence continues at coordinate 10,061,526 of CM028671.1, forward strand.
ATTATTGCTAATCAAAATCTCAATCAAACTAAAGAGATTAGCACTTAATCACAATTCTAAAGATCTACTTTGCATGCCATTTAGTTGTTAAGGTTCCACTTATTTGATTCAATCATTCATGTATTCTATTATCTAATAGTTGACATAATACATTTTAAGGCACATACTAAGTGTTGAGTACTTGATACTTGTGAAAATATTTCAAACTAAATTTTTGCATATAAATTTATGCAATACTTGATTTAGTATAACTTAGCCCCACTAGGGTCCTAGGGGTCTTAAAATACCTAAACAATTGAGTTTTGGCCATTTCAGCCAAAACTGGGCAGTTTTACAAATTTGGGCAGTTCTGAAATTCTGGAAATTTTGCAATTTTTTTTTCGGGCGCTGGAGCGCACTGTAGCGCTTTCCGCGCGGTAGCGCCTTTGTGACGCGACTTGCTGCGGTCCGCTGCGATCTGCTGCAATCCACTGTGACCCGCTGAGACCCACTGCAATGCACTATGGGTGCTGTAGCGGTTCATTTTGTAAAAATACTGTTCAATTAATTTATTTTGTCATTTCCTAAGATCTGAAATATTTTCGCTAAGGTCCGCTGCAGCGCGCTGTAGCATCCCATTTTGCGAGTTACTGTTCAATTAATTTAATGTGCATTTTTCCTAAGTTTTCCTGTCCGCTGGAGCCCACGGCAATCCGCTGCAGCGCGCGACCGCGCGCTGCAGCGGCAGACGGTGATTTCGCCAGGTGCGAAACCCGCGAAAGCCATTTTTTGAGCCTAATTACTCTCAATTCAGAGAGTTCCACGATTCATGCCATATATCAATGGAAATGTATTTTTGATACCTTTCCATCGACATCAAAATCGGCACGAACGGAGCAACCTAGCTATACTAAAAATGATGATAAATGACAGGGTGTACGAAATACAAAAAAACAAAGCAGATTTTCATGGAGTTCTTAAGAGCCTTAATGGCTTTCATACATGCATATAGACATTCCAAAGCTGCATTCTAACATTATAACATCATAAGAAAGACAAAGAGAGGAGCAAGAGGGTACTTTTATCCTTGCGAGAGAAGAGTGAAGAAGAGGAAGAGGGACCTTTGCCTTTTTTTCAAAGCTTGGAGAGGAGCTTCCTTCAAGGTACAGCAATGGAGAAATAGAGGAAATTGAGAAAATCTAAGCAAGTGGAGAAGGAATGCTGAGCTCTCCTTTTAAAGGAGGAGAGGGGAGGGTAGGCCTCATCATGGCTAAGGGAGGCTATGAGAAGGGGAGGAAAGCTCTCTCCCATCAAGTATGGGAGAGAGAAGAGGGAAACATGGCTCAGCCGAAAGAAGGAGGTGGCCAGCCAAAAATTTGGAAAAAAAATGGGGAAATTGCAAATAAGGGTCTCAATGATTGCCTAATTGCATATTTATTTTCCCGAATCATTTAAAAATTCTGATTTTTGAAATGTGCTTCGAAAACTCCCAAAAATTCACCCCTAACTAATTTGGGGGTGAGAAATTCAACGGCGAAGTCGGAATTTGATTCCAATGATTATTTAATTTTTCCTATTTTTCGACGCATTTAATTACGTTAAAATATTTGTGAAAATTCGACGATTTCCAAACGCGTCCAAAATATCACCCCTAGCTAATTTGGGGGTGACAATCGAAATGGCGAAGTCGGATTTCGATTTCGAGGTCAAAATAAATACCTCAATTTTCTAATTAATTAATTATTAAAATAATCCAAAATATTGGATTGGACTCTGAATTGCTCCAAACCTTCAGGGTTTGGTTTTAATGATTAGATGAACTTGATGGACTGGTAATTACGATATGATTAAGCTAAATTCAAGCTGGGTAACAACCTTGAGTTATTACATATTTGACCATTAATTAAAAATTTATAATTAAATAATATTGTAATTAAAATTAATTAAATACTAATTAACCTAATATACCTCCCACGCACGCCACGTGCCTCGCATGCAATCGCAGCACGCACAGGATCAGCTCGTGTGCGCGGGGCCGCGGAGAGTGCCGCGCGAGTCTGTGCCGACCTGTTAGGCACTGTTCATCACCTTCACCAGGTACCCCACTCCGTATACCTAGGGTTTGATGTTTCTCCTCACACATTTTGATCCAACCAACGTACTTGCACCAAAATGAAGCCCAGATCAAAACCTACATAATGCTTATATAAATCCTAATACTAATGTCACTGGTCAACTCAATTTAGCAGAGTTAAATCCTAGAGTTAGGGTTTATTGTGGAGGGACAATGCTCCCTCCACAATGAACCATTTGGTGAGCTCCATGTGCTAATGGATTCCTTGGGTTGGCTAACCCAAGAACCCATAATCACGACTTGCGGTGCGTAGGATCGACGAGTGACCGTCGGACCCCGGGTACTGTACATCACTGTACATGCCCGGGTTAGAGACGCACGTCAGGCACTCTATAAGGCCCAACAATTAGCATTATTTTAAATGGGTTTCTAAGGATATCATATTTTTTGTATGAGTATTGCTAGACTTATACATTAGTATAAACTAAAATATATAGATAATGTGTCAATCCAATGCGTAAGTAATCATTAATTGAATACACTTTTTTATATAGTCTATATGCAAAAATAAGAAATTAAATCAAATTTTTTATTGGTCTTAAATATTTTTTTATGTATATTATTGTGAAATCATAGTATTTTTCTTTTTGAGTGGATCTATTGAATTCCGAAATTTTTGTTGGCAAATATACTTCCAAAAACATAGGACAAAGAAATTGCATGAAATGTTTAATGAGTTCGATATTTAATTTAAAATATGTTTGTGTTTGCATTTGAAAAACATTTAACTTATTTGACTAAAATCCAACAGAGCTAAGCTCCAAGAATTCTAGAGTGGATCCCAACACATATATTATTACAGTTTAATGATCGAGGTTCAGGATTTATTATTTAAGATCATAAGTTCAGATCTCACCTATTACATAAGAAAAAATAATAATAATATATATATATATATATATATATATATATATATATATATATATAGATATTTCTAAGAGAAAATATAAGTGGTAATTCACATGCTTGCATTAGATAAAAATTCTTTACAAGTCAACGAATTTGAATGCTTTAACAAAATGCATTTTATGAACATTATCATATTGGCATCGAATATATACTTATTTAAGAATGCATAATTTAAGAATTTCAAAATAAGCTACAATTTTATTTCTGTAATTATTTTCTTGATATTATATCATGTTTGATTTTCTAAATTAATAAGAAATTTATTATCTAACGTAGTGTCATACAAAATTTATAAATCCATTTATTTAGCACCTAAAGCTTATATATTTTAAATCAATCATTCATATCTCTTCGTTAATATTCCAATTTTATTATCTAATCTGATGCTTAACAAAAATATACATCAAAATATATTTATGATTAATAAAATAAAACTTATTTATTTTTACATATAAGCTCTACAAAAATCTATTTACATATTATCTATATATTTTGATATAAATTAATGCATAAGTTTAGCAATATTTTTATCTAATGCAATATTTATAAACTTTAAATAGGAATTACCAATATTAGTTCTGCAAATGGTAAAAAATATAAAATGAAGCAAATCCAAAAATATATATATATATATAAAAAATACTCAAAAAAAATTATATTTTTAAAATATAAAAATCTTGACATCTTAAAATGTAAAATTTACTAATATTTTGTATAAGAAGCAGCATCTTATTTTTATAGGTACTAGCGGTTTGGGCCGAGTGTTCCGTAGGTATAAATAGGCTTAACTCCCAACATCCTCTGGGTTTCTGATCTCCTCCGCCCGTCTGCTTCTTCCCCACCCACCCCTCAAACACAACAACAACAATGCTCGGCTGCTTCTCGCGGTTAAAACGCCCTTCCACAATCGACCCTCCTTCAACCAAGCTCTCTTTCCATGGCGGCGGAACCACCTGTGTCCCATCCGCATCCGTTCTCAAATCCTTCAACTCCGCCTTTGAGCCCTCCGATTTTGAAAAGCCTTCGTCATCTTCCTCTCAAACCCTAGCCGCAGAAACAGAACTGATTTCCTCCGCAATGGCCTCTTGCCGGCTCTTCCCTGCCTCCCCTGGCCCTTCCAATTCCATCTTCGACTCCCCCTCCGCCATCATCCGCCTCGGATCCGCCGGCGTCGCCGTTCCGACTTACTCGCCGGACCCCTATTTGGATTTCCGGCGATCCATGGAGGAGATGGCGGAGGCCATCGGCGTTTCCGGCCGCGCGTCCCATCTCGACCTCTCCGTCCTCCGTGAGCTCCTCTTCTGCTACCTCCAACTCAATCGGCAGCAGGCGCACAAATACATCGTCAAAGCCTTCGCCGATCTGCTCATCTCGCTCTCCGCTGATGCCGACAAAGCTATCCGCCATGAATGAACCCTGCGCTTTGCGCGCGCCCCTCTTCTGCTCTGCGCTTCCCGTTTCGCCTGCTTTTGCTTTTATGCGGTTTTTTTGTTGGGGGTAATGGCTGTACTGTCCTCAGCTAGGGTTCAACTGCGCCTACACAGCTTCTATTTTTATAAAAATGTTAAATATGTTCAACGATTTTGTTGTTTATATTGATTGCTTATGCTTGGTTCATAAATCAGCTATGAGTGATGGAGAAATACATTACTTTACTTAGTCTATCTCCTACAGTTTAAGCTAGTTCAAGTGCCAAACAATTTAAACCAGGTTCTCTACTCCCTTCTAAATCGACATAAGTGGTGTGACAATCTTTATACTATTCATGCCTTGACCTAATAACATTCATGCTTAGAATGTAAGAGATTTGCATTTTTAACATTTGCAAAAAGCATTACAAATTTTCATTGCTTCCAATAATTTGCATATGATTTCCTTACTTGGAAATTATAATTAGGTTTGTTAATCTAGTTTTGATAGAAGATTTCCTTTAATCCTACTATTGTAAAAAAACTAAGATATCCATGACTTTTGTAGTAACTTCAAGCTTTTTCAATTATAAATTTTTTTCATATATGACCTAAATTGTGCTTCTAAGAAGAATCATCTTTGAGGGGGGCTTAGTGGCATCTCTCTTATGATGAATGAACCTTCAATCATTCGAAGTAATTTTAGTTGCAAGTGCTATGCTAACAAAAAAATTATGGGACATGCCATAAATCATGACAAACATAAAACCTTAAAGATTGTGTATTTTCCCTATTGTCTTATAGGGCTCTCTTTTTCAAGTTTTAGTTAATCCTTTAATCTTTGTGCAAATCAATCAAATCGCTTCAAATTGTAGATTTTTATTTAAAAATATTTGGGCGTTGCTTCATATGATTTTAATATTATGATCATTAACAATTGGAATCAAAATAAATGTGGCTATTTATCTTCTTACAATAGTTTGAAAAAGATTAAATTGTTATTAGAATGTCATTTTGATTGTGGCTCCAAAAATAACTCTTCTGATACTAAGAATCTTCAAGAGAATCAGTAGACACTATTGGTTATTTTAAAAAATAGGGTTCTTCTCATGAAAATCTCTTAACACAGCTCAATTCAATTCAAACTAAACTTTAAAAAGCTCCAATGATCGAAGTTGTTTGGGCAAAGCAATGTGTTAAAGCTCATTAGCTTACTAATGGGAGAAATTTTTTGAACTTTCTTATGCAAGTTATGATTTGATAATAACTTCTATTTCCCCATACTCGAACAACCATTGAGGTAGAGAAATTCAACTAAGGGTAAGCATAATAAAATGCTTTGCATATTTATTAGTAGTATATGTTTATAATATTTGGTAACAAATAAATAATTGAGTTTTAAATTACATTGGTGTTTGCCATAATAGCACTTGTCACTTCATCATGATTTCTTATTCTTTGTTGTTGAATTAATGTTGATGGACCTCCTCGACTCTTTTGCCAACTATTAAATTATTTGTATTGTCTTATTTGGACTATTTATAAAAATTCAATTTTTTTATATTCACAAATAAAACATCAAATTTAATTATGATTATACTGAACTAGCTTGTGTTTTTTAATAATTTCATATTATACATATATTTCTTAGTCTGTAATACATATAAGCATATAATTTATATATCAAATTTTATTAAAAGGTGATGATAAGGCTAGGATCATGTCACTGTAGTATAGAGATGAGTGGTGTGGCGTGATCATTAAAAGGGACATGGAGCTAGGATGAGGCGTGATATAACAGCCCAAACTCTCAAGTACCAAGGTATTGTTCGCTTCGGTCTGAAATGCCTCACAGTTTTGCCATCTGAAGATAACTTCCCAGTATGTCACCTATCCTGAGAGTGCTCCCACATGAGCATGCTTAACTTTTATAACAGCCCAAACTCTTAACACCAAGGTATTGTCCGCTTTGTCCTGGAAGGCCTCGCGGTTTTGCCCTCAGAAGATAACTTCCCAGCAGGTCACCCATCCTGGGAGTGCTCCCACATGAGCACGCTTAACTTTGGAGTTCTTATCAGGAACTTCACCGTTATCTGAAAAGGCACCTCGATGTTTAAGAGTTTCACTTATTACTACTTAAGTGGGTCATCACAATCTTCCAACTTAAGTAACTGACGTCCTCGTCAGTATCCACACATAGATCCAAGAACCATCCATTTTGTATATAGGACTAGAGGTGACCCCTACAGGCGCAAGAGGTACCCACAACCATGTAGCACCTTAACCATCATGGGTTCAAGAGGCTGCTCACATGAAGTGGTACTTTGCCCTATATGGCACTTAACTCCTATCTGACACCTTATGGTTTGCTCTGATACCATTTGTAATAGCCCAAACTCTTAAGCACCAAGGTATTGTCCGCTTTGGCCTGAAAGGCCTCACGGTTTTTCCCTCAGAAGATAACTTTCCTACAGGTCACCCATCCTGGGAGTGCTCCCACATGAGCACGCTTAATTTTAGAGTTCTTATCAGGAACTCCACCGTTATCTGAAAAAGTGCCTTGATGTTTAAAAGTTTCACTTATTACTACTTAAGTGGGTCATCAACCCGGGCCACGTGGCCGAGGCAGTCCCGTCGTCATGATGATCCTGCAGAAAATAAATATAAATATATATATATATTTATAATATATATATATATATACATATTCATAATTAATAAATAGTAACTGTAATAGAATAATTAAGTATAATTAGGACTTAATTAATTATGTTATGACTAATTAAATGCTAAACAGTAAGTTGATTAATGTATATATTTATTTTATACAAAATAGAAACTTTAAAATTTCATAAACATTTATAAATATATATTATATGTATATACTAATACATATTATGTTACCTAATTAAATGAACTATAGTTAATATATGTATATATATATTAGGTTAATTTAATTGGTTAGTGTTAAATTAGGATTAATAGTTAGGTTAATATATTTAATTACTGTTAATTAGTTAGTTGATTAATATTAAACAGTAAAGCTATAGTAGCAAATAATTAATATAATTATTAAATAGTAAATTAACTTATTAATTAACTCTAATCTTAAGATTAATAATTATGAATAAATAATTAGTACTTAAATAATAATTAACCTGACTTTTATTATAATTAATAATTAATAATTAATTAATAATTATTAATTATTAATTAATTAATTCCAGAGTAATTAATTAATTTCAGAATAATTAAGGAATTAATAATTATAGAAAATACATGACTTTAGATATGAACAGTAAAATAATACAATTGGAATAAATAAATAGTAAAATAATACAAATTATATTTTTAAATAGTAAAACTTAAAACTTTAATAATTTTTTGTAGGATGATCCAAACATATCAAATATAGGTCTCAAAATACTCAGAAAAATAAATATAACCAAATGGCGTAATGCAGAATTTAGTTTCAGGGTACGTGTAACGAAGTAATATTTTATGACCTCTTTAGGACCCCATAATTTCTTACCCAGTTATCAGAACATAGTCAATATGGGTCTTAAATTACTCAGGAGAACAGCCCCATCACCGCAGTAGTAGTATTAGTTTTCCCATTTGAACAATAGAATGAAAAGTTAACCCTAGAATTTAGAGTTGACTTTAGTGAAAAATGACCAAATTACCTAGAATTCAAACGACCATAACTTGGACAATTCAACTCCGAATTTAAAAATTCAAGATGCTAACTAGTCTAGAATTTCAATATCACCAATAAACTGAAATAACATTTAGGTTATGAACCCTAGAAATTTAGAAAATGACCAAAATACCCACAACCTTAGTTAGGTCATAACTTGACCATTTGAGGTCTAAATTGGGTCTACTCCCTACCAACATACTCAGTACATTATAGGGAAGCTATAGAAATTAAGTTTGTTAAAATTGGACTTCAAATGGAAAATTTGGTTTTGTCACCCGTTGACCGACTCGAAATTACCTAATTGCCCTTCAACCTTAAAACGTTCAGAACTTAGTCAATTGATCTCAGAATGCAGTGTTCTTAAACTCTATGGAATCCTTAAACAGTAACCTACAATAAACTGCATAAAAACTTAGTTTTCAGAAGAGTGAAAATCACTTAAATGCCCTTAAGTCATAAACATTAGTTTGAACCTATAGGACCCGTTTCTCATCCGAATTGGACAAACTTACTGTTTATCCTTAAGTTAGACAGTAAGAAATCATATAAAGAAGAGAGACTCTAATTTGGGCACTTAAATCAAAAGTTGACTTTTCGGACCCTTAAGTAGGGGCAAAATGGTCATTTTGCCAAATATTTAGAATAAACATCCTTAGCCTTTAATTAGTCTTTTAAAATACTAAAACTAACTTTATAACCATATTAGCGACATTTAAGTAAGTAAAATCAACAATTAGGTCAAATTTTAGAATTTTCCCAAGTCTTTAACACTACACCTTAAGGACCCTTCCTGAGACTATGACTAGATCATAGGGTTGATTTCATTCATTAAAAAATGGGGTTTTTCAATGAATGAACCCTTGGTTTTATTAGTTTCTAGAATTTTCAACTTATTTTTGATTATTTTGTCTTTTGACCTTAGATCTAAGATAGGAGATTCATCCTATTAAGTTTGATTACTTAATAGGATTGGCCTTGACTATTAGATCACTATTAGAATGAAACTTAGATCTTAGGTCTTATCTTTTTTGGATTATGTGATTAAGCCCAATCTCATGGTGTTTAATCCATAATCTATAGTTTATTAGTTTTAGTTAGAACGTCTAAAATTATTAATTAGGTCGTAATGATTTATTATTTAACATTTATAGTCAACTTTGATTTGGTATATTAGGACCTAGCTAGTCCTGATATTTTGTAACCTGTAAGGACGAATTTCTAAGTTACCCTTGATATGTGGGAAAATGATGATCCTGAACTTGTGTAATTTGGAATAGTTAGAATGAATAATAGAAAATAGATGGTATCACATTTGCACCGATGGACAGGGGTAAAGTGAGATCAGGATGCCTAACATTCTCATTGAGGAGAGTGTGTTAGGCTTGGGACCCGTATGGTCTTGCAGACATGCTTAACTCCTCATTTGTTTCTAACAGTTATCCATAAAAACAAAAGTAAAATAACTAAAATATGTTGCATAAGTATTATCTGCCTCTTCAGTCATGCAGTATGTTCAGTATATTTGCAGATTGAGATGTATATATATATGTGGGCCAGTTTGGCCAAGTTTTCTGATATGGCGGTCAGTATACAGAGTTTAGATTTGTAGTTATAGTATTTGGCTATGTTTTGGCATTATTTACTTAGTCAGCTATTTCTTTGTACAGCTATTATACCGTAGGATGTTAGATTTTGTTGCTATTTATATGTATCACTGCTAAGATTTATTATTGTAATTTGCATATTTCATTTGATCACCAGCATGTATTAGGATATATAAATTTTCTTACAGCACTTGTTTAGTTATGTATATTTATATGCCATTTCTTATTTAGTTTGTATGCGATGCATGTCTCAGCCTCTTTCATTTTCTTTGCTTAAGTTATAAATGTTATTTATAGATGTTCCTCTTTCTTATTGAATTACTAGTCGCTCCCTGATATATTGTTGCTTATGAAAAATTGTGTAAAGTGGTGATATTAAAAACATATGAAAATGTATCAGCCTAAAATGTACTTAGACAATTTGTCTAACCAGATTTTCTCTTTTTTTTTTGCTGGGGCCCTACATTGTGAAACCGACAATGGCAGGCGTAGAGCAGATAGAGGATCCAGTACCTGAGGAAGAGTTATTCCTAGAGGAGGAGCAGCAGCTCGGACCAGAACATCTAGTCTTTAGAGTTATTGTGAGGATGAGTTCCTTTGCATTTACTTTTTATTTATACTTTGAATGTTGTAATAATTTAGGTACTCTTGACTGTGCATTTGGATTTATATGCTTATATTCTGAGTTATATTTTGCACTTATGTTATATTGTGATGCTTGGATGTCATTTATTGCTTTCGCACTCTGTACACTTACTTATATAGTGACTGTTAGATTGGTTCTGAGTTAATCCTTCCCTGATCAGGTGGATTGTGAAGTTTATTATAATCCAGTAGTAAGTGAGGGGTTAGCCAGAGTGACCCTCCACCCTTAACCTAATCCTTTGGCGGATTAAGGGTGCGGGGCGCCACAACTTTGGAGTTCATACCACTGTTATCTGAAAAGATGCCTCGATGTTTAAAAGTTTTATTTATTACTACTTCAGTGGGTCCTTACACGTGATGTGGACAGAAATGGTTATCAATCCCTTATTTGCACCTCTTGGCACCACTAGCCCTACTTCTATCATGTTAGCCAATTGGCCATAATCATCAATTTGTGATCATTGATCATCCCCTCTCCAACTTGTAGCTTGCTTTTTTGTAAAAGATTCAATTTATTAATATTAATGATAATAATAATAATTATAATTATACAATCTTAATCATATATATATATATATATATATGTATGTATGTATGTATGTATGTGTGTGTGACATATAATTTTGATGCAAAAATTGATATGGGATGATAATGTTATGATACTTAGAAGCTAGGATGTTAATTGTGTAAAGAAAGGTTACATATAGTGTGTAAGGTTTACTTTAGTTATGATACCAAAAAATATGAAGATAATTATAATAAAAATAATAAATAATGTTGGCTAATATGATGCTAACAAAAACTTCCAACAATGATAACTTTGATAACAATGATTTTGATCATGATGATTACAAGGTTAGTCTTAATCACAAAGATGAAGATGATTATGATAATATTTGTGAGGATATAAAAGTGATCATTGAAATTATCTTAGAAATGATGATGTTGTGATCCTAATAATAATATATGTTTACTTTTCAATTTAATTTAATAGTTTAACATCATTTGTGAGAGCACTCAATTTGAGATTTTGATTATGAACATCTAAGTTGTAGAATTGGACTAAATTTATGATTATTATAGGAAAAAAATTAATCCATATTTTTCTTTAGATATCCAACTTTTTCCAATTTATTTATTTATTAATTTTTTTATTTTAAAATAGTATACATATACAAAAATATATATAAAAAAATATTTATAATCAATAAATTTTTTAATTTTATTAAATTTATATATATATATATATATATGCTACACAAAAAAATATATTCAATTAGTAATTTATTATACATTAAATTTATATATTTTATTATAATATTAACGTGTACAATAATCATTTATAAATTTACTGCGGTGATTTACTTCGGTCAAAAATAATTTCTCCTGCCACGTGGCAAAAGTGATTTTCCTGCCAAAATCGTAGAAGCAAGCTTTTGGGAATTTTTGTTTGGTTTTAAAACAAATCTATTAAGTAAATAATTTTTTAAAGTATTAGATAATTAGAATTTATATTATAAAAAATAATGCACTTATATAATCATATATATAATTATATTTATTAATAATTAATTTTTTTTTTCTTATATATTAGTCAAACTAAATATTGAATTGTATTGATCATATATTTACACTCCTCATTTATATTTTAATGTATATAGGATGATTTAAATGTAGTAAAATAAATTCAAAAAAATATTTTAAATCAGAATTTAAATACAAATCCTATTGTGGAGTTATTTAGGGCCGAATAACTTTTTTTTTCTTTTTCTGGACGCGCGCGCGACGAGTCGCCGGCGTGATTGGCAGCCGCGGACGAAACGTTGAGGGTTTAGGAATTTTTCGCTGGACGTCGGCTTTGGCCGCCGGCGAGGCTCTTTGGATGTATTTGCTATTTCAGGGAAGAAATTAATCTGCTCTCAGCAGAAAGAAACAGTTAACGTATTTGCAAAGCTTCGTCCATGTAATTCAGTGTCAGACTCTTTGATTTTACCATCAGAGATATCTTCGCCAAGTGATAGCTGATAGGTAAGCCATCAAAATCTGATCATATAAACGCCATCGAGACCTCTTTGTTCTTTTCCCTTGCAACAAAATTGGGGTATTTTTCTGCAGACTCCCAAAACTATTTTCTGTGTATTAAGATTCTGTAAAATATGCATTAATTTAATACACGGACTTTTGTATGCCATCTAAGTCGGCAATTTGACTCCAATTTGAAATTTGAACTCGAGTTCGAGTCATAAGTCTTGACTCGAACCTTATTTAAAATGAATCAAAATGACTCGAACTCAACACAAACTCGACTCGGACAAGTTCGAGTTGAGTTCGAATATGAACTGACTCGACTCGAAGCCAACCCTAATGCCGACTTTTCTCCTATTTTTTGCCCTCATCTTCAAGGAATTTTTACTCTAAATTTTATATTAAGCAATCAAACAAACTTTGGTATATACATAATAAAACACTTTATTCTTATCATTTTTAGGGTGTATTATGCCATATATCTATTTATACTAGAAATTTAAAATTATACTATTTTATTTGCAATTATTACAATTGAGTGTCATGTAATGAAGGATTTAAATTTTTATTAAATAATATTAGATGCTAAAGATGCTATTATCCACCGAAATTTCGTCGGCACCTCCTGTGTTGATATAATCAGTCTTCACATCCCAACACCAAATTAGAGTTACTGCATGAAAATGTGCTATTCCATAAATGTTGCCTCAAACCCTAAGAGAGATAAAGTGTTGCATCATAGGAGCCACTTCATGAGGCTGTATCAACCGCTTAAAGAGTCTTTTATATACAATGGATGATAATTGAATATGAACTGATAAATTGAAGAAGACTTCAAATGTTTACGAAATATTTTATGAAGCTTTATATTTATAGTTAAGCAATATTCTGATCAAACCCACAAACAGTGGTATCAACATCAAGATTTCTCTTAAAATAATTTTAAGATTTTTGATGATAACTTCAAAGTTAAATTTTCTCACATGAGTAGGTCACCCATTTCAGCAAGTCATTCAATAACAAAACTACAATGCTACCACGGCCAAAAGCAAATAATATTTTAATACTTAAAAGTTTGGGTTGTCACAACGAGCATGCATTAGGGATCTTGCAAGGAAGGTGAGTGGCATTGGGCAACAAGGGTTTCAAATGGTGCAAGGAGGCGACTAGTGATCAATAGGAGCAGCAAAAAATGCCAACTATTTGCCAATAGTAATGGGAGCAACAAAGGCCTACAATTACTTCGAGACAAATAACTTTATTAAGAATCTATGTTGGTTGATAACTCCTATATTACAATATCATTTTAAAACAACATCTATAAGCATTCCAAATGAAAGCTTATGCTCAATATATATATATATATATATATGTATATATAAAAGGGATTTTACTCAAATGCTATTTTATTTCTTATAAATCATTTATGCTACACCTAAATCTTATATATTTCTTGAATATCTTACAAATTTAAGAAAAGAAAACATCTAATCCACTACATGAACAAATGCAATGTTAAAGTTGACACACTAAGGAAGAGGCTCAGCTTCTACAGGCCACCTCTTTCACACATCTCCTCATTTAGCAAAGTCAAGAAACGAAGCGCAAAAGCCTTGCTATAAAGATTAATGGAACTACCACTGAACCTCTTATCATTCTACAGCACTCAACGCTCAAGCTGCAAGGGATAAGAGAGTATATTTGTTTTTTCTTTGATAATTTTATCGTGATGAGGTGATGATAACGTCGGTAAAATTTAAGATTTAATATTTACATGAACAATTTGTAAAAATCCTTAACATTAATTACTTGTATGAGATGTTGTGATCTGATGTTGACAATGAGATATACTAAGTGATTCAATCATGTTTGTTAGATATAATTTAATAAAGTCGATAATGTTCGTATTGACCGAAATGGGAAACTACTTTAGTGATATTCAGTTGCATGATAAATAGTTACTTTAGATTGCTTATGGCATTTGGACTGAAAAATTACTTAATAATACAAGTAAAATATCAAATAAATAAACTCAAAGTCCTAAAAGAAAGGTCGATGCTATGGGCCTTTTAAGAGGTAAAAGTGGGCTTTTAAGTCATGCTATGGGCCTCTCTTTAATGCTGGGCGTGCTGTATCCGCCCTAGGACCTATGCTTTTTGTCTCGAGATCTTTCCACATTTCTCACAAGCGTGAGCGCAGTTGGCGGCGGAGAGCCTGAAACCCTAGCTCTTGGAAACTTTTAAGCTGAGAAGAAATGGTTGAATTTCATTTTGAATTATTTCTAATCTCTTAACTTGATTCATTCTTAGCTCTTTTTTTGTTACAATCTTTTTGCGCAGTCTCTAATTGCGAGCGAGGATTTCCAGCACATCCTTCGTGTTCTGAACACTAATGTCGATGGGAAGAAGAAGATCATGTTTGCTCTCACATCCATCAAGGGTGTCGGTCGTCGTTTCGCCAACATCGTCTGCAAAAAGGCCGATGTTGACATGAACAAGAGGTTTTGTTCTGCTGTTAATTAGGATTTTTGTTGTTGATTACTACGACTTGGTATGATTTTTTGTATGAATTTAGTTTGAGCTGCTTCTGATTCTTTTCTTATAATTGATTTGCAATTTTTCATCGCTTCTCAATGCTTAGAATGAAGCGGTGGCTTTTCTCTTTGTGCGTCTTGCCTATGCACATTTTGTTCACCGTTTTATTTTTCGTTTCCTTCTAAATTGCAAACTTTCCCATGCTATGTTGTATTTCTATAAGCCTTACTTATTTGTATCGAATTTTTGATAAGTAGTTTACTTGTGTTTATCATATCATCAATCATCGTTTATCTGACAATTTAGGCATTTGAATTAGACATTTGATTGCCCTTCGTTTGAACTTATAGTTATCCTATTTTATATTGAACATATTGAATCATGTTTCTTAAGTTGCTAATGGATCGAACTACAAAGGTTTGCTTGTTTAGATTAGAAATGGATATTTAATTAGGTATTATTTTCTCATATTTCCTTAGATTGATGTACAAATTAAGCTATATCAAAGATGAGTTGTCATTTTTACTTTTTATTTCACTCTTCACAGAATGAATTTTTCTTGTTCAGTTGTTTTCTTCTTGCTTAATCATGAATGGCCTGTTCGTTTTAGGCTTTTAGCTTAAAATAAACTAGATAAGCTAAACCAAGCTAAGTTGAGATAAGTTGTTCGGTTGCTAAGATGAGATTTAAAAGATTAGAAAGTGAAACTAGCGAGGGTGCTTAGCTTAGAATTAGAAAAATAATGAAAGATATTATTTATTTTGAATGTGTTTATATATAATTAATAATACTTTATTACAATATTAATTCTGAATTAACTAAATATAACTTAATTAATTAACTAAAATAGAATTAATTTATTAAAAATAATTGTTATGTATCTACCTATTTCTTTATTTAGCTATTAATATGTACTTGTAATTAACATGTAAAGTTAAATAATATGGGAAAAGATTATTCTTGCTTAAAATTTCTGTGTTCTGTTTAGATTATATTGGCTTAAGCTGGATTGAAAAAGATAAGATAAGTTAATCTGTTTGAGGCTTAAGCTAAAAATATGTTTTATGTGAGAAATGAACCGGAGCTAAAAGCTCAGTTAGGTTTTTTTGTTTTTTGTTTTTTTTGCAGGGCTGGTGAACTCACTGCTGCTGAACTTGAGAACCTCATGACTGTTGTTGCAAATCCGCGTCAATTCAAGGTTCCTGATTGGTTTTTAAACAGAAAGAAAGATTACAAGGATGGTCGGTACTCCCAAGTGGTGTCTAATGCCCTGGACATGAAGCTGAGGGATGATCTTGAGAGGTTAAAGAAAATCAGGTATGCCAATGTGAATGATGTTGTTAGGTTTTTACATTTATATTAAAGCATGTTCAGATTTGGCAATGAGTGTGTATTAA
Organism: Gastrodia elata; assembly: GCA_016760335.1. Classification (NCBI taxonomy): domain Eukaryota; kingdom Viridiplantae; phylum Streptophyta; class Magnoliopsida; order Asparagales; family Orchidaceae; genus Gastrodia; species Gastrodia elata. Next base: position 10,077,865 of record CM028671.1, read on the forward strand.
TTAGTGTTTTAAAGTTTTACTAAAGTACACTTTCTGTGCTTTCTATGCGGATTAACTTGTTTTGCTTCTTTCAGAGAAAATTTGGTTTTCAGTTTTCAATCTTGATTTTAAAAACTTTTGTACTGCAATTAATCATTAGATGTATTTGTACTGGAGGATTTATTTTATTTTTTGAACTTTATCTTTCAATATAATTTTTCTAGCTCCACAGGTTTGTATAAGTAGCCTAATTATACCTGCCCATATGATGAAGCTTTTAGAATCATCGTAAAGCAGTGATATGTTTATGAAAAGGCTTAGCACCTCTCTCTTACTCTGGATTTCTTGGGGATTCTATTAGATTTGGAAATCTTAAAGCTTGTAGTAATTTTGACATTATTATTAAGGGGCTGTTTGTTGACCAGTAGGATTTACTCAAGTAGATTTAATTAAATCGTTAAATTCTGTTTTGGTTGATTTAATAAATTTTCAGAATTTTAAATCATAAAACCTGATTGGTCTAGGGTTTTTGAAATTATATTAAATCCTATCAAGCTATTTGACTTGGGGTTTTGTGTGAATTTAAGGATTTAACTTTATAGCACCTTAAATTGAATAAATAAATACATTTAAATCTTATTTAATAATATGTTTTTTATGTAATAATATTATGTAGTACTTAATTTATTATTAATATTAATGAAAATATTTAACTATTATTAATTCATACAATTTTTATAATTCATAATCTGAATAATCAACAATTTCTTTTGTATCATTTTAATACACTTTGCAAACCATTTCTGCTTACTTAAGCTCCAAGTTTTTTATTCAAGCAAAAAATATATTTTTTTTAATAATTCTTGCATGCATTGTTAATTAATACTTTTGTCCCAGTCATTCTTTTTCTTCCTTGATGATTTTTTTTTTTTGAGGATGCCACAATCTCCTCTACACTGACACCCTTTTTTATTTCACTTCAAATGTTGGCATTCTCTTTCGATGTGTCCTAAGCCTTCAACAATCCCTTAAATATTAATTGGGGCAGGATTTGCTGAATTTAGGCAATTTCAGGCCTTTAACTGGATTATTGGCTTGTTAAGTTTGGGAGTGGTCTAAATTTTGCTTATCAGATTTATGGGAATCAAAGAGTTAATATTGATGCAGCACATATTCAAGTTTTTTATATAGAGAAAATGTCAAAATAGTTATTTGACTCTTGCAATTTGTTCATTTTAGTTCTTAACTCTTATATATATGAACAAGAGTCAATGATTAATATGAACAAATTGCAAGAGTCAATGAACTATTTTGATAATTTTCTCTTTTTTTATATGAATTACTTCCTGTATACTTAGAATTCAAAAGTCAAAATCATCATGATTTATTCAAAATTACCAATTATAATTTTGATGTAATATCATTCCTATTATAAGGAACCAAACAAGTAGTGGCTTATAATAAAACTCATACACCATTTTAATTATTTATGAACCTTCTAAATTAGGATAATAAATCATACCATGGCTTGCTTTATTATTATGTTTCAATTACGATGAAATAAAGTCTGACATTCTACTTATTAATGTCATTGTTTATGTATTTGAAAATAATTATTTTATAAATTTCTACTCTTAATGGCTAGGATGATGGCTACAAATAGATTCTATATTTGATCTAAAAGAACAAAGTTTGAATTATAAAAATAATAACTTGTATGTGGGCAGCTTAAGATATGTTATAGCCATATTTCTCACCTATCTTACTCATTTTTCTCACATCTCTACATCCTTTTATTTTTTTTTTAATACCACTCATACTAATCTAACTTTTAACTGTTAAACCTTCTTAAACTAGTAGGAGAACAACATCCAAATCTTTAAAACCCTAGATTAAAATTGAACCAAAATTAATTGACAGCTCTTTGCTTTTTTGCCATAACTTTCGTGTTAAGTAGATAATTTTTGTATGCAATTGCATGTTGGAAAACTAAGAGATAAACCTACAGCTTTTGTTCGTATTATTTAACTTGATTTGGCCATTTGAGCTTAGAAATATTAAAACTTGGATGATAAGATGCTGATATATTAGTTTTAATACATTTGAGCGTGCTGAGTTTTTCTGATAGATATTTTTAGCGTTTATACTCCTATAATGTCCTTTTGTTATATGTCATCTTTTTATTGAGTCATAACTTTATGTCATGAGTGGGTTGTTTTGTTTTTTCATGAACCAAAGCTAATGTAATGATTTAGCTTACAGCGGCAGGTTTGCATTGTGCTTGCAACAAGAGAATTTTAGTCATTGCAAGGCTAGGTGAATAATGATCATTTTACCATCTCTTTACTTTATAGAGTAACCTCTCGTTTTAAAGTTGATATAGTTGGTTAGATTAAATTTACTTCTTGATTACTCTTATAGTAGGATTAAAGTTTGGTGGTGTTGTTATACTCTTATGTGAGTGTTTCTCTGCTTGTTAGTGTGCATAGCCTCCAAGTTGTTGAGGGTGCATTTAGCTTAAGATGGTTGTTATCTTACTTCGTTTTTCCCTCGATCATTCTCTTCTGCGATGCATCAACTTTGTATTTTATAAGCTTAAGAGAACCTAGAAGAATTTTTGGTACGGGTTGGGAATGCTATTTTTCGGTTTTTGATATTTTTGAGCATGAAGATGGCCAAATCATATGAATCAATGTTAACTTAAGTTGCATTTCTCTTAGCTTTTCAACAAGTGATTGCATATTTGAAATACTTAATAATACCAAATTATTGAGGGTTGTCGCATATATGAAGTGCAATTTTTGGAGAAGGGTTTTGAGAATTTAATGCTGTTCTAATTTGAGAATGTTTATGTATTTGAGATTGGTTTAATGTTTGTTGGATGGTACCGATAGGAAGAAAATAGAGAGATGTGGGTAAGAGAATAGCTCTTAATAAGAAAAAGAGTGCTCAAAGTTGTTCCTCTTACATCAAATGCAAGATCTCAGCCATTGGGTTGGCAAAGTATATATCAATTCTTTACAATTATAAAAGCATTGACATTATTAAGAAGGGTAGATGGACTTTATTTCGTTATGATGAAGTTTGGTGATAGATAATGTAAGTCGTGATATTATTTTTAATCTTCTGTGTTGAAATTTTACTCTTTTAGACATCCAATAATTTCTGTTCTTCTCATTTCTATAGCCGTTGATCTTTTTTAAAGATTTTCTCGATTTTATTCATATTTGAATGTTTGATATGAAAGGAACTATTCGTATATATTTGAATATTTAATATATATATATATATATATATATGTATGTATGTATTTATGGTGATAGAATTTAATGCATATTGCAACAATTGCTGATGATGATGCAGGAATCATAGAGGGCTGCGGCACTATTGGGGGCTTCGTGTTCGTGGCCAGCACACGAAGACTACCGGCAGGAGAGGAAAGACCGTAGGTGTGTCCAAGAAACGCTGAGCCAGCCCTCCCTTCTTCTTAAACTATTGGGGGCTCTCTCTCTATCGATGGAGCTTTCAAGCCGAGACAGTTAGTTTTTGGGTTTCTTTTTTATTTTTATTTCACGGATTTTAAATTTTATGGACGTCCTCCTCCTCCTCCTCCCCTTGTTTCTTCGAGATTTCTTCCTCTCATAATTGCTGGTTCTGAATATTGTTCGTGTTCTTTTATCTTTAAGTGTGATGTTATGAACAATCTTTTTCTCATTTATCGTCTCTCTCCAATCATGAGTGGCCTCTCACAAGTGATTAAAGCTGCCTCTTTTGCCTATATATAGTCTGATCCTTAAAAGGAGGCCTGGCCAGAACTACTGTTTTAAAAATTGAATTGTTATGACGTGAAGGGTAAATTATAATTATAATAAGAAATTTCAGATTAAATTCCTTCTAAAAAAAAGTTTGATGCTTACGAAATTATGTTTAGTTTTTTTTTTTTGTGGGCTTTATGTTCAAGTGGATTTAACATTTGAGATAAAATATTTTGTATTTCTGAGAGCTGATTGGAGTATATTTGGTCGTTATGTATCAAAACTTTTATAATTCTCTCAAATTTTAATTTGTAATGTTTACTAATATTTAATAATATTTAAATTATTAAATTTTAAATAGTTAAGATAAGTTCTTACACGAATATTATAAAGGTAATTTATGTTTATATTTTTTAATAGCTCAATTATTGAATATGAACATTTATTATAAAAATCAGTTATTATATATGCAAATATTAAATAAAATTAAATATAATTATATTTGATTTATATAATTATATCTAAGTATGCTTTTTAACAGTATAAATATTAAGTAATAGTTGCATGTTCTGAGTTTATACTTTTGCGACTAATTATTTATTATGAAATAATGATAATTTCAAATTTGTAACAAAAAAATTAATCTAGTAATTCCCTTATTTTTCTTAACAACATACTTAAAAACCAGATAGCCTGAATGCCTGGAATTTTCCGTGTTAGCTCAATGCAACAAAGATTTCTAGGATATTAAACCAAAGGATCAATGCACACATTTGTTAGAAATATTCAAATTAAATGCACTTTTTCTTGGTTGCCTCTTTTTTAAGTGGCAGTGATTGTACAAACAACAAACTTCAGATTTCAATATAATCAACCACCCAAAAAGTTTCAAATAGTTTAACAATAAACCATAATAAATGTAGCCTTGAGATGAATCCTGACAGTAGATTCAAATGATAGTTTTTTATCTTTATGATCTTCCGCGGCCCCTGAACCCGCCGCCGCTGCGGCCTCTAGGCGGGCCGCCCCGTCCTCCACCGCGAAATCCAGACCTCCCACGTCCACCAAACCGGCCCCCGCCACCCCCAAAGCGTCCTCCACCTCTGCCCCCGCCACGTCCTCCACCTCTTCCTGCGGATGTCTGGGCTCCCCTGCAATTCCAGAAAACAGGTAATCAATGAGCCTATTCCAATATTTATGGTTTTTAAATGAGGGGTATAGAGTTTGTTACATATTTCACTTGACATGTGTCCTGTACATTGAAAAATAAAGCAAAGGCATACCATTGCACCCAAATCTTGTTAGCATACTAATGCATCTAAAAAGGCGGGAATCACAAGTCTTTGATCAAATGAAAACAAGGCTAGCTAGTGAAAAAGGGCAAGCAACAGGACTGACAAATTATGCAGCATAAGGAAGTGAGGGCAAGCGATTGAGAAAAAAAAGGATATCTTTACACAAGCCTGCTAGTATGGGGAATATATAGGAAGAGTTTCTCATATGATTGTTAGAATCTTCAAATGTCAGTCATAGTTTAGTTGCTCTTTGGCATGGGAGAGTAACCTGATCTGACTGTAGTCTGCACCAAGATGCTGATGAATGAAAAACACTGAAAACCACCAAGATACTCAGAAATGTCGAATTTTGATGTTTCAGCACAAAAGGGCCAAGTAGTGATGACTGCTTTCCGATCATCAAGAAGAGAATGTCAGAGCAATTCAGTCTTCATCTCCAACCTAAGTGACGAACAAGCTAATGCAATGCGTCTAAGAAGACGCTTAGTAGTTGGGAGTCAGTTGTCCTCTAATACCATGTGGAGGAGGAGCCAAGGCTCTACTCTCCACATTGCAGTGTATCGCAGTGGCCATAAAACAAGAATTCATTCATACATCGTGATTCGCACATTAGGGTAAAAGGACTTCACATGTATATACTTCAAGAAGTTTATTGTGTTTGGAAAGTTCTTTAAACATGTCAACAAGTCAAAGGGAAGCTATCAAAAGTATTGATCATTGCCACAAGATTATTCCATAATCTTAATATGCAGTAACCTATTGTTATTTTATTATAAAATAAGATAAAAGGCAGCCAAGGCATATCAAAGTTAAGCTACACTGCTATTCTTTTAGGATTATAGAGGTACTTTCCTTGATATATTACTCACAATGGTCTATAAACTTTAGGCGGTTTAGATTTTTAGTGGCTAATAGTCATTTAATCTTTAAGCTACTTGAAAACTCGAGAACTGTTTAAATTTGCAATGGAATGGGAGAGATGTGTGAGGAAAAAGCTAGGTTAGTCCTCTAAACAGTAACCGTGCGACTCAAGCAAGAATCTAACATTTGACAGTATTATAGATTGTGCATTGTGGGCTAGTTGACCTTAAAATGAAAACTGAGTCTAGTGAACTGAAATCCTTCATCCTTCACATTAATGCTTTGGCATGTCCAAGCAGAGTAATCCATATATTCTTTCCGATATTGACTTTATAATTGTCATGCAATCAGTAAAAAAATAAATAAATTAGAACAATTAAAAATCTGTTCACCTTTATTTCGTGACAACTTATTATAGCCTTCTCAATATTATTTTTTAACTCTCTGCCCACTACAACATTATAGCCTTCTCAATATTTATTTTTCAACTCTCTGCCCACTACAACCCCATACATGCACATTGCCAACTTGCCAACTATACAAAAATATTTTTTCTTCCAATATCATTGATTTATTATTTTTCTTTTTCATTAGTTGCAACCAAACAAGAATTTGTTTTCCCAATCACAGTTTTCTATAATTCCTTATCAACCTCCCAGTTATTAAAATGCATAAAATAGTCCTCCAAGTCCTTTTAAAAGTTCAAATTAGTTATATTTTAAATTTTCATCCATTTGGATGGAAAAATTAAATTAAATAAGGGCATTATAATAACATTGTATCAAACCCATATCTAAATACCCATTTTATTAATTTAACTTTTTCATCATAGATGAAAAAGTTAATATAGAACTACTTTGAACTTTTAAAAGTGATTTGGGGATTATTTTGAGTAAGCCCTTCTCAAGCTTAAATTGTGATCCACTTGAACCAAAATACAAAGATCGACATGTCTACTCAAAAAGAAAAACCAAAAACCAAAATGCTAGCTTTCCCTCCACACCGACAAAACAAGCTCTTAAGTACCAAACCAGAAAGATGATAGTACAACCCACACAAACAACAGTAATGTTGAATCTTATAAGCTTTTGATTCTTTAGATCAACCAGTCTCTCTGAGAAATTATGTCAGAAAATGTACAAAATATTCTATTAGCAATTTTTTCTTGTAGAGCTGACTATCTCCAAGTTACAAGGCCTTTGCTATAAAGATCATCTAAAAATGAAAAAACATAATCATAGAAGAAATAAACAAGAGTAATATCATTCTTAAGGAAAGAATCAAGTCAAATGCAAGTGGCTCTTTGCCATCAGCTATAATGCTGATGGAAATCACCAGATGTAAGGAAAGGCTTGCGGTCAGAATGTTCACCAAATCCCTATGGAGCTGAATATGAGAAGACATTTTCGCAAGTGGCCAAACTCAACACAATCTAAGCACTCTCTTTTACAATAGCTTATATTATCATCTTCAAGTATTTGATATCAAAAAACTTCTTAACTTGTGATCCTGAAGATATATATATATATATATATATATATATATATATATATATTTATATATATAATGGAAACATATACTAAATTTAAGAAGGGATTTTTACATGTATAATCCCTAAAACTTTATGCTTGCCAAATAACAACCAAAAATTTTAAGCCTTTCTAATGTTCAATTTACATGCAAACTTCTTGGTAGAGGCAACTTAGTCAGCAAGGGACGTTGACCAAGGAATAATTGGTGAGAAATGCCAGTAAAGGATCTATGCAAGGCTAACTCCCATGATTATAGGGGCTTGGATGCAACATTAATAGAGGCTCGCCACTAGTGCCCTTGCTGTCAACCTCATCGATCATCATTGGTTTCCATCTCAAAAGTCTCGACTAGACTTGAAACAATCTTCTATCGAATGGTGTGGCAAATGAACCAAAGCCATGAAGAAGTGTGATAAACCTTATGAACAACAAACTTAAAGAGAATATTTTTTTTAAATATTAATCCGCCAAAATATTACAATGTGTACTAAAGATATTGATGATGTTAAAATTATTATAAATGATGAAGAGCCTTTTAAGATGAAATAAGCATGATACATAAGATAAAAGATTTGTTGTGACTTGTTGATCAACAAATTTTTAAGCAATCTAAATCATCCTCATCTATTAGTGCAATCTGCATTCACAAATCTAGAAAGGAAAGTTCTTTAAAAGATCTTCAAAAATATGGAAGTTTTTATTAATGTTGAATTGGCTTGACTGGTTACATACGTAAAAGAACGACCATTGCTACTATACATATGTTGGATAACTCGATAAGCTAAAAATAAAAATAATCTATTTATTATCCGCAATTGCGAAGAACATAATTCAGAGCTGTGTAATACGATATGTAAAAGCAAATAGCTCAAGTGTAAGAAAATTTGATGATTTTACATGTAGGTTCAATTAAAACTTGTTGCAATAACAAAACAGATATTATTCTTATAAGCTAGAAGATCGCAAGAGAAACAAACAAAAATAAATTGGCTAATGTGTTTATACAAAATAACTAGAAACTAGTATGATAAGTTTGCAATGCATCCCTGAGAAGTTGCATGCATATCATAAAAATTCAAATAAAAGCATTAACATCAATGCATGCTTTTGGAGATATATGTAAGCATAATTGACATCCAAAATCTGAATTTAGGTACGTGCTGATGGGTCATCAATCGGTATGCGTGTGATTCTAATCGATGCAACCATCCACAAGACTCGTGATGAATAATCGGCTTTCCATTAATTCATGTGGATCAAATTTATTCAACCATTCATAAAACTCATGATCACTTGTCAAATTTCTATGAATTCATGTCATCTAATTTAAAGGTCCTATATAATTCTACTTTATATTCCAATTATTTAGAAAAACATTTTGGGAGATTTGATTGCTCTCTATTGTGAACTACCTATATTTAGTGTAGAAAACACAGCTTCTTGAAAATACATAAAGATATTTAACTTCCAACAATTCTTCCATAATGTTCTGCAGAACAACCCTATAGTTTGACCTCTTAATGTGGAGATGATTGTCTGATTTTTTAGGATTGTCGCACCAGCCAGTCGTGTGCATATTAATTTGCAAAAGTGTGCAAGAACTTTATTATTATTTGGTTCCACTATATTGAAAGGCTCTATGATATTATTGTTCACTATCATCCCATTGTTGAACCAATTATGAGTTATATCTTTAACGTTGGTAAAAGAATAGCATGGGTTGTTGTTTGCGTGCTTATACTTAAGTTTCAAAAGGAAACTGGTTTTGCAAGGAAACCTTCAAGTGGTTTGTTTTATACTATTCCCAAAGCTCGAATTTTAAATTAACTAAAATAGAAATGGAATATTTTAATGCTAAGAAAGACTAATAATTATGGATAGGCATTCTACAAATATGTAGTCTCAAAATTATAATTATAGAATTGTGGCTTGAATCAATTTTCCTCCATTTTTCAACCAATGAATGTAAATTGGTGATGTTAATTTCATATGGCACATTTGCAACTACCTAATTCCGAGAAAAGCCAATGTGAAGCCTGAACTTTAAAACTTTGCTAAACTATTTTCTTGACTTAATTTCTTTTAAATATATTATTATTCATTTGATAACTTCCCTTATTTTACAAGAATTTGATTAAAATGAGAAATCATCACTTTAATATTGAAAAAAGATAATATATGCTTTAGTATCAAAATTAATGAAACAATCAAATATTAAATGCTTTATAATTATTATAGTATAATTATTTTTTTTAAAAACCAACAAAATAAATCTGCATTTCTCCAAGTACTTTGTAAGTCTCTTTTAGTACAACTATTTGATATTGATACGTATTAAAAATTTTCTAGCATTACCATCACGCTTATGATAAAATGGCCCAAAAAGTAATGTATTCTACAAATAGCCAACCACATGCACTCATCACAAGAAACATGCATGGTTTAATTCAATTAACTTGTTGGGGCTGTAATTAATTAATACTTTTTCAAGGATGCTTTGGATACATTAAGCATTTTGCAATTATATAATAGAATTTCATTCAGTGTTATTTAAAAGGAATATATGCATACAAAATACAGTTTGTTTACAAACCTGAAACAAATTTGTATATGCATCCTATTTTCAAGCATAAGAACTTATAATACAAATAAATGTAGACTTCGTAGCTTAATCTCTCTCAGAACATTATCATCATCATCCAGCATAAATTTTAATTCTGTTACAATTTCCATAATCATGAACAAGTATTTCTTCATTCAATTAAAAGCCGGTGACTTTGGAAAGGACAAAGTAGTATATGAAATCTTAAAGCTAGTGTACTTTTGAGCTATTGAGATGTTAGAATTCTTAAAATGTCAATGCTATTAAGATATTTTGTTATTGGATAACAATCCATGTCTGGTTCGATGTTATTGTTTGTAAGGATGTTAGTGTTTCTAAATTAAATCTATGTTTGATTCAATGCTATTTTAAAGCCCGGCTCATGCAATAATTATTGTTTCCTTTTGTGAACTTAACTTGTGTTTGTGAGGATGTCAGTGCTTGATTCAATGTTATTTTAAAACCTGACTCATGCAAAAAAAAAATTCCTATTGTGATGTTGTGCCCTAATGATCATAGAGGCTCAATGAAGGACACCATGTGGATGATGATAGCCTTGCCGACGACAAAGAGGAAGCCAGGCAGCTTGGCAAAAACGAAGGTAACAATAGTAAAGCCAAAGCTTGGTGAGGGCTCATGATGGTCAAGGCAAAGGCAATACTAATGAAGAGACAAAGACAAGCTGAAAATACCAGAAAAGCAAGGAATTCCAAAATGAAAAGGGAAAAGAGCAGTGAAGCGAACTTTCATGAATATCACAATTTGATATAGGACAATGACCAAAACACTTGAACTTCCTATAACATGGCAAAGCAGTAAATTTTATGAGAGCCAAACAAATTTTAGACGCGTTCAAAATAAAATGTGATTTTTAATTTATGCTATGCATTTAGTAGCTAACAACGGCCACAAGCAAAAGGAAATAACAAAAGCTGAAAGGCATTCATCATTAGGAAACATATAGCGAAGGTTAAAAGCAAGCAATTAGACAAATGATAGAACAGCATACTTTGGCTGCGGAAGAAAACGAGAGAGAGGCAACAGCTTAGCAGGGTCAATGTAAAACTTTTCTCCAGGGGAATATGAAGTCGCGATTATCCCTTCCATCATCTTAATCGAAAAGTACTGCAACACAGCAAAAATATATCTATCGCTAAGAAAACTATTCCATCTGCGAATCAAATGTCGAGCTAAGCCATAAACAATAAAGGCTCACCGACTCATTGATGGGCCCAAATATCTCATCAACCTTTCCGATCTGAGTCTTGTTTTGAAGATATATAGGGGCATTAAAGTACGGAATCTTCTCATTAGTGAGTTTAGTAACAGCATCGCCCTCACATGCATGTAGAAACGAAGAAATCTCTAAAGGAATCCAAAATTAAAAATGAGACTGCATATAGAAAAGAAGAAACATCTGTATGCATTGAACAGAAGTAAACAATTGAAGGAATAAAACAATACTGATCAAGTCGGAAACTGACCTACGACCTCAGACGGTGGTCCTTCGTCTCGGAAACCACCTCGTCCACGACCGCCTCGATCGCCCCCTCTCCCGCCACGGAAACCTCCTCGAAAGCCTCCACGGCCACCGCTCGGGGGGCGCATTCTTATTTTGGCTGTTGTAATGCAAATATGCCTTTAGATAAATGAGACTGCGCGGTAGCCTGTGAGAGGAAGTAGTGATGTTTTGATAGTTTTCCTGAAGATATAATAAGATAGAAAGAGTAGAGAAATCGACGGCTCGTTTAGGGTTTTATGGAATTCTTATACCGATAATTGGGTTAGTCAGATTTTTCCGGTTTTATGGAATGCTTATACCGATAAGGCGCTAGTTTTGAATTAAGATAAAATCCTCTTAGAATTTTCAAGTTATTTAAACAGCCTTTTAAGATGAACTTAGCTCACTTTATGCCCTGCATAAGTTAACTAGATTAAAAAATTAAGATAATTAATGTTAATTAATATCAATGCTTAAATTATTCATTCTAAATCTCAAGTCATTATTTAGAAATTTTCCTTAGGATTTTATTTTAATTTTTGGATCTCTTCCTTAAGAATTAAGGTAAATATGTTACTCAATAGATGAAGCCTTAGTTTTTTTAATAATTTCTACATTTCATTCTTTATTATAATTATTCTGTATTTAAACTTTTGTCTAAGTTTAGATATTCATCTTATTAAGCTTGACTTTATTTAATAAGATAACTTAACTTATACTATTAGGAGAATTTGAGATTTAAACCTTAGCCTTTATGATCATCTTTGGATTAAGTGATTAAATTCTAATATTAGCTTTTAATTCTTAATCCCTCAATCTTAATTTATCTTAATCAATATTGGTTTGGATCATTCAAATTCATTAATTAGGATGTGAAGATTAATTATTTAACTTGTAAGCATCATCGATTGAATTAATTTAGAATCTTATAAGTTCTAATTGCTTTTAATCTTATAAAGACATGAATCTGAGTTTATACTTGATAGTAAGGTATTGGAGATCCTAAGCTTGTATAAATTTAAATTATTTAGAATGAATAAATTTGATAAAAATAGATATTACATGTGTTTAGTAGAGTTTTTGCTTACTGTTGAACTTGAGTCTTTTTACATTAAACATATCATATAAAATAATTTGATGCATGAAATATAAACATATAAAATTAGAATAACACTCGCATTAGGTTCATGTTATAGATGGAAGATTGTGTATACACATTACTGCCAATGGATAGGTAGTAAAAAGAAATAAAAATTACCTGACACGCACTCATTGGGGAGAGTTGTGTCTAGGTTCGGGAACCCACCTCTATCTTGTAGATGTGCTTGACTCCTCAGTTAATTCTTGACATGTCCACAGAAGTAAAGTAAAATAACTAAAAATTTATTGCATATGTATTTTATGCCTCTTCAGTTCAGTACAGTTTCTACCTTAGCTTTGAGAAGCTAAGTAATATAATATGATACAGTTCAGTTTAGATACAGTTGAGTGGCTATTTAGCCAATTGTTTTGATATGGTAGCTTGTACATAATTCCTTTTTTTGCTTTCTATTTACTTTTCAGCAGTTCAGCTTTAGTATAGTACTTGCTTACATATATGCTAGGATGCTAATTGTTAATTTCATTTATTTATATGTATCATACTTCAATTTATTTTCTGTTAATCTGCATAATACTATATGATCATCAACATGTTATGATGAGTCTTTATTTTCAGCATTTATAATTTATTATCATATATATATTACCTAACCTTATTACAACTTTGAGGTTGAGGTATATTTTTTTACCTCACTTTTTTATTTAAGTTATAAATGCATTGTTTATAGCTTTTCCTGTTCTTTCTTAGCAGTTGTACCCATTTACTTATTTTAATTATTTTAAATGATATCTAAAAGAACATGAATGAATTAACCTAAAATGTACTTAAACAATTTATATAATCACTTTTTCTTCTTTTTAGCTGGGGCTTTATCATTGTGAAACTGATAATGACATATTCTGAGCTATTTGAGATTGTTGAACTAGGAGTGGAGCTAGATCAAGAGGGGGAGTGTCCTTCTACTAAAGATATTTAGTTTTCTTATTTATTTGCTTGTGATAATGAGTGTTTATTTTATTTTCAATTTAAACTTATTAAATATTATAATAATACAGGTACCCTGTGTATTTTCTTTTTCACTGCATACTTTATCCTGAGCTGCATATTTTTTATTTTCTACATTATGGTGTAATGATGTAAACTCATTCTTTTCTTTCTTTCGCACTCTGATTGATACACATGTATTTAGTGAATGATTCTGCCACATCATAAGTGCACATCCTTCCCTTATTTGTGGATTTGGAGATTATAATCTAATCTGATGATAAGTGAGGGATTTGCCAAGTGACAACCACCACTTAATCCTATCTGGTTGAGGGGTGGGGTGCCACAGATAATCAAGTATATTTTAGATGACAAGTTAATTTATGCCAGTTCACTTAAGAGAAAATCAAGAGAAAATAAGTTTGATCAAGATAATAAATTATATTACTATGCATCATAAGAGCTAATTTGATTCATAAGCCTACATTTACTAATTTTAAGGACTTAGGAATGACATATGCGGGCTAGATGCCACATTATGAAGCTTAAAGGTTATTCTAAATTTCTTAAGGAAAGGTTAAAGTCTTACTTAAAATTTAATTCAATAAGCTTAAATAATCTAAAATTAGTTCTAGATCACTTAAATTTTTGAATAGAAGGAATATTTTAGGTTTCTAAGGCATAAGCACACTTAAACATAATCTTAAGCAAAATGACTATTTTGCCCCTACTTAAGGGTCTAAAATATAACTTTTTGATTTAGGGTTCAAAACAAAAATTTATTAACATTAAATAGTTACTTACTATATAATATGAATATAGACAGTGAGTGCATCTAATTTGGACAAGGATTAAGGCTAATGAGCTCAAATTATAGTTTTAGCTAATTAGGGGAAATTTAGTAATTTTACTTATAAAAATATAGAATTTTTATTATACTTATGTTGTTTACTACCTAAGGATTTCCTAGAGCAAGATCATAAAATTCTGAGTTCATTTGGCCAAGTTATGACCAAAACAAGATTGAGGTTTAAATATGTTATTTAAGAGATTAATGGATACGCTCAAAATCTAACTTCTTTATTTAGTGTCTAAATTGAGCAAAGTTAGTGGTTATGATTTCCCAATATCACACTAATCACAATGAAACTGAGTTTACTCATTTTGGACCCCATTTAATTAATTTAGGCCTTAATTAGGGTTTAGGGTGATTAGTGTGTGATTTGTAAAATTAAATACTAAATTAAAAAGATGGACGGTATCAATAATTTATTTTTTGATCAAAAGATTAGCTTACAAAAAATAGTAAAATTAGTAGTGAATCAATTACAAATTAATCAATCTAGGTTAAAGGCTAAATATTTTTTTGAGTTACTCTTTTTATTTTTGTACAAGTCACTTAATTATTTATTTATAAATAAATGTAATATCAATATTTAATTTATTTTTAAATATACATATTTATATTTAAAAAAGGAGAAATTTAGCAAAAATAAATCTTTTTTCGTGTATGATCAGGATACTTTAAAAAACTATAAATTAAATTAAAAAATCAAAAAGAATTTCATACTAAAAATGATTCCCTTTCTTCAGTTATATTCCATAATCAAGATAATTGGTTAGAAACTTTAAATAAAAATTTCTTGCTTACTTATTTTTTGAAAAGAAATCAATTTAAATTAATTAAAAATAAGAATAACTTATGGTTTTATCATAAAAGAGTCTTTCCTTTTAAAAATACTAAATTAAAAAATTAATTTTACCACTGTGTTCTACACTACACTAGGAGCTATCAGCAAATTGAAATTCTAAATTTGGGTAATTAAAGAGCTTAATTTTCACTAATCAATTTTTAGAATAATTAGGCAAAATTAAGAAATATAATTGCAGAAACATAAGTTTTATTTCAGATTAGAATTCCTTGCACTTTCTTAATCAAAATAGTATATTGGATCATATGATTTGGAGTTAACTTGACTAATTTATGAATTTATTAAATTTTAGGATTAGGGGGGATTAATTAGTTTAAAGTATATAGTAAAATTAATCACCAAATAGAAAAACTAATGATATAATATGAATCATTACATTTTTTTAATTAAAATAATATATTTGATCACTTTGTTCGGAATTGTAATTACAAAGTTATGAGGCTTTGAAGATTTACAAATAATATAAGAAAACAAATAAAAAAAAATTCTGAAATTTTTTATTTTTCGTATGAACA
Source organism: Gastrodia elata (assembly GCA_016760335.1). NCBI lineage: Eukaryota > Viridiplantae > Streptophyta > Magnoliopsida > Asparagales > Orchidaceae > Gastrodia > Gastrodia elata. Next base: position 10,093,703 of record CM028671.1, read on the forward strand.
TTAACTCGCGTAATATAAAAAAAAAGTGAAACTTTGGCATTCAAATTTTCTCTACACAGAGCTTCTCAAGAGGCATGCCATATACCGATGAAAAGCTCTCTTCGAGACCTTTCTATTGATACCAAATACGCATCTTAATTTTACAGATAACTTAAGAAATTACAAGTTCTAATCAGGCTTAAAGAAAAATAAATGATACATTTATGGTTCATTTTGGAGCTTGAATGAATCATTATTATCTATGTTTTCTAAATATATAAATATATTATTCTCTCTCCAATATTTCTAGTTTTTAATCTTATCTTATAAATACAAATAATAATAATAATAATAATAATAATAGTAATAATAATAATAAGTATTATTATTATTATTATTATTATTATCATCATCATCACGATTTTATGCCATCATTACTATTACTTATGTTTTCTTCACCACCTTAATCATCATCATCTCTTTCCATTATTATTTTACTAACATTGAAACACACTAAGAGCAAGAGAAGATAATAAAAATTATATTTTTCATCTCTTCACTAATCAATAAATTTTGCACAGATTCACAAGAAGTCAAACTAGCTAAAAAAAATAGGTACCCCGGATATCATGAACTATATTTATATATGCTGATTTGATTATGCGCTTTTGCTCCGAAAACTTTACCAAACTAGTTTCTTACTCTGATATAATTAAAGTTTATTGTCACTATATGAGATACTTTCAAAGATAGATAATGGATTTTGATTAATTGAATTAAATGAGGTTCTATAAAAAGTATTTACAGTCTGTACAGAACATAATAAGAATGGGGCTAGTTCGCTATCATACTATTTCGTGAAGATATAATAAAACTATAACTATGCATACGAGGAGGCTAGCATAGGTGGAATAATGCCTGAATGATAATATATGAACCCAAATTATGATAATCATAGCAGATGTGCTTGATTTTCTCAAGATTCGAGAAATTGCTCGCTTAAATGAAAATATTATATATTATTCACTCTTGAGATAGGATATCAATTTTTGATAAGTATGACTTTCTGGTGACAGGTTACTTTTATTGTATTTTAAAATTATCACTAAAATTCTGATTTACAGGAAAAACTGTGATAATCTTTAAAGGAGGAAATTCTGCCTTTCAAAATTTTATTATTATGTTTCCCTACATTTTTCCCTACACTTAAATTTCATTAATTTGCTCATATATATACAATGTAATTAATGATATCTAAAGTACTAGAGTTTATCTCTAACGGGTGTTCTACCCAGGCAATTTTGTTATAAATATCAGGTCAAGTCATTGCTGAGGATCTGAAGATAGCCTGATCAATCTACCGCTACACTTTTTATTCTCTTATTGTATTTATAAATAAAAGAGAAACACACACTTACAATAATACTCTTTTTATAATAAAAAGTTCTACTTTCATGTTCTCTAATGATGTGGCGGCCGCCCCTTCTAATCATAAGGCTTAAGGAGTGGTCGTCACCAAGCACATCTCAAACTTAACATTAGGTTGGAATTTAAGACTCCAATCCAATCTTAAGGAAAAGAGGTGCTTTTCTAAATAAGGTAAAGATTAACAATCACTTAATGAGTATCAGAGTGCGGAAGAAAAGAATCAACTGAAGTAAACATCCATACTATAAAATAAAGACATCTAGCTCAGAATATATATAATGCAGGAAAGTAAAGTACAAATAGTCCTGTATTATTACAAACATTTAAAGTTTAAAGAATTGTAATATCAGATGCTCTCATCCTCACAAAGTAAAAAGTAAAACAATCTAATAAGTAAGCTAAGGTCCCTCAGTAGTCTGGACCTCCTCCTAGATCTGCTCCTCAGTAGGCTCTATCTCCTCAAAAAGCTTAGAATCTATCATTATCGATTTCATAATGGTAGGGTCCCAGCCAATAAAAGAAAAATCTTGTTAGACAAAATGTCTAAGTACATTTTAAGGTAATATGTTTTAATGTATTTTAATGACATCACAACTGAAATTAAGCAAAATATTTCGGTAAAGCACAAAGAAAGGAAGAACAAGTATTGAGGTAGAAACATATCTCAACTCAGGCTGCAAAACAATATAAGTAAAGTACATGGGCAATTCTACTAAGTACAAAGAAAAGTCCTAAAGAATATGATCAAATTAACATGCTAGCATAGTATAAGTAAAAGTACTGTATTGAAAATATAAAGACTAGCATCCTAACATGCTCTCAAGTAAATAAAATGACTGACATACAAAAAGTTCTGAAATGTAAAGGAACTGCAGAAAATGAAAAAAATATGAAAGAAAGAAAAATGTACTGAAACGGTAAAGTAAAGTAAGTCTGAAATATAAAGAAATATGTAAAGTAACTGTAAAAGGTCTGAAAAGTAAATGTAAGTAATGTTGATTAAATTACTGTACTTGTGAGATACTCTTACTTAGTCTGCCAAAAAGTAAAATCCATCTGGTAATCTAGGAGAAACATCCCAGATTAAAGTAAAGTTCATACAAAGAGGCATCTAGGAGAAACATCCCAGACCCTAAAGTAAATCCACAAAATATCTAAAGAGCATATAGGAGAAACATCCCAATGCTAAAGTAAAGTATCATAGGGGAAATTCCCTAGGCAAAAGTAGTCCTAAAGTAAAGTCATACTAAGTGACAGGCTAAGTAAAACATAAACCATAAGTATAATATTGTTTATTAATATTTCTTTTAGGATTATGCATATGATATGTAAATGAAATTCAAAGTATATATAAAGTAAGTATCAAGTATTTAAATATGTCCAAAGGTGTAAAAGGCTCAAATGACAAGGAAAGCATAGCATATTTTAAATCAAAGAAATAAATAGCACTACACAACTTTATGATATCACCTATTTTCTAATTTAAACATTCTATCTACTCTAAGTTACATAAGATTCAGAATCATAAATTCCTACACTATCTGTAACTTAGAATCACGAACCTACATGTTGAACATAATTAGGATTAGCTACATCCTAATTATAAATGAATCAAATGTCGCCTATAAAATTAAATAAGTAAATCAATCATCCTAAGTTTATTATTTTTATAAACCCCAAATAAACCTTGATTAGCCATATCAAGATTTAAAGGATTAAGAATCAAACTCAAAGAATGGATTTTAATTCTTAATCATAAGGCTATCATAAAGGATTAGGTTTTAATCCCATCTTACTGATTAAGTATTAAAGCAAATCCTATTGAATTAAGTCAAATTCAATAGGATAGATTTCTAATCCTAATTCTAATGTTAAAAGATCAAATAATCATTTAATAAACTATGAAAAATCTAATAAACTAGTAAAATCAAGGTTTCACCTTAATGAGTAACCCACTTTACCCATTAGATGAATTCTAACATAAGATTTATTCCTAATCTTAGGAATTAAGGCTCTTAAGTACAAAGAGTATCACTCAGACAAATATCCTAACTAAGGTTATAAGACCTAAATGATGATCTAAGAAGTTTAAAGGAATGGAGAAGAATTCATCTTTACTTAAGATTTTCACTTAAGGCTAAATTTAGGGTTTTCCTTTTAATATCTAATTTAAGACTTATAATTATTTAAATTATAGTTTAAATCACTTAAATTACTATTTGATATGATTTAGAGATAAATTTAGGACTTAGAAATATTAAACCCTAAATTTGGGCAAAATGACCATTTTGCCCCTACTTAAGGGTCTAAATTTCACCTTTAAGAATTAGGGCTTAATTCTGGATTTTAATTATGTGGAATGATTATTACTATCTAATATGAGTTTAGACAGTAATTTTATTAATTTTGGTTAAGTATTAAGCCTTATAGGGTCAAATTAAGGAATTTGACCTATAGGGGCATTTTAGTAATTTTACCCTAATGACATATCATTTTTCTGTTAGTTTACTAAAGGTTATGCCCTAAGGTTTCTATAGAACCTTAAATTATTGAATTTTGATGTGTATTGGCTAAGTTATAACCAATACAAGTTCTAGGGTTTAAAAGATAATTAAGGATTCTTAATTAAGGGTCAAAAATCCTAACTTTGTCATTTGGTGTCCAAATTGAATAATTTTAGTAGTTGTATGTCACAATTGATCCACTGATTCTAATGACTAGTAGTGGGTTCAATTTGAACTCCATTTGGCTAAGTTATGGCTTATTTAGGGTTTAGGGTGATTAGTGAGTGATTAGTGAAATTAATCACCCAATCACTAATCCAACTCTACAGTTAGGTTCTAATGGGTTCTAGAAGTTTTTTGAAACTTAGTTTATCCAATTTGGGTTATTAAATTTGCTAATATTCACTAATCAAGTTTTAGGATAATTAAGGGTGTTTATTAAATCTAACTGTTAGACCCTAAATATTTTTATAGATTTCTATAGATTAAGTTTTGCTGATCTAAATTGGTATTTGGATCACCTAATTTGGAGCTAAGATGATCAACTTATAGTCATTTGAAGTTCTATGTTAATTTAGGCTAATTAGGGTTAGGTCCTAAATGTCAGTAGGTTCAAATTAATCCAAACAGCAAAGCAAATATTTTCAAATTAATTCTTAGGATTTTGTGAGTATTTAAAACCCATATTGGGTATGTTTAGATTAAGGGATATAAAATTATAGCAATTTGATGATTTGTGACATTATTTGAATTTAATTAATACCCCTAAATGTCCTTAAGTGATATATTGCGCTTACTGAAATTTGAATGGTACTATAATATTCTTCATAATTTTCTGATCATAATGGTATTTATTTATTATATTTGAATTTGTATTTTTTAAGTTATGATTATTTAAAGTTTGAGGATTAATTAATTGAATGCAATTATTTAATATCGCTATTTAAAATTTGCTCTCTGTTATTTAAATATCTTATACCTATTAATTTATTATACTTATTTTAATATTTTCATTTAAATCTAAGTCTTAAATTTATGTTCTGTTTTCTGTAGAAGGTTTAGTATGTGTATACATATAATATACTTATATAATATATGTTTGTTTAATATACAGATTATATATATATACAATATATATACATATAATAGATATATATTATTTTTTTAAAAAAAAAACAACTTTTCTTCTCAGCCGGTGGGACCCACGCATCCAGAAGGATGGAACATTTCTGCTCCTGGCTCCACGTGTCAAAACGTGGTTCGACGGAGCCAGCCAGGCGGGTCCCGCAGCTCATAGCAACGGGACCGGTGGGTCCCGCACACGCGGCGCCAACCACGTGGCTCCCTTGATTGGTCAACACGTGGCGATGGGGGCCCGCCACTTGACACGGGCATGCCACACGGCCGGTCAGCGAGCCGAATGCATCGGACCGGCGGAGTCCGGTCCAGAAGGCGCCGTTTCGTCTTCTACCCGAACATCCCGCGACGATTAGGGTTAGGGTTTGCTGGTGCGATCGATCGAGGGTTCGATCGATCGCACCCGATGATCGTTTGCATCAACATAGAGTTTCGCAATAATGAATCACAAGATGACATAGGAAGGGTAGGGAGGTATCTTTAGGAACGGCGGTAGATCTCAGGGTTTGTTGTTGCCGAAGAATGGGTTCGACTCGCACCTTGATCTACTCGGAAAATGGTGAAACTGGTTGAAGGATAGGAATGGGGGTCTTAAAGAGACTCTACAGCGGTGCTCTAAGTCGGTCGAGGCGTACCTGGAGGCTCCCGAAGTTCCGCGTGTCCGCGAGAGGGACACGCGCTGCCCTCGTCGTCCTTACAAGGGAGACGGTCTCGCAACCGTCGGATCCCTCGATCGGACGATCCGCGAGGACCGTTAGATCAAATGACGTTGACTGATTCAGAGCGACGGCGTTAGTTCACAGTTGATGGCGCCGTTAATATAAAATTAAATAATATTATTTATTTAATAATTTCATTTATTTACTTAATTAGGATTACATTATTAGGAGTTTTTCAAAAATTCCCAATAAATCACCTCTTGCTAATTGAGGGGTGGGGAACGTAATGGCGCACTTAGATTTTTGATCCGACGAATATTTAATTATTCAAAATTTCAGGTATTTAAATAATATTAAAATATTCACCGAAAATTTAATGACTTCCAAATGCATCCAAAACTTCACTCCTAGCTAATTTGGGGGTGGTGAATGCAATGGCGAAGTCATATTTTCAATCTGAGGTCTAGATAAAAAGTCAATTTTTAGGGTTTTGAGATTTTCTAGAAATCAGGTTTTGATTTATTTGATCCCTGATTTGATTCAAATCCTAGAGGTAGGTTCTAAATGACTTAATTAAGCTACTAGAACCAAAATTAAGACTTAAATCAATTTTAATTGACCTAAGTAACAACTTGGGTTGTTACAAATGATTTGAGCAAATATCTGTGATATTTACATTATTATTCTAAACTCTCGACTACAATCTTCGGCATAAAATGGTGATGCCACCCTAGTCTCCACACTTTAACTAGGATCTATCAAGGATCCAGGGTCAAGCTTAGGTATGGAACTAAGGTGGGAGTCATCACATAACTAGAGTCTTAGAGATGTCACATTAGTTTTAGTGGTAGAATGAGCTTTGATTGGGGGTCTAAACACTAGACCACACCCACTGCTTAGCTGGAGAAACATCGGGAAGGAAAGTTGGAGGCAACTGGGCACACAGAGCTCCTTAAGAGTTCAATCACCTATTGGATGGGTGAGGAGAGCAACACAATGAGAAAAGAGCTCACAATGGCAAACTCATAATTATTTATTGCCTTTAGGGAGTGATCGGGAACTTGGGCAAGCCTCCCATGGCCAACCCAATTGACGGAAGAATTGGGTCTGGCCCGATAGGGGCATACCCAAAATTAGCATGAGAGCGACTGGGGATGAAGGCCTATAGTGCATGGGAGTTTCTTGACTGTCAAATTATCCCATCAGTTTAGATGGGACGAGCCTGATGTTCTGATTCAAAATGATCAACATTGGGCGCACCATCAACATCAGATGCAATCCGACGATTGATGGAGGATTCGAGCAAGAGATCTCTGTGGATCGTCTAATCGGAGGCTCAAAAATGCAGAACGGTTGGGATCAAAGGATTCGTCGACTGTTGGAATTAAATAATTCAAATAAAATTAATTTAATCAATTTAATTATTCTAAATAAAATAAAATCTAATTTATGACCAAATAATCTTCAAAATTCTTAAAAATTCACCCTTGGTTAATTTAGGGTGAAAAAAATTCAAAAATAAAATCAGATTTCAATTTAGAGATCAATTTAATTTAGATAATTTTCTTGGTCAATTATTTTGTAAAAATAACAAATTAATCCAATTGAGGTTCGATTGAATTCAAATTTTCAAAATTAGGTTCTAATGATTAGATGAGTCAATGGAATGAGAATTAATGCTTGATTTGGCCTCGATTAACTATATGTAACAACCTAGGATTGTTACATATACTCAATTGATTGATTAGAAGTCCAATAATGATACGTTAATGAGATGTGACTTATAGATGTTAAGATTTTATTCATCTTTTATTTTTAAATATCATACACTTTTAAACACTTAGCCATATGCACTTTCTAGATGTTTCTATATAGTTAGTATTCAAAGTACATAAGAATAAATTGAAGTATGCTTGTTCAACAAAATTAAAAGATAACTATGTTTTGACAATCAACTTTGTCAAAATACTTCTCACTTTATTATTATCGTAAGAGGATGTAGCATAAATAGATATACTTTCTATATCAAAGCCTTATACCTTATCCAATATCTCTAGATTGAAATTTTTTTGTTTTTTATTTGATTGCACATATACTAAGCAAACTTTAGTGTGCCTAAAATAATTTGAGATTGATCCCGACTGCTGGGACACATGTCTTACGACAGTGCCTTCTAGATTATTTTTAAATGACTTGACCCATGTTATATTTGGATTGGACTACTTTAAAGTGATTCCAAATAGTACTTTTTTTTTAATTATTTTGACCTTAAATATCCTTTAATTTCTTTCAACTATTATGTCATGACAACCAACATATCTATACTCTCTTAGACACTTCCATACTCTCCCCCAAAATTTTGTTCGGGATATAACTTCTCACTTTTAGATTTAGAATCATCATTATCAGTTCTATTTAAAAATTGAAAAACTAGAAACTGTAACATTAACATATAATATATAGTGAGTAGTAATCAGAAACTTACATCATGTCTCAAATTATAAAAGTTAAGACTACAATATTAAATTTCATAGAAATTGTAATATTAGATTTCACAAAAATAACATGTCTGAAATTAAAATTTCATAAAAACTGTATTATTATTTGAAATTATTGTACAAAACTACAATAACCATTCATCCTTTTAAACTACATCAGTGCAAGTGTGCAGCATAAATATTTCATTTAAATTGCAATATTAAGATTTCATAAGAATTTACAGCATGTATGCAAACCCTAAAATAGCCTCATAACTTACTACATATTTGAAATTCCTTAATAATTTTGAAACTAAATAAATAGACCTAAAAGAAGATCACAACTTAAGCTACTTTAACCTTAAAAATAAGATCATAAGTTAATGCATGTTTGAATACAATAATAATTAAAAACCTTAAACATTTTAAATCAAAATAAATAAATTGTAAAAATGATTACAATATCAACTCACAACTTTAACCCTACGAATAGGCTCACATCTTATTGCATCTATAAAATATTAACAAAAAAAGCTTACCCATAAAAAAATTTGAAACAAAATAAACAGGTTGTAAAGATGATTATAACTTTTATCTTACAAACAGGCTCATATGTCACACTACATCTCATTGCTTCTCTGATAACCCTAACACAAAGCAGCAAGCCAACTATCCTATGATATTTTGAAACAAAATAAATAGATATGAAAGAATATCATAATTTCAGCTCACAGCTTTAAAATAAAGGCTAATAACTTAATGCATATCTAATAATCATAAAAATATGAAATCCTTAAAATTTTTAAACAAAATAAACAGATTACAAATGCGATCACAGCTTAAGCTCACAGATTTAATCATAAGAATTGGTTCACAATTTATTGTATGTTTAAAAATATTAAAAAAATTAAACCAATAATAAAGAAAATAACAACTTCAACTCACAATTTTAACTCTAAAAATAGATTTACAACATACTGCATACTTGGAAACCCTAACAAAAAATTCCTAAAAAAATTGAAAAAACACATACAATAAAGAGGAGCACAACTTCACTCACATCTTACCGCATATTTGAAAACTCTGAAAACAATGCTCTAAGAATATTTGAAAAATACATTAAACATACTATAAAGAAGATCACATCTTCAGCTCACATATTTAACCTTAAAAATATGCTCACAACTTATTGTATATTCAAAAAATCCAAAAAAAGAGGATTATAACTTAAGCTCATGGTATTAACCTTAAAAATTAACTCACAACTTACTGTATGCTTATGAACCCTAAGAAAAAAAAATAAACTGTAAAAAGAATCTTAACTTCAGCTCACGAATTTAAGAATAATTTCAGACTCACAACCTACTACATGTTTGATAACCTTAAGAAAAAAAGCCTAAAAGTTTTTTTTTTAAATATAACATACCACAAAAAAGATGGCACCTTTAGATCGGAAATTTAACTCTAATAGTAGGATCATAACTTACTACATGTTTGAGAACATAAAAAAATCAAAAAGTTTCTTTTCTAAAAATTAAACAGCATAGACGACCATAGATTTATATCATAATTTCAGACTTTAAGAGCAGGTTCACAACTTATTATTGTGCTTGAACACCCTAAAAAAATTTATATAAACTATTAAACAACTAACAAAATCTCTGCAGCTTCAGAAGTTCATGATTTCAACAAAGAATGATCATGATTAACAAGAACATGAAGCCAACAAGATTAGAAGTCATGAGCGAAGGAGCCAGTCAGTCAGAAGGAGCGAGAGCCGAGAGGTCGAAAAGATTAGAAAATAAGAAATTAGAGAGCTGCAAAATGATGTGTTCACCTCAGCAATAACAAGATTTGAAATCCACGATAAATAAATTTAAAATTCATCGAACAACGACGGTTTATAAAAAAAAAATCGTATTCGATAATTTGACGGATCAAATCGATGACCAGCCTGGGAGTCCGACGCACGCGAGCACATAAACCTGCAGTTCTTATGACTGATCTGCAGGTTATTTTTGTTATAAAAGCATGGTTCTTATAATTATATATTAATAGAACTATAAATTTTGAATCAACTTGAATACAATTCGAATTGAGTTGATCCCAATTCAAACTCGACTCAAAATGAACTTGAGTTAGCCGATTCAACTTGAGAACCGACTCATAAATTTTTAAGTCGAGTTTGATTCGATTCGAAATTCGACATAACTTCTAATTTCTGGTAAAATTGCCGGCTCTGCCTACAACCTCCGACCATAAATCGAACACTGATGAACCTTCCTTCCAACCAGCATCATATATCGCATCATAGCAAGATCTCTTCAATATCTGACCATAACACAACCTGACATTTGTGCCGTCGTCCACTAGGCTTGCCAGGCAATGCACTCACCTCTCCAATCTGATTTCAAGAATCTCAAGCGCATCCTGCGGTACCTCAAAAACACATCAGCACTTGGTCTCTATATCATTCCGGCGACATGAAACTCCGAGAATTTTCCGATTCCCACTGGGTCGGTGACCGCACTGACAAAAAATCTACCATAAGATTCTGTATCTTTCTCTGCCACACTCCTATCTCTAGGAGTGCTAAAATACAATCAACCGTCGCCAAGCCGACTACAGAAATACAGGGCCATCGCATCCACCATCACCGAAATCATCGGGACCAAGCAACTCTTGTGTGACTTCAAGGTTCAATCTGTCAATCCAACACCTCTATACTGCGACAACAACTCTGTTGTTGCGATAACTGACAACCTCATGTTCCATGCTCACACAAAGCATGTAGAGGTAGATTTCCACTCCATCAGGGACTACAATGACAGAAAAGAGGTCGTGGTCCTACCAGTCTCTTCTCAGAGCAAGTTGCAGACATCTTCACCTAAGCTGTCACCACACATGTAACCGCATCCCTCGTAACCGCACCTGTAACCGAACCTTGTAACCATACCTTGCAACGACATCTTGTAGCCGCACCTCATCTATAACCGGAACTTGTTACCACCTATGCTTATATATATGCGGACGAAACTCACAGTAATTGTGAGGTAATCATGAAATAAAATTGCTCTCCTGGGCTGATAATTTGACTTGAAATTCGAAATTCGAATTTTATTCGACTCAAACTCGAGATATTTTAATTTGACTCAAAAATTTTCGAATCGAGATCAAGCCGAAGCCAGCCCTACCTACAATGCTCACTCAACTTTTGAAATATTATTAGGTTAAAAAAGAGAAGAAAATATCTTTTGGCAAATTCATCTTTGTATTATGTTAAATAATGAATACATGCGTGTAAATCTCCCATTGTCAAATCGTTTTAAGCCGAATAGCCCGAACCTTTTGTATTGTGCTCATGTGCGACTATCCTAACAATGTACCCTATGATTTTTTCAACGGCTTTATAATATGGAATGTGTACAATATATTGATTCAGAATTCAAATTCACTCATAGCTCTATTTTTGCTGGCCCATTTTTCCGCTTGCTGTTTAATGTGCTGCCATCATTGCAATGTGAGCTATCGTCGCTTCGCAAACAGTCTGCTGCTGGACTTACAAATCCGTAGTCGAACCCCATTGCACAGTTGCAGTAGGTCTCTGTAGTTCCGTCCTCTCTTTCTAAGTAGATATTGTTCAAAACTATGTTGCTGCATGGCACTGTGTCACTGCAGGCAAATTTCATAGCATTGGGTGTCTTTGAGGTCCCGCTAATGTTTCTATACACAACTTGGCTTATCTTTACCGCTTCTGTCTGCATCAATGAGAGGAGTAAATTTTAAATGAAGCAAAGATTGACTTACAAAACTATGTAGTTATGCCACTGAACTCTTTGGATAGTTACTCAAACCCCAATTATTATGTTAACCTATAAATTGTTTAACAAATGCGTCTATATATATATATATATATTTATAATTTTATCTCTTGGTCTAAATGCATGACTAGAAGAACTTAGTATGTATTAACACTTCTATCCCTAAATCTCATGCGATTGCTCCTCTATCCGCATGAAACCAAGTGGTTCTTCAAACTGCAAGCGGTTCCTTAAAACCACATGTAACCGCAAGATGTTCCTTAAACCACATGTAACCGCAAGCGGTTCCTAAAACTGCATGCAACTGCAAGTGATTCCGTCTCCATGGCATTTATAATTGGTATATATATATGTGTATTGGTTTCTCACCATTTATTCTTAATGAAATCAAATGCATATTCCCTGATTCTTTCCCTCTTGTTCTATTAGCATACATAGTTATAGATTTCTAGAGTATGTGCACCTTATTAAGTTCCAAGAACTCAATTACCTGGTTTTTGCAAGCTCTTGGTGAGTCGCAATAGAACTGATCAATAATTATGGGGTTCCCAACATCGATCATCTTTACATTTTCAAATCGAACAGATCTTACATATCCTGATCCTCCCTGCAAAATGAAAATTAGGTAAGAATGCATGAGAAGCTAATTCTAAAGTAATAAGAAAAAAGAATGTTGAATGCATGGTATGCTTATAATTTCAACAACAATAACTTTTTATGTGATGAATTAATGCTTACTTGCCAAGTTTTGATTCTCAAGCCATTTGTAGTTCCTGTGAGTGTTGCTGTATCTAGGGCAATGCCCGAAACTATGCCGATAGAGTTATCCTTTCCCAAGCTCCCTATACTAAAATCGATGTTTACATGAACACAGCATACAAATATTTGTATTTATATTTTTAACATTAGCTCGTATATAAATTTAAAGTTGTTCAATAATGAATTTTAATTGGTGAAGCACATTAAATAATTTTATTATGATGTATGTCTTATATAATTCATAGCTTAAGTTTATTGATGCGGCTTAACACTTTCTTTTTTATTCTATTCATTAAGCATCACTATATCCTTCCCCAATTAACTCTGCCACTTTCATCAATAGGGTATTTAAATAAAATTATAATAAGTAGTGAGATGTAAGAAAAATATTTATCTTACTTCTATATATGAAGTAACATAATTGTTGTGTAGGTCAAGTTGATTTACCTTATTCCATGTCCTGGTCCACATTCAATGTTCTTCATCTTGATGTTATAGCTAGCATTCACAATCGAAATACAGTCATCTCCTATGGAAGGGAAATAAAAAAACCTCTTTCACTATGATATATGATGTATGATTGTTAAGTATCTTATAATATGATGAATAATTCAGCATGCGTAAAAATTTGACTCTGTTAGCCTTACAAAAACTTAAGTATGCATTGTAAATGTGTAAAATGTGCTTGTGTAATCATATTTAGTATGTTTAAGTATACTGTTCAAGAGATAGCTTTTCATCTTTATTATGCTTATTAGTGACCGTTCAATTTAAAATTTGTAGAAGCAATCATGCAAATGTTGCTTTCAATTTAAATGTAAGTTCTTCCTTATTATTTTGCATCATAACTTGTTTTATGCATTTTTATGCATGGCTTAGAATACTGTGAAGTTTACATCACAATTAAATATGTCTTGATGTGTTAGAGATAGACTGAGGGCTCACTAATCACTACTTAAGCAGTTCCCTGCTTAATATTATGTCATGAGATTAGTCATGAAAAAAGTGCAGGAACCCGAAGAATAATTACACACTTGTCATTTCTTAGTTCATATCAATAGAGTAATATGTTATCACTTCAACTTCATTTCAAATATGTAATAATATAAGAAGTTGGATCATATCATCAAAACAACTAATGTTAGAAATGCTTAGAGATTTAATCAATTTTTGTAGCATGCAAAAAATTCAAAATTTTATAAACCTGCTCCAATATGGCAATTCTGAATGGATACATCACTAGAGTCACTAATGTGTATACCATCTGTGTTCGGGCTATCTGCCGGAGACTTAATTCTGACCCCAAGTATTCGTATTGCTATAGATCTAGAAATGGTAAAATGCATCTGTTGAGCACTCTGAATTGTAAGGCCTTTTATCTGTATCTTTGAGCTTGAGTCAATAGTCAGTGCCTGCAAATAAATTAAGAAGAATGATTTAAGAAGGGCTTTCTTCATAAAAATCTAGCCTTTCTTATTATATGACTTAGTGATCGTAAGCGTTTTTACCGTTGGCGCTCCTCTGCATGGCTGTCAATGAGCAAAAGAGAGAAGCCAAGAAAGAAAGAAGAGCATGTGTTAAATACTAATTCATTAATATTAGTTAAATGGCGGGGAAAGCAAAGTTGATATGATTACATTTGTTCTGTTGATTTTGCAGGAAGCAGCCCACCATTTGCTACCAAATCCGTCAATAACCCCACCTCCTTGAATCTTAACCCCATTCAAATTTGAAAAAACCAGCCAAAACCTTCGACCCTTAGGATCCCATGCCTCGGGCTCTTCAGGAGCTATAATTGTTCCAGCTATCTGCATCCTTACAATAATCATATCCTAATTAATAAATAAAAAATTAATGGAATTGATTAGTTTAGTCTTGATTAAGCTTAAGCTAGATAAGCTTAAGCTATACAGCAAAACTTTTTTTTTTTTATTATTGAGTTAACATATGCTAAAAATATTTTAGGTTCATCTTTAAGCACTTTTTAAGCATAACATATATAATTAATAAATAAATAATAATTTAAGCACAAATTTATTAATCTACTTAATGCATGATCAACTAAAGATTTGAAATAGTGATTAGTCTACCAATGATTGCTTAACTTAATTAGTAAACAAAAATAATAAATATTAGTTAAGGTAAATAAATATGATATTTAATATTAAATTATATTAAAATTCTTAACTAATAAATAAACTTTTCATTTTACTAATTATTAATAAAAATCAAAGTTGAGCTTTTGTTGTGATCTCAATTTTATACTTGAATACATTAACTAGTTTATAATTGACTAATATTGTTAGTACCATCAAGGTTCCTCAAACTATGTAGAAATTTTGATACATAATTTCAATTGAATTGTTATTTCTCTTCTAAGAAAATATATGCTTCACATTCAAAATGACCAAAAAGGATAATACCAGGTAGCTCCTTTTCAAGTTTATTCACCAAAAAGCATAGCATTTCTTAAAGTTGAGCAATTTTGTCAGATGGGAAAATGAAGTCAAAGACAATGTGCATGCTACACAAATAACAAGATGATTTCCCTTGTTAAACATTGTATGTAAACCTGGATAATTAGTCTGCCTTGGCATGGCCCTCTGAATTTTGTGGCATTGATCTTATAAATACGCTGTTCTGGCACCAAGAACACTGCATTGTTCAAAGAGCATGCCTTCTCCCAAGCACTCGCAAAGGCCTAAATGAAGACTAAGTGATTAAGCTGAAGTTTAAATATAAAAGAAAAAATATCAAATGCATTGTATGTTTTTTTTTCTTACACCCTACCTTCAGTCGATCTTTATAGTTCATCAGAGACATGTCGGTAGAATGCATTCTTATTGGCCAAGTGAGTTGGAGCCCAAATCCGCCCACTTGGCCAACAGAAATGCATAGGTAGAGGCGGGTTACATATATATACATAATGAGGTAGAAATGTTTACCAGTGTGTCATCTGCAATGCCATCTCCTTCTGCGCCGAAGCTTTCGACATTCACTAGAATCTTTTCTGGTCCACTGCTTCTCCTTATAAGGAAGTCTAAAGTTGAAAGCTGCTCAAAGTCTTCATCTTCTTCCCCTTTCCAAAGTTGAATGGTTCTGCCAAAGCTCATCTCACCATCCAGACTTAAGGCATGAGATCTCAGATAAGCAAGCATGGTGATTAGCACATGCATCAATCTGATAAATCTGTAATCCCCTTCCATCTTTAAAATCGTTTTAGATTCTTGCTTAGGAAGATTATTATTGCAAAAAAAGCATGTGAGATATTCATCTATATTAATGTGTATATATAAAGATAAGCTTGGAAGCAACGAAGGGTCTTACTTGCCAGTATATTAAGTTGTATGATGCAAAAATGGCTTGGCTTGTAAGGTGGAATATAGAGGTGGAGGTTGTGATGGTTGGCTATTAGCCTTTTATATTTTTCACTTTCAAGTTTTTTAACAAAATAAACTTAAAGTTCAAGGCACTGAATGATAGCGATCTTAACCTTAGATTTGCTCTTTTTGTTTGCTTTCCGGCCCTTCTTTGCTTTCGAAATGTAAAGATAAACATCAATCTGCCACCAGTTTGTTTATGCTTTACGATGAATTCATCTTCTTAAACGCTTAAGTTTTCTATTTTTAAGAAAATAATTTAGTGTAATCTTACTATTATGAAATTCAACTTTAGCAAGACTCAAATGTGCTTAAAATTTCTAAATTTAATGAACCGACAAAGATTGCTAACAACAACTTAAATTTAAAAAAGGTAGATTATTGAGATTTGCATCCATTCAAACACTTAAATTATTGAAAATTAGGAGTTTTGCATATATAATATAAGAACATATCTAGAACTCTAACTTTAATAACTTGGTACTATTTCTTAACCAATCTTGACATTTTCTTAATTCATACACTTTAAAAATTACATGATTGTGCTTTTATTATATAAATACTATAATTTTGATGCTAAATATGTATGAAATGTAACTCCTTTTTTAAAAATTTGCAGGCAGAAGAAAGAGTACAATTTGCATCCCAATTTATGCTACTGCTTGCTTTTTATGCAGTTCACGATTTGTATGCCTGTAGATATACTGGTCTCCAGATGCTGCTTTCCCTTTCACATCATTTTAGAGGAATAGAGGTGAAGATTTTGTGCTGTATATGGTTTCCTCAGAGTTTATTATAAGATCCATTAGACTTACTTACTATTTATCAATTTTCTTTTGGAATTAAATTTGACACACCCTCAAATACTTTCAACTCTTGTGTGACTAAATCTCTTAATACTTTCAATAAGTACCCGTCTAGGTATGGCCACGCGCAGTCCTGCTAATGCCAGATTGAGAGGCGGGTGCTCGGGCGTGCCCAAATGCCAAAAATATTATTCTCAAGCGCGCCCGGTGCCGGACAACCCAGACACCAAACATATTATTGGGCCAGTTTAGGTGGTGGTTTGAGCACTTGGGCATGAACCAGTTTAGGGTTTAGAAGCTTGGCTCAATATGTTCATTTGAGGTTTCCAAGGTGTTGATTGAAAAAGCTGTTTGGAAGCGTACCACGGCGAGCTATAGAGCGCCACTGCGAGCTACAGAACACCACAGCGGCCTAGTGCCCGAGAGGCTGGCGCTATAGCGCGCCGCAGCAGCTGGCACCCAAGAGGGCGGGCGCTCCAGCGCGCCGCAGCGGCTGGCACCCGAAAGACAGGTGCTAAAGTGTGCTGTAGCGCCTGTGGCCCAGTCAGCTCAATTTTGAGCAAACCTATGTATATTTTCTTAACTCATTTTAAATTAATTTTAAGTAATGGAATTTAAAAATTTAATTAATTAACTAATTATTTATTTATTATTTTAAAATAATCCGACGCGCGGTTAACTCGAGCCGACGCCGTTCGCTCTCTTCGCCCGCGCCGTTTGGGCAGTCGTCTGATCAGACGATAATTCTAGGCCGTCCGATCGGGGATCGGACGGCTGTCGCGTGTCTTCCTCGCGGGATATCGTCGCGAGTCGAGAGAGGAAACGAGGCGTCCCGCCACCGAGCGCGCCCAAGGCCTCGGTGAGTCCGCCCGCGCCATCTTTAAGACCCGATCTTCAGTCCTAGACCTCGTTTGCGCATCTGAGAGCTCGAGCCGCCGGACCTGCAACCCTAAGGACTTCCTACCGTCGATCGTGATATATGAAAAATATATATAAACTTAAGTTGAGATATTTGCAAGAGAAAATCTATTAAATCATTTAATTTAATTATGAAGTGTTGGAGTTGAAGGTGAGCATTAGTACACAAACCGTTTGTAGTAGTGTCACTTGATTGAATCCGTATATTAAGAATATTATATTTTTATTTAAGTTTTTTGCTAATTTAATATTGCTCTTTTATTAATATTGTATCTTTTTATTAATATTATATCTACTGCTACAATTGCACCGAGCGGCGCTCGAAGCTTATAAAAATGGGGCGCTATGACAGATAAATTTATTTATACGATTATGATACAATTTTGCACCTATAAATATGTAAGCACGAGAAGATTAATGTTTTACATCTTATAAAAAAGCTTACTTGCATGAGAAGATACACAATTGTTGTTGTTATAGTCTTGATGATGAGCATTTGGATGATATATCTTAATACAAAAATTATGTGCCATATATGTAATTAAGAAATATATGCTCAAATAACATTGAGAGGTGCTCAACATGTCTTATTATGTGCAGCATGCTTTGATTCACATACGCAATCATCCCATTTATTTATAATTTTCATAAGAATAATATATTTCAGCTTTAAGAGTTCTAAAATGTGTTCCTAAATATTTTCTTTTAAGCAATTGAGAGATTCGAAATATAAGCACAAGTCTAACAAAAAGGAAAAAAAAATAAAACCTGAAAAATGAAATAAAATTAAGCATCTAAAACCAAATAAACTAAAAGATAAAATAGGAATAAGAATTAGAACTTAATTATTTTTAATCTAAAATAAATATTTGGTGATAATAATTAAATTAAGAAAAATAAAATTTTTAAATAAGAATATACATAAGAAAATATCGACCATCAATAAAATTTTTGTTTTCTTCTAATTTTTACATATAGCCATAGAAAAAAATATCATTCAATCAATACTTTATTTACACATTATATTGATACATCATTTATATATTCTTATGTATATTAGTATGTAAATGTAGCAATACTCTTAAATTATTAATTTCAAATGAAAATTATAAATAAATCAAATAATATTTTGAGAAAAATCTGCACCCTTTATTAATTAAATATAAATATAAATATATATATATATATATATATATATATATATATATATATATATATATATATATATAGTTGAAGCTAATATTTTCCAAATATTATTTTCAATCATGTCGTTATTATCATAATTAAGCAAATGGCTAAAATAATTAAAGTGTTATGTTATTATAAGCAATCTCAAAATATTAATTTTTATGGATTAGGATAGTAAGGATGATTAATTTAAAAGATATTTATTATTAGAAAAATATTATTTGATTCCCAAAAATTATGGATGACTAAGATTTATAATTTAAAATATGCATTTTTATGGGCTCTACAAGCAAAAGTGAATTTAATGATAATTTTTATACCACTTAACTCCATAAATTCTAATCTTTCATACTTTTTGGGATAATATAACAAAACTCTTTATTATTAATATTACTACAATTGCTTGATTATTAATCACTAATTAAACACTTTCCAAAATTTAATCATCTTAATTATAGCTTATATTTTATTAACAATTGGATAATATAAACTAAAAATGCTATTTTAAATAGATTGTCAAGTTTTAAGTGATATAGCTTGAAAGAAAATATTTGATTAGATGTTATTTTTTTTTAGAATTGTTATACTTAAACAGTATTATATATTAAATGTGTAAGTAGATTATTTACTAAATATATTTTTTGTAGAACCTATATACTAAAAAAAATTATATTAGTCCTATTTCTTGTATATATTTAAATATATAATTATCATCAATTATATAATTATCATGTGTAAAAGGAAATTAAATAATGTAAATAGCTCTTCTAATTAAATATTACAAATAATTTTCAAAATTGAATGATCATAATTTATACATACATCTATATAATCTATATAAATATATATATTTATATAAAAGAGAAAAATTAAAAAAATAAAAAAATATGAATTTTTATATAGATATAAGAGAAATTAAAGAGGTTTGTGGTATAACTTTCTTATATAATATTTTTTTTCTTTAATTTTAATTTATTTTTTTATGAATAAACAAAATTATTTTTATCTTTTTATCTTTCTTTTTAAATGAGGTAAAGTTTTCCTCCAAAGTTTCATCTTCCCAAAATCTCTCACACGCTCGCATATATATATATATATATTGCCATAATTTTCAATATTTTTGAAATAATATGAAATAATTAAGATTAATTGAAATTAAATTAAATATATTTACAGATAAATAAATAAATAAATAAGTGTTATACTCAAATTTTTAGAATTATTAATTAATTATTGTAGTTTATTAAATATAATTTTTAAATATAAATATTTTAAATTATTTACTATTAAAATAATTTATCAAAATATTTTTCTTTAAAAAATTCAATTAACTAATTAACTATCAAGTGTTCACCGAATCAAATATGAGAAATATTTATAGATAAACATAAAAAAATAGCAATTATCATTATTATATTGATTAATATCTAAAAAAAGTTTAAAAGTTATTAATTATCATTAATTAAATAAATTATTTGTTCAGATTTATTGCTCTCTTTCTTGTACATTCAAATCGTATTTGCACTTAAGTCTTTTTAAAAAATTTTAAATTAAAAAATAAAAATTTTACAGAGCTGCAATTTGTTGTTAACTTTCTCTCTTATATTATCTTAATTATATACATAATATATATATATATATATATATATATATATATATATATATATATTTTGTACATAAACCAAAAATAATATATATTACAAGAGAAATTTTATTTAGACCTGTTGAGGTGATGCCTAAAAAAACTCATCCAATAGAATTTGGACATATTTCATTAGTTCATATTTATTTATATTAAAATAATATAAATATTATTTTTAAAATTTATATTGAATATACCCAAAAAATTCTATTAGTTGAGTTTTTTGAGTCTCGAATATGCTTAAAAATTAATAACTTTTTTTTTTATTTTTATGTATAATCCTTAAAAAAAAAAAAAAAAATCATTTATTATAATTGTACTGCCATTTCATTCTTCTAAGGCACGAAAAGGGAGAATCCGTACCAAATCACATGCCAACATCATCTCTCTCTTTTCTTTTCTTTTTATTTTTTAAATAATTGGGTTTCAAATATTAAACATATAGTTTATTAATCAGATTTAAACTTAAAATTTTGAATAAAAAATCATAAGCTCTAATCATCATTTTTAACTGTAATTAGATAGTTTTGAACTCACTAAGGTCTAACAAGATTAATTATATTAATAGAAACAAAAATATTTACACAAGTTAAAATACATAGAAAATAATATAAAAATGAACCCAAATTAAAGACACAAATAACTTATAATCAATAAAAATAACTGTAATTAGATAAGTATTCATGTATGTTACATATTTAAAATCTTAGGGCATTTAATAAGGGTAGATAAATATATATATATTAAAACAAAATATTATATGTTTAATTATTTATAATCAATAAAAATATTTCATATTTTCTTCCTTATAATCTCAAGAAAAGTGTAATATATGCATTTTTTTCTCATAAAAATACATATCATGTCATCAATTCTATAAAACTTTAAATACATAAAAAATGAGATGAAAATTTAGTGTGAAATTTATTAAAAAGTTTAGTAAGAAATACTATTTAGATTGGTAGTATTCAAAAAAAACTTATTCAATAGAATTTAAGATTATTTCACTAATATTTTATTTTATTTATATTAAAATAATATAAATATAATTTTTAAAGAAGTTATATTTATATTTAACACTATTTTTAAATTTTAGATTCTCAGCAAATCAAAATTATATATATCAAACAAAGTTTTTATTTTTTAAAAATTTTTCATTTTATTTATTATGTATATAATGATATAATTATAAGAAAATTCAATTATAAATAATAAACCAAAACAGCAATTGCGCCGCACACACAAATCTCCGACCAGCACTAAGCCCAAGGGATGCAAGTAAGGACATCCACGAATCAGTTTTTTGCTTTACCTTTTTTTATTTATTTTTTTTATTTTAGAGAAATAATATTTACACTCAAAAATAATTATTAAATAAAATTTTGATATTATTTCAATATAAATTTTAAAAATAATATTTATATTATTTTAATAAAATAAATTAATGAGTCATTTCCTTATAAGCAAAAAAAAATTAAATAAACATTTAAATACTTTTTCTTTTCAAAGGTTTTATGGTCGGTGCAGCAATAGGTCGAGGAAGGCCAGCTCGGCATCAGCAAACGGACAATCTCCGCATGCGAATCCAATGCTTGGAACCCTACGATGTTTGCAGGGCGCATCCTGTCCGTTCAAATTCTAGAGTCTCATGGCAAGGCAGGGACCAGGCGGCACCGGCCAAACCTATTAAATATATAAATAAATTAGTCGAAAAGGATTTTCTAAAGTCCTGCCGCCCACTTAGATTTCTTTCTCAAGATTGCTCCAGATAAAAATTCATTATTAAAATATTAATACAAAATATAATCATCACTCTCAAATAAGATGTATGTTAACACTGAATATTATAGATAACAAAATTCATTAAAAATTAATATATATATATATATATTAATTATTATTTTTATATATAAATACATTATACTGATCATGCAATTACACATAAAATTATCATATTATTTTTATTTTATTATATATATATATATGATAATATGAGTATATTAAAATTCTTATAAAATATATTATAATGCTAACAATATTTAAATCTCGACCACATTATTTATTCATCGAGAGTGCCTTCACGTAAGCGCACTTAATATTGAAGTTCTTAAACTCCACAATTATCTAAAAAGACGCATCGAATATCTATAATTCTACTTAATACTACTTAACGGTTCTTACATATATAAAATAAATAATATAAGTTGTAAATGATATTATAACTAATTAGGTGAACATAGAATTGAACTCTTATATACAGTATTAAGCATTTAAATCTCATCAATAATATATTTTAAGAGAAATAAATAAATAAAATAAAAGTTTGAATAAAACAATGTTTCTTTTGTTTGTGTAAAACACTGCCCAATATATATTAAAAAAATAAGAGTTTAACCTACGGCACTCAAAATCAACGGCTGTTTAAGTAGCGCTCGCTAGTTAATTACTTCCAAATCCACCAGCTAAGCTAATTTCAAAAGAGCTTACTTTTCTCTAGAGGACCCCAAAGCACGTGAGACCCACCTGGCCGATGTAGAACTCCCCGCCACGACCATCCCACAAATATGCCCGATACGGCGAGCAGTTTGCCTCCGCCTGCTCACCGTCGGCCTCTCAGAAATTGCACCTTTGAGCCGAAATGTGGACCCCGTTAAGCAGGACGACCTTCGCTTTTGCACCCTTTAAATGGTTCCAGCCAGCCCCGTTCCTTTTTTCCTCTTCCTCTCCCTTTCCCCTTTCCTTCGCCGTTTCGCGATCGAACTCTTCAACCCGGCTTCGAGCTGCTCGACTGTGACATTGGCGATGCGGAATTGATCTATGGTGAGTCGTCAGTAGACCTCGATCGCATCTTCGCGGTTGTTTTGATCATCTTTTTTTTTTTGAAATTAGGGAACTCCGGTGAACATCGTGGTCGGTTCGCATGTGTGGGTGGAGAACGCGGAGCTTGCGTGGATCGATGGAGAGGTTACAGCGATCAAAGGCGGCGATGTCACCATAGTTACACCAGAAGGAGAAACTGTAAGTTGAGAATTTGGCGGATTCGTCCACTGAGTGGATTGCTGCTTTGATAAGTTTTGGGAAAGTAGGGCATGGCTATTGTTCATTTTTGGAAATAATATCATGATTAGGTTTTTTCTTTTTTCTACGATGTTTCTGTTCGGATCTACTACCTCAAGAGAGTAGGGTTTGGTTTAGGGGTGGATCATCCAGAATTCCAATTTGATATCCGGATCTCTCTGTCTCACTGTTTTTTTAAGGGGGATTTAAATACATGATAGAATCCCGCCAATCAGAACACCGGATTACTGTGTAATTATATGATTTGTTAATTGTCGGATTCAGGGAATACTCCAATATGTATATTTTAATCCTTCAACAGATAGTCAAAATGTTTCAGATTTAGCGAAATCTGATTTTAATACGGCTTAACTTCATTATATCTGAATTTGGACAAGATTGATTAAATTACTTTCGTTAAATGCTTGCTTGCAGATGGATAAGCAATAGTTGACTGGGTTTATTGCTAAAAATAGCAATTTCTATATTTTGAGAAACTTTGTTTCTTCTTTCTCTCTGTTGCAACAGATTAAAATAGATTTGAATTTATATGTATTTTTTCTGCTGCATTCGAACAGTCACCAGACTTCGATCTTATTTGATGTGTAACTGTTGCTCTTTTTTCTCCTTTTCTCATTTAATAATCTCAATTCGAACATATATTTTGCATTGGAAATTTTATGAGGAAATCCATTTTGAAACCCAAACTCGTTGGTTTAAGAATGTAATTTTCTTTATAATCTCTATTCAAATCATCCTGCTTGCCTTTACAAAACATATGTGCAGCAGAGTTTGATCGCTGGCATTCTAATACTGATGCATAGTACATTATAGTCTATTCATATTACTTTTCCAACGTGCAAATATACGTCTAAAGGGATTAGATTATTAAAAAAAAGCCTAGGCGTAAGATTCTCCCTCTTTAAGTTCATTGAATTTCCTTTTTTACCAGATTGTTGCTAGACTTTCAAGCATCTACCCAAAAGATACGGAAGCGCCTCCTGCTGGGGTTGATGACATGACCAAATTGGCTTATCTCCATGAGCCGGGAGTGCTGCATAATCTTGCTTGCCGCTTTGCTCTGAATGAGATATATGTAAGACATCACATTTCCTTTCTAAATCAGAAAGAAACAAAGCTACAGTCCTAACAATCTGAGTTTTGGATCTAACAGACATACACTGGCAACATACTTATAGCGGTGAACCCATTTCGAAGGCTTCCACATCTTTATGATGTTCATATGATGGAACAATACAAGGGGGCCCCTTTCGGTGAGCTCAGTCCACATCTTTTTGCAGTTGCCGATGCTTGCTATAGGTAAATTTAACAAAACTCATTGAATCTTATATTTTTATGAAGGCGTGAAATATAGGGTCAACCATTTTGAGTGTTTTCAATGAAAGGGCAATGATAAATGAACATGGAAGCCAGTCTATTCTTGTTAGTGGGGAAAGTGGAGCAGGGAAGACAGAGACAACAAAAATGTTGATGAGATATCTGGCCTTTATGGGTGGAAGGTCAGGGACTGAAGGAAGAACTGTAGAACAGCAAGTCTTAGAGGTAAAATTAAACTTTCCCCGGATTTTAAGAAGTTAATCAGAAATATATATTTGTATATATATATATATATATATATATATATTGCTGATGAATATGTATGTGATACCCAGTCTAATCCTGTATTAGAAGCATTTGGCAATTCAAAGACAGTGAAAAATAACAATTCTAGGTAAGGAATCTATCTGATGATGGCATTATACTCTAAAAAACCTTAGTTGATCAAATTAAACGTTTCCAGCCGTTTTGGCAAATTCGTCGAGATACAATTCGATAAATATGGGAAAATATCTGGAGCTGCAGTTCGCACGTACCTTCTTGAACGTTCTAGGGTTTGTCAGGTTTCAGATCCTGAAAGGAACTATCACTGCTTCTATATGCTCTGTGCTGCTCCGCCAGAGGTAACTCTCAGTGCTTTTATGTGGGGCTAATGTACTAGAAGGAAATGAGACCCTTGTCTCACAAAATCATTTCAGGATGTGAAGAAGTTCAAAGTAGGAGATCCAAGAGCATTTCATTATCTAAACCAAACAAACTGTTATGAAGTAGCCAATGTCGATGATGCAAGAGAGTATTTACTGACTAGGCATGCCATGGATGTGGTTGGAATTAACCAGGAAGAGCAGGTCAAATTAACATTACACAAACTTCAAATCAAAATAATGCCATATTACAAATTTAACTGGAAGATTTTTATCTAACAGGAGGCAATTTTCCGAGTGGTAGCAGCCATCCTTCACCTAGGAAACATCGACTTTGAGAAAGGGAAGGAGATTGATTCTTCAAGATTGAAAGATGAGAAGTCTGCCTACCATCTTAAAACAGCAGCAGAACTTCTACAGTGAGATAATATTAATAAACCTGTTTATATAATCTTTCCTGCTATTTCATAATAGTTCATTCTGAAGTTGATTCCTGATGACTGTCTTAGATGCAATGAGAAAGCACTCGAGGAATCTCTATGCAAACGTGTGATAGTTACGCCTGATGGTAACATAACAAAGCCTCTTGAACCGGACTCAGCAGCACTGAGCCGTGATGCTTTGGCAAAGACGGTTTACTCGAGGTTATTTGACTGGTACGTGTGGCTACTTTGCATTATTAGAATTAGTCAAGGATAATCGATTTGTCGTACTTGTAGTATAGTTTAATTTTGAAAAAAGTTCCCTGGGGCCTTGAATTTTTATGGCAGGATAGTAGACAAAATCAATATTTCAATTGGTCAGGATCCCAGTGCAAAAAGCATAATTGGTGTTCTTGATATCTATGGTTTTGAAAGCTTCAAAATTAACAGGTATCCAAATTTCTTACTTCCATTGCTTACAAACAAAAATGATATTGAGAAAATTGAACCGTCCGCTATTTTCTCTGCGACTACATCTCAGCTTTGAACAGTTGTGCATTAACATGACAAATGAGAAGTTACAACAGCATTTCAACCAAGTATGTGTTTTGTGTGTTCTAGCTATGAATTTTGAATGGAACTTAAAATGCGGTTTTGTTATTACAGCATGTATTCAAGATGGAGCAAGAAGAATACACAAGGGAAGAGATCAACTGGAGCTATGTCGAGTTTGTCGATAACCAAGATGTGTTAGATCTAATAGAAAAGGTACTAAACGGCAAATATACTCATTTTGAATGAAATAAAAAACTTTTTGTTTAGCCACTGTAAAGCATTATATGTTGATCATGTTACCGAGGAAAACACTTGTCGTCACCAAAGAATACAATCGTGCTCAAAACTTACAAGTACGGCACAACACACAAGTTTTACGTGGTTCGGTGAGATTCACCTACGTCCACGTGGAGAAGAGTAGATGATTTCACTAAAATGGAAGAGAAGAAAAGAAGGTACAAGCAACAAAGAGTTCTAAACCATTTCCAATGGTTGCACCTCAAAATAAGAAAGGGCTAAAAGAAGAAAAATGTAGTTATAACACACTCACAAACCCTAAACCCTCTTATGAATATATTAGAGCCTCATAATTGCGTGAAATTCCTCCATAAAGCAAACTTTGTGAAACCGCCATGAAAAGACGTGCTGTAACGTCCGGCACTTGGGCATGCCCAAGCGGCACTTCCTCAGCCCAATATGCGAAAAAAAAAAAATAGTCCTTTGGGCGAGGCTTGCCTCTCGGATTTACAACGCTCCAAGACTCTTGCAACTGTGCGCCGAGCGAGCCCAAGTGCTCATCTCTCGGCCCAAAAATGCCAAAAACAGCGAGGCCAGTGCTTGGGCACACGAAAGCGCTGGCCCAAAAAATGCCATTGTTTTAGAGCCCATTTTGAGCACGTCTTACATTTGTTTTGCCTCAGTTTAGTCCGTAACACTTTTTTATGCATTTTTAAGCTCCTTAAGCTCGTCTAATTATCAACAATAGGTACCAAACTCCATATTATTTGATCCAATCATTTCCATAATTCTCCAACTCAGTTTTCGTTTGCGGTAAATGAGAGACAACCTGTAACAAAGTGGACCAAATAACTGAAGAGACTGCACCCAAAATAAGTTGCATACATCCCCCTCATACAGGAATCAACCTGCGCATAGTTCACTAATAAAAATCCACCAATTATACTTTATAGCTCTGAAACTAGGAACATACTTCATGTATATCTTCTCTTTTAATTTCTCGTGTTAGAAAATTATATTCACATTAAGCTGTTCCAACATCAGACCCTATAGCACTACAATCACCAAGGAAACACATATTTAGGGATGATTTACTGTTGGGATCTTTCGCTTTATATTTTGCAAGGCCTTTTGTCATCCACCTTGGCTTGCAGCATATATGAGCTTCTTGAGATACATTTTTTGTAGCACACTCTTTTGCACCTTGTTATTTTTCTTCTTGGAGGTAGCATTTCCAACCTCTATTCAACATTTTTATAAAGATACTTCTTCTCTTTATTCATGGCCATTATTCTATAATCATGATGACTTAGAATATTCGCATTTGTTGCCAATAGTGCAAACCCAACAGTTCCTCAACCATGCAGCCTAGGGACATTCTCCTGTTTCTGCCGATAGTAATTACTCATGCAGTGGAGTCTCTTCTATACTCTCTTCCTGAACCTCCACCTCTTCGTAATCATCCTTAACTTGCTTATGTATAGGCTATGGGAAGATAATATTTATGGAGCAAATGGTGTTTCATTAAACTCTCCCCTTTGCATGCCCTCCTTGGCCCTTGTAGAACTCTTCACTTGCTTTGAGTTCCTTGGTATAATAAGAAACCTCTTGTCAAAATAACATCCCTACTCACAGCAACTTTATTATCTTTCTGATCTAACAGTTTAAACCCTTTGAGTTCCATGGTCCAATAAAGATAGCCATTTTTTCTCTTGGCTCTAACTTATCAAGCTTTACATAATAATAAGCGGAACATCAAAATTTTTTCAACTGATCATAATCATAAGCATGTTTCATTGACCACATCTCAATAGGAGTTTTTTCCACCTAAGTCTGATTCATTCGCTTGCCACATCGTTCTACCGTGGCGTCTCTCTAACCGTGAAATGGTGCTTTATCCCAAATTTCTGACATTCCTACAAGAATTCATCTGATGTGTACCTATTCCCATTGTTTATTTTACTCTTTAATCTTTATAATTTTTAGTATGAATATCTATCAATTTCTTTCAAATCACAAACTTCTCTAGTATCATTCTTACACTCCATGGTGCACACCCAAATAAATATGGAGTATTTATCAATAAAAGAGACAAAATATTGTCATTAGTAGCATGATATCATTTTTGTAGATCCCATACGTTTGTGTGCATGCAATCAAGTATCCATTTGGTATTGTGGATAACGTCATCAAAGGATACACATATCTTCTTGCCAAACACAATGCTCACAAAACCTGAGCTTGCAGGTATCAACTCTTTTTATTAGCCCTTGCTTCTTTAAATCATTTAACGAGGGTTCTCCAGCCTCATATGTCATAACATAGTAGCATCAGAGGAATCATCAGCTATAACAACTCCACCTGTTAACGTACTCCTTTGGATATAATACAAACTATGATGCTGAACTCCCTTCATGTAATTCAGCACTCATCGACTGATCTTTATAACCCTTGCTTCAATGAACACCCTGTAGCCTTCGACATCTAAAGACCCAACACACAATAGGTTCTTGTGGATCTCTGTAACATATCTTACTTCCTCCAGTTCTTGAATAACCCATCATTCATTCACACTAGAACACTTCTTATCCCAATAGTATGATAGCTTGATCATGGCCTAGTTTTATAGCTTCGCTATTAAGTGCGCTATACGCACAAAATCAATCTCATCGAGGGAAAATGTGATAAGTTTCTGAAGCAGGGCAACACTAAGGTTGGGTGTTGTCGGGCTCTAATGCAATTCTAGGGTTTGTGAATATTTGTGAATGCAGATTTTTTTTTAATTGTATTCGGAAATTTAAGCGCTTTTTGCGCAGCCACTTTAGATCAGTTAAGCTTCAACATTTGCTTGCAGAAGATTCCACTATAATTTGAAAATAACTTTCGTTGGCAATGGGGTGTCATGAGTCACGAACAGGAAGAGCGGTCGGCACCGGTTTTGAATCAAAGAAAAGTCTCCGGTCCGGAAAGGTAACTCGCATTTCGAGTTGTACTTGCCATGCGAGTGTGTTCGGAGGCGTTTTCGTTCCGAAACCACTAGCAGAGACCGGATTTAGATTTGCACTCATACAAATAATTTCTACCCCGAAAATCGCATGAGAAAATAATTAAATAAATTTAGTTTTAGGGTTTGGGAAGAACAAACACACGTCGGTTTAAACCGGGAGCGAGAAGGGTGATCCGAGTAGATTGCTTGCGGCGGCTAGGGCAGCGGCGGTTGAGCAGTGGAGGCAGCTGGACAGAGGCGGATGGGCAGCGGCGGCAGGGGCAGCGGTGGTGGCTGGGCAGCGGCGACTGGGCAGCTGCAGCAGGGGCAGCAGTAGCGGCTGGCAGCGGCGAGTGGCAGCTGCAGCAAGGGCAGCAGCGGCGGCTGGCAGTGGTGACAGCGGCTGTTCTGCAGGGGAGAAGTTCGAAGGCAGCAAGGGACAGGTCCGGAAGGAGGCTGCTAGGGTTTGGATAGGGAGGATTTGGAAACTAGGATTTCCTCGGGGGAGAACAAGAGCCGTTTTCGTTGTTTGGAGAAAACTCAGAATTTCTATTTATCAAAAATTGAAATCAAATTACAGATTTTGGGTATTTATAATACCCTTAAAGTAATCAAGACCTTAGAGTATTTTTTAATAAATATTCGTCCTCCGATCAATACATGAAACAGACGAAAATAAATGAAAAAATAAAACTGAAACGGACGAAAATAAGTGCATAAAAATAAAACTAAAACGTCATGGCCGGTATGGATCTGGGCGGGCTCGGCGGCCGAACCCGCGTCGAAGATGGTCCCCATCAGTTTCTTTGGTGTTTAGAATCCAACAAGCATCATTGATATACAAATTTTGAGGCACGACTGTAAGGGATACATTTTAGTTCTCCCCATCACATTTCTCCTGAGTGATATGAGCTATTTACTCAGAAGATTTTACCTTCTTATTTTTTAACTTAGGACATTCTCTCTTCCAATGGGCAATTTCCAAACAAAAAGCGCATTGATTGCACCAATATTCCGGCCTCGTGCTCTATCCCGCCTCTGATGTCTACCATTATTGATGCTCTGATTCTTCCAATTCTTATTCTCCTTGGATCTTCCATGTTGAAGGGTTAGTACTTTGACCATCCTAGTCTTAGTGAACTCTTTGTCCCATCATTGGAACCATGATTCAAAAGCGTCGTTGTCACCTCTTCATACTTCAAGGCCTCCTTCCCATTGGTGAGTGCCATGCTAAAGTTTTCACTCATTCGGGAGCAAGTTTAATAGGAGGAGCATGTTGTCTTCATCGTCCACATCTTTATCTAGGTTCAATAGATTTGCCAACAACGAAATCATTCAAGTGCTCGTTAACAGATATACCTCTTCGCATTTGAAATATGTGCAACCTCCTTTTTCATGTGTAGTCAATTCTCCACACTATTCGCCAATTGCATGTTCTTCAGTGTTTGCCATAGCTTCATTGCCGAAGTCTCCGTCATCACAATGTACTTGATGCCTTATATGAAGCAACCACGGATCAACCCGCATGTGCTTCGATGCATCTTTTCCCAATCTTTCTCCGACATCTCATCAGGCTTTCCATCACCATCAAGAACATCTTTGAGATTTAGGGCACACAACAAATTCATCACATTGCATTTCCACATCTTTAGGTTATTCTTCCCGTCAAATTTGACAATGTTGATTATTGTTGGGCGTGTAGCGATCTAGATGAATAAATCTCTCAACCGTTGTAGATATAAATGAAGTTTCTCTTCTGTTGGAAGAAACTTCAATCTCTGAGCACACACTCTCAGCAGCGGAAGCGGCTAAACAAGAGCGCTCGATTGATGAGGACCGGGGTTGCGTTGACGGTTAACAAACAAATTCGAAATCACAGAACCACTTGTAGAAAATCACAGCACATGCATGCAAAGACAATCAAGCACAAACATACAAAACATCCAAACGCCAAAGATTACGTGGAAAACCTAAGAACAGGAGAAACCACGGAGCCACACCACAGAATAATCCACTAGAAAACTTGAAGATTATAGAGTTATAAAGAGCTTATCTCTTAACTGGAAATACACAGGCTCTTACTCTAATATGGAGAGGAGATGAAGCAACTACCACCAGGAGCATCTTCTCCAACATGCAAGAGATTTCTTGCACAACAGCTTCCTTAGGGCTTAACCTTGGAATCTCCTCCTCACAGCAAGCATACAGTCTCAAACTGAAATGTCAATATTGTAAACTCCTTCCAACCTCTTTGTTTAAGTACCCAACTCAATTTTGAACCCTAAAACAAGGTTCAAAATGCCCTCCAATTTACTTAGGGCGTAACCAGAATCGGAGCAAAAATCCATCAAGCGCTACGGAGAGCAGTAGCGCCCGTATTTCGGGATGACACCCGCTGTGGGGCGCTTTAGCGCCCACGTCTCTGAATGGCACCCGTTGTGGCGCGCGGTAGCACCCGCGTCTCGAGATGGCACTCGATGCGGCGCGCGGTAGCGCCCGCGTCTCGGGATGACACCCGTTGCGGCGCGCGGTAGCGCCCACGTTTCGAAATGTCTGCGACTTGGGATAAACCTGCTGTGGCGCGCTGCAGCGCCGATTTCTGCCGTTTCACGCTGCAGCGCCTGCTTCTCTGTCTACTGACCGTTGAGGCGCACGACAGCGCCTCCGTCTCGGGTGAGGGATCGCCAGGGCGTGCTGCAGTGCCTGTGTTGTTTCTGGTTTCCGCACCTTGTTCCGAATCGCCCCGGAAGCACATTGGAGCACCATTAGCATCTCCATAATGGACTATATGGTCACCACAACACAATATCTTCCTTTAGCCATGGCACAAACAATCGACCTCCACCGGACCTCGTGGCAACAATTGTCGGCTCTGATAACACTTATTGAGATAATGTTGTCGAGGAACACACTAATTGTCACCAAAGAACTTAATCACAAACTCAAAAATTTCACAAGCACAACACAGAACATAAGATTTACACGGTTCAGTGAGATTCACCTACATCCATGAGGAGTAAAGAGCTGATTTCACTAAAAAGCAACAAAGGCTTCTGAACCCTTTCTAATGACTGCAACTCAAAATACAAAACAATGGCAGCCACAAAAGAAAGAAAAGATGTAAGTACAACACACTCACAAAACTGCCTCCATAAAACAAATTTTGTGAAGCCGCTATGAAATGACGTGTTGTAACACCCGCCCAATGCTTGGGCGTACCCAAGTGGCGTCTCCTCGGTCCAATACGCGCAAAAAATAGTTCATCGGGCGCAAAAAATATTCTCCCGGAGCCCGTTTTGGGCCTGTTTTGCATCTGTTCTGCCTTTAGTTGGTTAGTAACACTTCCTAATGCTTTTTTATGCTTCTCAAGCTCTTCTAATCATCAAAAAGTACGTGTCAAACTTCATATTCTTCGATCCAATCATTTCCACGTTATACTGTGTCGGGGCTAATGATTTATGCATTCATGCAGAAACCAGGAGGAATAATTGCACTTCTTGATGAAGCATGGTATGTGCTAATATGCTCTAATATAACAACAAAGTCTATTACCATTTAAAATGAGATTAAATCTATCTATTCTTACTAACTCTATACAATTTTATGAATTTCTGCAGCATGTTTCCCAAGTCTACTCATGAAACCTTTGCTCAGAAGATGTATCAGACCTACAAAACACATAAGCGTTTCAGCAAGCCTAAACTTGCTCGAACTGCATTCACAATCAACCATTATGCAGGGGATGTAAGTATAGAAAAGAACTATGCTTTCATAATATGATTCAAGTGATGATTCTACTCATAGTGCATCCATTTTTCCAACAGGTCACGTACCAAGCAGATCTGTTCCTTGATAAGAACAAAGATTATGTCGTGGCTGAACATCAGGCGTTGTTAAATGACTCAAAGTGTCCCTTTATTGCCAACCTTATTCCTCCATTACCAGAAGAAAGCTCAAAACAATCCAAGTTCTCCTCCATTGGTACTCGATTTAAGGTAGCTGAAGTTTCTCAAACTGGTATTAATTTCAGCTAGACATCTTATAGTGTTGATTTCTTGTAACAGCAACAATTGCAATCACTCATGGAGACTCTTAACACCACAGAACCGCATTATATCAGATGCGTGAAACCCAACACTGTTTTAAAGCCAGGCATATTTGAAAATTTCAATGTCCTTAACCAACTTAGATGTGGGGTAAGAAAAATATCTTATTTTATAAATACTGTGTTTTATCGGAGATGAAAGAATTACAAATTACAGCTATTTTTGTCTGAAATGATGCCAATTTTCTAGGGTGTCTTGGAAGCAATCAGAATCAGCTGTGCTGGTTACCCCACAAAGAGGACATTTGATGAGTTCATTGATCGTTTTGGGATGCTTGCACCGGACCTCCTCGATAGGTACTGGAATATTATAGCCATGATAAAACGATCTAGGAGAAATGTTATGTTTTCCAAGTCATATTTGAAAAAAAATAATGAGGTGCGCTAAGAAAGAGAGAACAGATAGGAGTAAATTTTAGGGCCTATGCTGATTATGTTTTATACTCTTTTATCTTTTTTGGCAAATGGAACATCCAACACATCATGATTTATTTGGTATGTTAATTCAATTGTTTCATTTTTGTTGCAGCTCTGACGAGAAGCAAGCATGTGCAGCTGTTTGTGATAGGATGGGCTTGAAAGGCTATCAGGTAGACGCTCAATTAAGAATAGAGTGCACAATATAAGTTTGCCTAATATATTCTATCACAAGTGTAAATTAATATTGATATACTTCTCTTCTACCAGATAGGAAAGAACAAGGTATTCCTTAGAGCAGGTCAGATGGCTGAGCTGGATGCCAGAAGATTAGAAGTCTTGGCAAATGCTGCAAAACTACTACAGAGGCAGATTAGAACCCACCTCATCCGAAAACAATATATTCTTTTAAGGGATGCCACGATACAAATACAAAAATTATGGAGAGGTCTTCTTGTTCTCTACAATTAATTTCTCTATTAAACAAGTCTTGAAATATGTAAATTTGTATAAATGCTTCAGGCTGGTTGGCGAGAAAGCTGTATGAACATATGAGGAGAGAAGACGCCTCAATTTGTATACAAAGGTACTCACGTGGTCATGTGGAAAAAATGGCCTATAGTAACTTGAGATCATCTGCAATTGCCATACAAATAGGCTTGCGTGCAATGGCAGCACGAAATGAATACAGGCATAGGAGAAGAGTGAAAGCTTCTATCATTATTCAGGTTAAGCTGCACAAGAATGTTGTTGACATACATTCAGTGGTAGGGATGCTTATAAAAGAACTTTTTTTTATTGTTCTTACAGACACAGTGGAGATTGCATATAGCCCGAAAAGCTTATCTAGAAGTAAAGAAAGGCAGTCTTATATTGCAATGCCTATGGAGAGGACGCCTTGGCAGGAAAGAGCTACGGAAACTCCGAATGGTGAGTATAGTACCCTCATTTTTATGCTCTTATGAACTTACTGAAAGGTTACCCTTCTATGAAAGGCTGCAAGAGAGACTGGAGCATTAAAGGAAGCTAAGGATAAGTTAGAGAAGAAAGTTGAAGAGCTAACATGGAGATTAGATTTTGAGAAGCATATGAGGGTATTTATCTTTATTATACTCTTGGAACGTCTTTAACCAAATTACTCTTGCAAGGGTAAAAATGGTGCTTGAAATAACTTTAGGTTGACATTGAAGAAGCCAAAGGTCAGGAGATTGCAAGGCTGCAATCTTTGCTACAAGAAATGCAAGAAAAACTTGATGAAGCCAATTCGGCAATTCTCAAAGAAAAAGAAACAGCAAGAATTGCAATTGAAAATGCACCGCCAGTAATTAAAGAAATCCCAGTGGTAGACAGCACAAAATTAGAACTCTTAACAAGTAGGAATAAGGTACTGGAGGTAAGTAAATATACAGAGATTCATCATTTACCATTTCCATCTGTGGTGCTGAGAAAACATTAGCCTCAAGCACTAACTTGGTTAAAAAATGATGATTTTTTGGCTGTATATATATATATATTGTAGGATGAATTAAGTGAATTTCAATTCAAGACAGAGGAATTCAAAAACAGATATCTTGAGGCACAAAAGCAGACAGAAGCATTGATAAAAGAAATTGAAGAATCCCGGACCAAATTATCTCAGCTTCAAGAGCTGATCGAGAGGTATCACTAGCAACATTTAGGTTTTTACCTTATTTTTCCTATTTTTATGTGTATGAAGAGGCAAAAAAAAACCCATTAACATTTGCACCTTTCATCCGCTTCACACCTGTAGCCTGGAAACAAATCTATCCAATCTTGAATCTGAGAATCAGGTACTGAGGCAGCAGGCCTTGGTTGTTTCAGAAAATCAGGATCTGTCAGAAGAAGTACGAAGGTATAATTTTCACAAAGTTGAAACTTATTTTTAAGTTCTTAACTATTTTTGTTATTTGATTCTGCGCTTTATTTTTAGTGGATTAAAATATCGCAATTGTGAGGATTGACTAAGTTGCTCACATGTTTCTCAGTCTTGAGAGCAAGATAGCAGAATTGGAGTCAGAAAACAGGCTGCTACAAAGCAGGCCTTCTCAAGTTGCTCTACCAACATTGGCAGCTGAAGCCTTACAATCACAGGTTGTTCAGGTAACACAGTGCAATTGAGAAAAGTTACTATATTCTTTATGCTTATAATGATTTTTTCCCTTAAAGTTTCAGACATTTGAGAATGGGCATAAGATACCAAGAGCAGAGCCTAAGTTGGAAAATGTATTAAACCATAAGAATTTTTTTTAAGTACACCATTAATGAATCAACATAGAAAAAGTTTATGCGAACTCTTTTACTTTCTTTACAGGTGCCAGTAGTTGTCCCTCTTGCTCAGGCATTAAGCAAACAGAAGTCACTAACTGATAGACAACAAGTATGAAATCACACACTAAATTGGAGTTAACATTTTTTCATAAATCGTATGGGCAACCGCAAATTATTTTTCTTCGTTTCTATCAACAGGAAAATCATGATGCACTAATTAGGTGCCTCATGGAAGACAAGAGGTTTGACAATAAGAGAGCTGCAGCTGCATGTATTGTTTATAAATCATTGATCCAGTGGCATTCATTTGAAGCAGAGAAAACAAATATATTTGATAGGATTATCCACACAATAAAGTTAAATGTCGAGGTATTAAACCAAGTAATGGCTCATTTGAATCTACTGAAACACTTGAGTTTGAATTTGCTCTCTTTTTGTACAGAATCAGGAAAACATTGGAGAACTTGCTTACTGGCTTTCAACAGCCTCCACCCTTCTATTTCTTTTGCATAATACCCTCAAATTAAGCAGTGTTTCAAAGCCAAGCTTGAATCGCAGACAAAGCAGTATGGTTGGTCTTTTTGGCAAAATGGCAAGAGTAAGATCTTTGTACTATACAGATTAAGAGTATTAGTCATTTTGTTGGCACAATAATAATAAGCCCCGAACAAAACATTTTATTATTATATTTTTTTTCAGATCAGCCGCTCATCTTCCCCGGATTTAGATATTTCTAGTGGCTACAGTGGAATGGCCAGCAAATCTGATGGCCAGTTCAGAGTAGATGCAAAGTACCCTGCGCTCTTGTTCAAGCAACATCTCACCGCCTATGTAGAGAAAATATATGGTAAGATTTTGGACAGGCTAAAGAAAGAGATTAGCCCATTTTTAACAATGTGCATTCAGGTACATTTTTAACCTAAAGATAGAAGGGATTTTTGCAAAACCACACAAACCAATCCTGAGAAACCCTAAATGCAGGCACCCAAGTCTTCTAGAACTCGATCCACCCGATCATCATCAAAGAGCATCCACTTAAATATAGTATCAAAACAAGCATCGAGCACACATTGGCAAAGCATTATCAAGAGCTTGGATCATTTTCAAATCATACTTCGTGAAAATTACGTAAGTCATAAATTAACTGGCTGCACTGCTTAATAATCCTGAAAAGAATACATCATCATGCTTGATTTATCTTCACTTGCTATTTTACAGGTGCATTCCATGATAATACAAAAACTATACAGCCAAGTGTTTTCATTCATAAATGTACAACTTTTTAATAGGTAATTGCCTCTAAATTGTGAAAATGTTAGGAGAAAAATGAAATTTTTTTGGAAAGCTAATTGAGTTTTAAAAAAAGTTGTGAAAAAGTTTTCCTTAATGAACTCTAAGGGGCAGTTTGGCATCCAAAAGAATTTACTATTAACTCTTAAATTCTTAAATTCAATTTTAGAGATTTCGCAAACATTAAGTCAATCCTGTTAACTATTGATTTTTTCTTAGCTCAGGGTTTATTCTTTTCCGGCGTAAATTATGATGTAAATGATAAAGATAGTTTGTTGTCAGTAGAGAAAAAACATACAAAAAAATCCAAAATATTCGTGGAAGATTTTCTTATTATAATCTCATAGAAAACCTTACAAATAAAATGAATACATACAACTAAAAGAAATGTTAAGGAAAATGATTTAAATTCCTCGAATTGGATGCTTCAATGATGAATCTCCAAACTTCAAAGAGGCAGTGTAGTGGATCCTTCTTCTCCAAGGATCTTAAGAAGTTGGTTGCTAAAAGTAGAAATATATTGGGAGTTTTGAATTTAGTATAACAACCAGCAATTTGGTTTTTATATAGAGGACTCACGTGACACATCATATTGTGCGATTGGCACGTATTTAATTATGAATGTTTCAGTTGAACTGACGATTCATTAATCAAAATTGATACGACGTATTAATTAAAAAATTAGTGCGGTTCATTGATAAAAAATTGTTGAGGCTTGTTAAATAAAACAACGGCTCATTAATAAAAAAAAATTCGCAACTCATTAAAAATTGTCATATTCAGTAACTTTAGCATTATCGTTCACCGTTACATGTCTGGGTGTGGCTCAACTCTTGGGTGTGCAAACAAACCCAACAGGTATTTGTAAATCTGCCTCATTGCAAAATTCGAGCTTTTTCTTGCGAAGCACTTTCATGAGCACATCGGATTTCTAACTTGTGTGTCTTCTTACTGATGTGGTTAAGGAAATTTTTGTCCACCTACCATCATATATAGCTGCACATCTATCGATGAATAAACTTTCATTTATTTTCACTTTTTTTAATTCTAACATATGAAAACACAGACAAATAAAATTTCTTTTAAGATATAACAAATCTCTAATCTTTTCATTTTATCATTATTAAATCATCATATTAGTACTCTTCATGATCATCTCCAAAATATGATTTCTCATACAATAATTTTCTACACAGAAAGAATTTCTTCAACCTTGCTTTGATACCACTTGATAATGATCAAAGAAGAGACAAGAGACAGACAAAAGAGAAGATTTTCTCGCTGGAATCTCAAAAAAGATATTACAATAAAATGGAATAAATACGAACAAAAGATATGTCAAAGAGATATTCGACGATGAATCCAAACATCCAAGCGACAAAGTTGTGGCCTCATCTCATCAAAATCTTCAAAGGCTGACGGCTGATACTAGAAATACGTTGGGATTTTGAAGAATACAACAGCTAGCAAACTAAGTCCTTATATAGAGCATCCACGTCACGCTCAAGTGCATCATATTGCGCACTTGGGTGCGTATTTAATTATAGCGAGTTTAGTTGAATGGCCCACTAAATATAATTATATAATTAATGAACCGACAGTTCATAAATCAAAATCCCAGTTGCCAAGATTTATTAAACAAAAGAATCGTCACACAGCTCATTAATCAGAAAACCGTTTAGGAAAAACTATCGTATTCACTAATTTCGGTGTGATCGTTCACCCAAGCACGAGCCAATACACGTGTGAGTGCGGCTCAACTTTTGGGTGTGTTGAAACCGACAAAATAATTTATTGCTAATAAAAAAAAATCACTGTTAACTCTTAAATTCTTAACTTCAATTTTAGAAATACTATTGAAAGGTATTCCGCTCAGGATTTACTGTTTCCTTTCGTTGCAGCTTGAATGATGGCGTAAATAGATAAATCCAAGGAGAATGCGGGCTTGTTAAATCTTGGATTTAGTTGGATTTATCCACTTTTGAAATTTAAAGAAACGTTTGCTGTAACTGTAACCTAAACCCTGTTTGGCAGCATTGAAAGATTTAAAAGCTTAAATTGTTTCTAAATTCCAAAATCCTAATTTGCCAAGCAGCCCCTAAAACCAAAACAAACCCTGAACAAACTTGAATTTCGCTGCAGCCTGCTTCTTCGTCGTGAATGCTGCTCATCCAGCAATGGCGAATTCTTGAAGGCTGGTTTGCATGAACTGGAGGAATGGTGCTTCAAAACAACACACGAGGTCAGGCAAGCTACTATATCAAAGTACCTAAATCATGACTTCTCTTTCAAGAAGTTTTGCTTTTTTTTGCAGTTTGCAGGGAGCTCCTGGGATGAACTCCAACACATTAAACAAGCAGTAGGGTTTTTGGTAAGAGCAAATTCCTGCTTGCATCTATTCCCTGCCTTAATTTTGGCATCATATATGCGTGAATACTGCTCTGTATATGTTCAGGTCTTGCATCAGAAGTCCCACAAATCACTGGAAGAAATCACAAACGAACTATGCCCTGTGAGTTAAAACACAAGCTAGCTTGGTTGAGAAGATTCAATCCGATAACAAGAATTCCTCTAAAAAATCTGACAATGTGTTTCATTCAGGCATTAAGCCTTCCCCAAATATATCGCATTGGGACGGTGTTTTGGGATGACAAATACGGAACGCAAGGTTTATCTCAAGATGTAAGATATCTAATAACCCAAACTCCTTTACATTTTCATTGTACAGAAATCTTTTTATAGAGAAATATTACAATTTCTAAATTAATTTCATTCTATAATACATTCTTAAATTGTAAATAGATTGAGGGGAAATAGAGAAAGATTAAAAGACTTATTATGACATTTTTTTTTAAATATTATTTGGCTTTCAAACATCTTCCAAAAAGTATGGATGATTAAGATTTAGAATTTAAAATATGCATTTTTATAACTTATAAGTAAATGTGGATTTAATAATAATTTTTTATTCTACTTAGCTTCTTAATCCTAATCATTCATATTGTTTGGAAGGTATATGAAAATTGTATAGCAAAATTTTTTTTTTTTCATACGTGTATTGTTTAATTAAAATGTTGGGGCACGCACTTTAATGATTGGGGAATTATGAGGGAATATTAAAAATAAAAAAATGTTATACATACATTGGAAAAGATACAATGCACAATGCATAGCCTAAAATGTTCATTGCCCTTGGATTTTTCTTACTGCTCGCACAAAATGTGCATCGCCGCCTCTCAAATTTTGTTTATCTTCTTTTGACAATATAACAGCACCATATATTAACTAGTAATTCCTTTAACTTTTTCAACTTTCTTAAAATTTGAAGAGAAAAAGAATTGAAAACATAAGATGAAAAAGTATTTTAGAATAATTTGGAATACTGTAGCATATAACTCAAAAGAACATTCAATTACAATGATTTCAGGTAATTGGAAAGATGAAAGCTATGATGACCGATGACGCATATAACATTCCAAACACGTCTTTCTTGTTGGATGATGAATCAAGGTAAGTTGTATATATATATATATATAATCTGAGTTAAAAAATATAAAATAAATTATTCTTTTTGGGATTTGCTAAAATTATATATTTTAAATAAATTTCTAATTATCTATTATTTTTAGAAGCTATTCAAATAATTTATATATATATATATATATATTATTTGGATTTTATTACACTTATATCATATATATATATATATATATATATATATATTATATTAAAAGAAAAATGCTATGCTTGCACAAGAATATACATCAGAAAATATTCAAGACTAATAAACAATTTTCTTTTTTCTTAATTTTTGCATATATGCCCCGCAAAAAAGTGTATTCAACCAATAATATACTTACACAATGGATTGACACATCATTTATATATTTTTGTGTATATTAGTGTGTAAATATAGTAATACTCATATTAAAATGAGAATGATGTGATAATCTTATGTGTAAATATATAATTGTTACAATTTATTTTTTTGTTTGGACTAATGTTAAAAAAAAAAAAAAACAAAATTTCTTAATTGGTGGTGAATATGATGTTATAAGTGTAACATTTTTCATATTATTTTTATAAATAAAAGAGATAAGAGAAAGATTAGTCTTCAAACACACCAAAAAAAAACTTTTATAAAAATGAATTTTTTGGGCACGGATATACAAAAAGTTCATATTTCTAAGAACTATATAGTTACATAATATATTCGTCCACAAAATTATATTATATTTATTAATTATTATACAATATGTATATAAATTATGGGGATATATGAAGCAAATCATCCAGAAAATGGGGGGTGGGGGCTTTAACATTTATCTTTCTAAATAAGAGTTAGTAATTCCTTTAAAATAAAAAATAATAGAAATTTAATAAAATATTTAATGAATTTCAAAATATGGACAGCGTACCGTTTTCATTGGACGACATATCTCGATCGGGAGTCGACATCAACCTCACCGCCGACGTCGAACCGCCTTCTCTTCTTCGGCAAAATTCCGAGTTTCATTTTCTTCTGCAACAGCTTGCCAATTAATTGATTCGATTTTTTTTTTTTTTTTTTTTTTTTTTTTTTTTTTTGTATAACCAGAATGAAAATCAAAAAAATATAAAAGAAGCCAAAAATATATACTGAAATATACTTCAATTTCTTCTTAAAAAATATAAAAGAGTATTAAAAAAAGAAAAAAAAAACATGACACAAGTGTATAAAATCAATCGCTCTTTTATATTTGGTAATAATTACTCTCATTTGGGAGTTTTTGAAAGAAATTGGGGTAATCTTTGTAATTTTGATAGCTTGCTTTTATTTTGATTAGCCGAAAGAGTGGAATACTTTTCTTTTATTTTTTCTACCGCTTGGGTTTTGGCATTGGATTGTTTTGTAAAAGACAATGAAGTGTTGTTGGTTTCCTAAGAGAATTTATACTCTCAATTTGATTTATGAGATGATTCTTAAAATATTTAACAATTCATTAATAATCTATTGTCAAAATTGATTGCAAGATATGATTAATTTATGTTGCACTGATTTAGTGATATAAAATTTTAGAGTATTGTTATACTTACACATTAGTATACACTAAAATATATAGATGATGTGTTAATCTAATGTGTAAGTAGATTATTGGTTGAATGTATTTTTTGATAAGACCTATATACAAAAATTATAAAAAAAAAAAAATTAATTAGTTCTGAATATTTTTTTAGTGTATATTCTTGTGTAATCATAACATTTTCTAAAATTTGATGTGAACAAATATTATTTTTTTTTTACTGATTTTCTTTCTTTAGTGACCTACTGTTTGCAATATATTGCAAGTACGATGGGAATGATGCATGCTATTAGAAGAGTATTATCGTACTAATATATACCAAAATACATAGATAATATATTAAATCAATATGTAAGTAAATTATTGATCAAATATATTTTTTTGTGGGATCTATATGTAAAAAGTTATAATGCTAAGAGCTCTAAAAGCAAAAG
Source organism: Gastrodia elata (assembly GCA_016760335.1). NCBI lineage: Eukaryota > Viridiplantae > Streptophyta > Magnoliopsida > Asparagales > Orchidaceae > Gastrodia > Gastrodia elata. The sequence goes on from CM028671.1 coordinate 10,137,238, forward strand.
CTTCAAATTAGTTTTAAAATAGTTCAATAAGTTTGTTTTTTTCACAAAAAAAAAAATTATTATTAAATTTACTTTATTAAAAACATATAATTTAAATGTAAATTTGAGTTATCTATTTTTTTAGTAGTTATTTGAGTTATTTATTTTTTAGTAGTTATGTGAGAGTAAAAAAGTACTTTTCTAATATTAAAGGCCAAAATCAATGTGATTGGAGTTATGTAAAATTAACTATTATTATATTATTTTGATATATTTAAACAAAAATTTGTTGCTAATAAAAAATAACAATGAAAGTTAAGTCAAAATGTAAATAAAGGTTTGCATATTTGAATAGATAGCAAGTCAAGAGACTCAGAAGTCAGCACAACTTATTTGACATATTATAGCAAAAATCTAAGCCGCAAACAATCAGCGGTAAATTTAAGAGTTTTGCTACGTAGCTCTCATACGGTATGCACGCCCAGGCGTATAATTTGTTTATGTGGTGGACAATATATAAAAGTGCATGCTTGTGATTAAGATGAAAATAATTTTGTATAATTCATTTGAATAAAACTAAGAAAACTTCATATTAAAAATTAAAAAATATGATTTAAAATGCTGCATATTTGAATAGATGTGTTGCTTGATTTATCATTTATTAGAAACTTATTACACAACTAGTTATTACATTGCTAGTAAGCATGAAAACAGTATACAAAAAGCAACATAATTTTCTTTTGATCACTTAAAATATGATGCATTTAAAAATCGAATCACACGCTGTATTTTTAAGTGACAGCACGTATTTCTAACCTGCTAAACTTCAATTCTGAGCAAACAAAAACCGTCTCTTCCTATTCCTCAACTAAGAAACAAAAAATCAAAGCATGAAACTCAAAAGTTATCCATGAAATCTGAACTTTTCACATACAAAAAAGAACCACAGCATGATAGCACCCATCACACAGAACAACTCCTTTCAACAAGAAAGCCACTATCAATCCACACATACTCTATTTTTACATTAAAGAAGGAGAATATAAAGTTGTTCGAATAGCCTCAACTGTGGGCTGAAGATGATCCAAAGTCTTGACGACGTCTCTCATGGAGGGCCGCGCTTTGGGATCAAGCTTGAGGCAATGGTAGGCCAGCCTAGCCATCTTGTCAGCTGATTTTTTAGGGTAGTCGCCTTCGAGCCTTGGATCAACAATGTTGAGGAGACTCTTCCTCTGGGTGAGAAATGGAAATGCCCAATCGGAGAGCGTCTGCTCGTTTATAAATTTAATCAAGATGGAAATTATGTTCCTTAGCTTTGCTTGGAGATAAGTGCATACAACTTCTTAAAGATTAGTTATGTTCTGCACTTGTCTTAAAGCCATCCAAAAGACAATGAAATATATTCACTTACAATAGTGTCATGAGGGAAAAATAGCCTTGACTTTGGACTCAAATTCACTTTTACATACCTTGCTAAATTCCCATCATCTGGGACCTCTCCACATCAGCCATCACTCCCCTTAAATGAAAGCTCCTAAACAACACCATGAACAATGCATCAAGACTTCACCCAGTCACATGATAAGTCAGAAGAGTTATCAATTTTTTAATTATATTCAACCAAAACACATGATTGTTTGAACAATTTGAACCCAACTAAGCTTTTAGCTCTGATACAACTTGTGAGAAAAGATGAATACAAATAAGACAGAGATTGGTTAGATGCACTTACATTCTAACTTATTTTAAACTCGGATGGTTAAATTCATTAATGACGGCAATCCATTAATATATATGGATTCCCATCATACTTCTTAAACATCCTACTAATGGGCCAAGTTTCTTTATGAACTAGGTGGTTAGGAAGGGTAATCATGAACACTACAACAAACACAAAGATTGAATATACATTCCTGCACAATAAAAGTACCATCTTTTGATCATATTTTTAATTGCTTAACAAGAAAATACTTGTAATGCTGCTTAAAGCACACAAATAAGTTCCTTAAGAAACTGATTCAATGGGGGAAGATAGAGAAAAACACAAATATAAAGCAAAATATAATGTGATACCAACTTTCAAATATGTAGATGAAAAAGTGAATTAGTGAAAATGGAGAACAATAAGAAAAAAAATAATGTTCATATCTCAAGAGGACATATTAGGACTACAAAATAAAGCTTGATGCATTATTGTAGCAAAGGGTTATACAAATATGAATTTTTAAAGAGTTACCTAGCTGTTTTAAAATCACGATAGATGACTGGTTTCTTAGCATCATGGAGAAAAGCAAGACCTTTGGCTGTACCAACTGCAATTTTCATTCGAATGGTTCCAGAAAGTGGCTCTAAAAATCTTACAAAAACAGAAAAAAGTGAATTATGTTCATAATAGAGAATAAACATTATAAGGGAGTAGTAACCTTCAATAACAAGTGATCATCACCCAAATCGTTATACAAAGAATGGAATTATTATTATTATTTTTTTTTTTTTTTTTGTGCTTAGATACACATTTTCAAATAGAAAAAAGTCAATATTAAGTGAAATTTGATTATTATTATATTCACAATATAATTAAAAGTAAAATTGGTGAATCAAATGGGAGAGAACTTAATAATAGTAAAGATGATTAGTGGCAAAAATAAATTGAAAGCATTGCACTGTGATAGTTCAACAAACGCGTATACACCGCACTACCACCCCACTTTTGTAAGTGTGCTTCAAACTGATAAAACTCTTGCTTGTCTCTCCTTCCCTTTCGAAGTCGAAGCCTCTAGCTTCTCATTCTCGAGACGATCCCTAATTTTTTGATTTACCCCCATCCAATCGTGCTGTTGCTGCATCTCCTCCTATGGTGATGAACGGCGTTTCTGTTGTGTATGTATTCCCCAGCGCTCCTCCAATCACTGTCCATGTCGCATTCTTCATCGGCTCCTGTTCATCATTCGAGGTAAGCCTACCTTCATGTTCTCTGAGTATTAGATTTATGCAACGGCTTGTTCTTTCAATTTTTTGCTCATTAGCAAGTTCAAATGCAGCCCGCTTTGCTTTGAGCTGCATTCGCTAGACCTTACAAATGTTTAATTTGTTGAGAAGATGATCCGTAGATCTGTTGATAAAAAATATGTGTTCATCTCTTTAGTTTTCCTGGAGGGATCTATGTTAAAAATTATAGGTGAGAGCTAGAACTTGATCCAAATAGTGAGTCTTCAAACAAGCGAATTAAAATTGTTTCCAACCAAATTCGAAGTCACAAAACTACTAATAGAAAATCACAGCACATGCATGCAAAAACAATCAAGCACACAAAATATCCAAACACATAAATTACGTGGAAAACCCAAGTACAGGAAAAATCACGGAACCACACCACAGAAAAATCATTATGAGACTTGAAAAATACAGAGTTACAAAGAGCTTATTCCTTGACTGAAAATATACAAGCTCTTACTCTAAGATCAAGAGGAGAGGAAGCAGCTGCTACCCGGAGTCTCTTCTCCAACATGCAAGAGATTTCTTGCACTGCAGCTTTCTTAGGGCTTCACTTTGGGATCTCCTCCTCACAGCAATAACACAGCCTCCAATTGAGATGTCAACTTTGTAAACTCCTCCCAACATATTTACTTAAGTACCCAGCTCAATTTTGGACCCTGAAAGGTCTAAAATGCTATCCAATTTATTTAGGGCGTAACCTGAACTGGAGCAGAACTCCGTCAGGCGCTACGACACGCCGTAGTGCCCATGTCTCGGAATGGAACCCGCTACGGCGCGCGGTAGCACCCGCCTTTCGAATCGCCTGCGTCTTGGGATGAATCTGCTGCGGCGCGCGCAGCGTCGATTTCCGCTGAGGCGCCCGCTTTTCTGTTTGCTGACCGGTGAATCACGCGCCAGCGCCTCCATCTTCGGTGAGGGACCTCCAGGGCGCGCTGCGGCGCGCGACAGCGCCTGTGTTGCTCATGGACTTCACTCCTTATTCCGAAGAGCCTCTGAACCTCCCGGAAGTTCACCGGAGCACCATTAGCATCTCCATAATGAACTAAATGGTCTCCACAACACAACAAATCGGTAAGATTCGTTCTAATGGGGGAGAGAAGATATTAAAAAAAAATTATAAGAGGCAGGTAATCCTCAAAAAACTATACTCTATAGATTACTTCATTCCAAATAGAAAAATTCAAACAGTATAATGTAATTAGATTATATTGTAATCAAATTATATTATAATTAGATTACATTGTTATCAAATTACTTTAACCTCATTTTTCTATATTCCAATTTACCTCTTAATCTATATTTTTTAATTGTAAATGTATGTAATGTTTTCGCAATTTTTTATGAAAGTTTTTTTTTATATGCATGCAATTATATTTATTGTATGCTTAGAAGATATTTCTGAAAGGTTCTCAATACTTTAATTTAGAATAGATTGTTAGAACTGAACTTGAAAAGAAATGCCGTTGACAACTCAAACTTGCTCCAGTCAAACCAAAATAGATTTCAATTCTAGGCCGGTTCACTCAAACTTATACTATGAAGTAAAGAATACAAAAAATAAACAGAAACAACTAATTAAAACTAATTAAGTAATGCATACTCTACTGGTAATGTCCTGATTTTCGAATAGACCTAAAAACAAAAAATGATTATATGCAGCAGTTGAAGGAATATATTACTTGAGAAGAGATTGGTTTCCACACTGCCTCTGGCCATGAACTCGTATATGAGAATCCTGTGATTATCCTCACTGCAGTATCCGATCAGCTTCACTAGATTTGGATGCGAGAGTTGACCGAGGAATATGACCTCTGCCTGCAAAATAAACACTTTGAATGAGGACAGATTGGCGGCTGATCATATCATGAAAAGCAATAGAGATGAAAGAGACGAGATGTTCTAGATTTCAAAATTATGTGTAAATTTAGTATCACATCTAAAATAAAAAAGGAGTGGTGTAAAATAATATTATTAACCCGCACCAATAACTTGATCTTCTAGTGAGTATGGGATTTGACTGTTGATATATCTTTGCCCAACTTAGTGGTCATTATTTGATTCAATCCTAATAATTTGTGTTGAAGCCAATGGTTCAATAAAGATCGCACGATTAATGCAGTTTGTGGCTTCCATGGGTTATGGTAAGTTTTAACATGGTTGACCAAGATAAAACAATGGGTGACTCTCATAGTAGCTCCATTGAGTTTAACATGTTTGACCTTGGCGCATTAAACTTGGGGTAAAAAGCTTCTATTTAAGGAACAGTTGATAGTTGATGTGAGAATAAACTCTCCCATGAAGAGAAAGTTGCTAAGACATCTGAGAGTGGTTGTCTCATATCTTGAAATTTGAAAAGAAAGTGATGTAAAGATAGCATTACTTGGCACACACCCATAAGCTTGGTAAAAGATTAATTTGAATTTAGTATATCGTCTCAAATATATAATCCACCGTTTGATTCACTCCTAACAATCTATGAGATGTTTTGAAATGACATCATTTTAATTGTTAAGGGGTGAAAGAGAGACAGAGCAAATAAGCATAAAATATAAATTATCAATAGAAAGTAACTCATCAAGAGGAAATAGTAAGAGGGAAGATATACATTGTCTCGGGAGTGACATATTGGGAGCACACTCACAAGTTAAGCTAAATACACCAATGGTCAAACTCAATTTTCTCTCAAAACTTGAGCAAATAAGAGTAGCCAAATAATGCTAATTCTACACCACTCTCATTTCAAATTCCAAAATATGGATCAAACCATTCTCAATTATCTTGATAGAAGGTGAGCAAGAAAAGAGACAAATAAACAAACAAGCAAAAGGAGTTTTTTGTGCACAAAAATATTTATAAAATTTATCAAATTCTTAAATCTCACCCATTATCCAGCTTCCTAATTTTGTGTATTATAATGAATATATAGTTGCAAGTATGATAAGACTAGAAAAATAAAAGAGTAGTACAACGCTTAGAGGAAGCAATTACCAGCCACTCCCTATGGCCCTGGAAACTGTTATCACTGTCATGAACTTTAACAGCCACTTGAAGAGCCTTCAAACCTTTCCTGAAATCTTCTGTGATAGATCCCTTGTAAACTTTTCCAAAGCCCCCCTTCACCAAGAATAGAGTCGTTCATCAATGGTGAAAGCAATCATGGGTTTAGTGCCGAATCGCTACGCAAGCTTTCCACTTCCTGAGGATTAAAAGGCAATTTTTTGATGCGTTCCTTCTCCTCTTTCACAAGGATGGACTCATGAATTTGGGGGATTCTACCATTAATTTGAAAACTGATTAGGTGAATGAAGAGAAAGGGAAAAAAAAGCCGAAAATTCCAAATATTTAAATTATAGTAAGACATTTATTTCAGTTACTTCAGACGGTTTTAAGTAGTTTTTTTTTACAAAGCAAAAGAACACTGTTAAATCATGTAAATTAAATTTGCGCAGAGAAACATTGAGAACGAATACAAAACTATTATGTTCCATCAAAAGAAACCAAAAGCAGGCAATCTGTAGGAGGAAAACAGTGGGATCACAATTTCAAAATATCCATACTTAAACAGTGTCAAAATTAATTTTTGGGAAGCACAAAGAGGGTGCTTGGCAGCAGAATTTATCCTGACATTAACCATGATTTAGCATAAGTTTTGATAAACGGCTATTTTCAGTTCTATACATCGTGCATTAACTTAAAATCCAGTTTGAATTAAATCATGAAATTTTTATAGTTTCCCTCCCAAGATTTAAAATGCTTTCACAGATTTTGAAATTGAACCACTCCCGACATTAATTTAAATTTGAATTTGTACGATTTACTAACTACTACTTAAACCAAATACTAGCCGTTGCCAAACAACCCTAAGCTGCATGGCAATTGATCATAAAAGCTTACATGATAACTGAATGCAAGAATGTTTATTTGCAAAATAGATCCTAAGTGTGATGTTAGTTATATAATTTTTTATTTGTAGCTATTGCAGCTACAACTGGGCTGTTTAACAGTTACTGAGTATTAAACGAAATCTTTTTACATAAATTAATTCTCATTATATATATATATATATATGAATTATATTGTCGGTCAGTAATTGAGGCTCATGATTTATTATCTCAAGTCTAAGTTTCAAACTCTATCGATCACATATTATAAAATATATATATTATTTTTAAAGAAGATAAATTTTTAAATAAGAAGTAAATATATAATTGATTAGAATTGAACTCTAAGATATAGAATATTAAATCTTAAATTTAAACTATTGAATCACAATATCATTCACATTATATTCTCCTCAAATTCTTCATAATATAAAAAATATATGTCATTTTGCATCAAGTTGCTATAATATTTTTAACTTATATCATGATTGCAGTAAAATGCAACAGTAACGTAACAGCAGAAACAACTCCAAAATCTCATAAAATATGCTATGAAAATAATCATAAGGTCAAATTTAATTTAAAGATTGATAAAAAAAAATTATAGGTATACTTTTAATTATAGGTATACCTTCAAACTTGACGTGCTTGGCTTTGCCTTTGGCTTTTAGCTGCGGATTATGGTGCTATGATTTTGTTGCTGGGCTGGCTCTGCGGCTTTGCTCGAGTTTCTGTGCAGTTTTTCGTACTCTAATACGTTCGGCCGGAATGTATGCGATTTCTGCTTTGTTGACTGGCATCGATCGAGCATTCCATCATTGTTGGGAGCTTTTTTCATGTTCGTGCTTTGAGGTCTTCTTCACTGTTGGGCTTTGAACTGGGCTGGTGGGCCTCTGCTTAAAATATGAAACGTGGCCTGAGAAACATGAGCCCAGTTAGATGCTGCAGGCAAGCCGGGCCGGGCCCGGCCCAGCCCAGCAGGAGCAAAGAAACACTACACTTCACAACCCTATATATTTTAAATGAGATATAATAGGTTTTATAATTAGTACAATATACTTAAAAATGAGCAATTTTCTTATCTATTTCCTACCAATTGCGTCGTAACTCGGCCTAAAATTAGTACAGCAGACGCCATTATAATGTACTTTTTTGTTTTTTTTTAGCACTGTTACACTTACTACTATATATCACAATATTTAATGTGTAAATAGATGATAGATTCAATATACTATTTTATAGGATTTATATGCAAAAATTTTAAAAAAAATAAAATTTTTTATTGATCGTAAATAATTTTTTTTAATATTGCGATCATAATATTTTTCTTTGGTGCATCCACTGAGGAAAATATAAAAGGCGTACATTAAAATAATAACACTTGTGCATTTCAAAAATGTTATGTTTATAAAAGAATATATATCAAAAAAATATTCAGGATTAATTAAATTTTTTTTTTTTTTGTAATTTTTGTATATAGATCTTATCAAAAAGTACATCAATTAATAATCTACTTACATATTAGATTCACACATCATCTATATATTTTGATGTATACTAATGTGTAAGTGTAACAATACTCTACGCATTTATAGTGTAAAAATTCTATAAAAAAATATAAGAAAAAAAATAAAAAAATAAGAAATTTTGATGAATATGAAATTATTGAGCGTTGGAGAGAGGCAGGTTCGTATCTTTTTCGCTGCCCGCTTTAGGTTGTGTTTCAAATTTTATATTTGAAACTAACGTAATCTAAAAAAAAAAAAACAATAAAATAAAAGAGCAGCTGTTATTCCAAAACCACATGATTCATATGCCCCGTTAGCCCCGTTAGCCCCCGTTAGCCCCTTCCCTTCCTTTTTATCAAGCAACCAATTGATGAGTTACAAACACAGATACCAAAAGAGAGAGAAGTATGGATGCAGTTTCAGTGTCACTAAACTCCATCGCAGAGCAAATGGCAATCGCAGCCTCACCCGTCGGCAGTCCCAAAGAGAACGGCTGCCCGCAGATCAGTGTTAGTTCATTGCCTCAGAAGGCACCCGCCGGCCCTCAAAGCAGCGTCATCGCACTGCCTTTGAGCGACCGGGTGGCCATCGACGGTGACGAGAGCTCGGCAATCCAATGCAACGGCGATTACAAAGAGAACGCTGATGAGCCCTTCGACCCGCAAATTAGCATCAGCGCATTACCCCTGAGGGCGCCGGCAGCCCTCAAAACGACTGTGGCGCCCTGCCTCTGAGGGACCGGGTGGCCATCATAACGGGCGGGTCGGGCGGGATCGGGTCGGAGATCTGCGCCCACCTGGCCGCGCTGGGCGCGCGGGGTGGTGGTGGGCTACCTCGGCGACCCTGCTCCAGCGGACGCGGTCCTGCGGTTGATCCACAAGGCCCGGACGGGGCTACGAGGCCCGCGGGCCGTGAAGGTGGAGGCGGACGTGTCGGACGAGCGGCAGGTGGCGGCGCTGTTTGAGAGGTCGGAGCAGGCGTTTGGCGCGAGCATTAACATAGTGGTGATGGCGGCGGGGGTGCAGGACCCGGCGTACCCGAGCATCGCCGGACGCGTCCTTGGAGCAGTGGGAGAGGATGTTCAGCGCGAACACAAAGGGGACGTTCCTCTGCTGCCGGGAGGCGGCGAGGAGGGTGGCGCACGGCGGCGGCGGGAGGATAATAACGATGTCATCATCTACGGTGGGGTCGCTGCGGGAGGGGTACGGCGTGTACACGTCCACTAAGGCGGCGATCGAGGTGATGACGAGGGTCATGGCCAAGGAGCTGAGGGGAACCGGGATCACCGCCAACGCAGTGGCGCCAGGCCCCATCGCCACGCCCATGTTCTACGCCGGGAAGACGGAGGAGAGGGTCGCCGCCTCCACCAAGGATTGCCCCATGGGAAGGCTCGGTCGGCCCACCGATGTCGCCCCCGTCGTCGGCTTTCTCGCCACCGACGCTGCCGAGTGGCTCAACGGCCAGGTCGTACGTATCAACGGAGGATATGTTTGAAGTCTATAATTCGATCGCCAGAAAAAATAACTTTATTGTTTTTTGTTCGAAGGAGGCTGGCTGGTTCCATGGGTGGAATTTTTGATATGCTGCTACAATATCATTCACTTTCAAAGGAATGATCAAAAAACATATTATTCTTCAACGGCCCAAGTTATAATCCTTAACAGCTAGTGGAGAGCTTGATGATCAAATAACATTGTATTCTCCATTTTCAATCCCCAAGCACCACAATAATATAAACAGCACATCTAACTAGAACTATATAGGATCTCCCAATTATCACATGGCATTGGCATTTAAATATCGGACACCAATAGTAGCACTGTAAGTATGCACTGAAAAGCAAGAATGTTATTCTAACATTATAAAAGCATGTATCTAAAATAACAATGCAAACACAATTAGTTTGTAGTATAGAAACTAAGAGATAAATATTAATAATACTTTATGAACAACAAAAAGAAATAAGGGAATTCTTTTATTTATAACACTCAACCTCATGGTTACAAATACACTCAATATTTTCTTAACATATTTATCTAATAATTGAAATTCTAATATGGCATTAATCAGTTAATATATCTATAAGACCAAAAAATTCTCATGCTCCCATACAGTATATAATTTATTTATGAAGTTATTATTTCTTAAATTAAAAGCATTAATACACACACAAATGAGTGATTATTCATAAACAAATCTTTCAACAAAATACAATTATATAGATATATATATATATATAAATATATATATATAGACATTTATATAGATATTTAAATAAATAACATAACGATAAGCTTTCCAAATACATGCTTATAGCTTAGCAAGCATTCACATTTCTCCGCCCAAGAAATATTAGTACTTCATACTATAGAGAAAAATACAAAAGCATCCACATGTTGTAAAATTTTTACTTCAAAAAGAGATATCTATTCATTTAAGTGAGATTATTATATTTACGATATAGATGCTTTCCCTTATACATCAAAAAATACCATTTGTCGTCTAATCAATCAAAATCACTGCAACTAAATGACAAAGGTAGCATGTCAGGTTTAACTTGAACTCGAGTTTATACTTCAAATCCAGTGCAAAATACAAAGCTCAAACCCAGTGCAAAATACATAAATATATACTTCAAACCCAGCAGCTCATACTCATATGCTTATGACCAACTTTCTTTACCTATAGAGCCTCATTGCACGTTTTGTTTTACAACACATTTATTCATAATTCAAGTCGACTCAAATTGCAAAAGTACAGACCCTGCAACTCGCAAACTCGTTATCAACAGTTATACCATGTAATGAGAATAGTGTGTGTGCGCATAATCATATGCACTATAACATACAAATAACATTCAGCCACAGACTCTTCACATAACGTCCAACAAAACTACAGAGGACAATCTCTTTCAGAAAAATAAAAAGGGAATTTCATGCCATAGCACTCGTATCTTTCTAATTTTCAGAATAATAATATCAGCACCTGCTGCATAATTTTGACAGAAGCAACGCACAACACCACCATTTATACCTAACAGCAATAACACTACTATCTAATTATCGGAGCTGATAAATAAAGGGGAAGGAAGATAACGAGATACCAAAAAGTAAAGCATTTGCGCCGATTTTGTATTGTTATTTAAGAGTCTACATAGCATGATTTTAATTTCCCTTTTATATTAATTTGTAAAGTAACAAACAGTAAATGCATATAAAGATGCATATAGGATTGAAGACTTGGAACTTTACCTTCACTGCAAGTAAATGCAGATAAATGCCGGCAAGTTTCCTGCAACGAGCTCGAAGATAACGCATCGAGAAAGAAAAAAAGGCGTTGTAGGAAAGAGAGCTACATGAGAAGCGAGAATGGTTCAATCTTTATTCATATATATATATATATATATATATATATATATATATTCATATAAAGATTTCCTGCAATAAGAGGGTGGGCATAAAGATAGAATTAAGCAAACAAGTAGAAAAGCCTTAAAGTGCAGACTTGGCAGTGCAAACAAAAGGACCGCTTATTTCAACTGGTAAACAAGTTGTTACACAAGGTTACAGGGTAGATGCAAAGAGAATAAAAGGGCATCATGAATGAAAATAATTAAAACAAAGGTAAATACCAAGAATAATTTCAGCTTCATATATATAGACGAAGGCCTGCCTGCATCTGGTTTACTGTCACGGACACAGAACTTTGAGAAAATGGCAGTTATGAAAGGTCAATGTTTCCCTATGAAATATGTATATTATGAACAGAAACCCACTAGAAAATACTACAGTAAAATAACTCTTCCGCCATCTGCATCAAAATTAGCACCCTGATTTGCAATATAGCACACGGCATCACCTAACCGGGCAGGGGGATGGAGGAAGAAGACGGCTTCCTTTGCTGGAGGCGCGTGGAGTTGCTCAGTGCGGCCGAAAGATGATGAAAAAAGTATGAAGGCAAGAAAGAATTGCAAGAAAGCTAGCCCAATAATGCGCCTAGAGATCTTAACGGCCTTAAAATAAAGGTTAGTGGAATCCATAAGATAACAGCGGCTTACACAGCCTGCATACCTGCGTAGTCTCAAATGCTAGGATGAGGATCCTCTCTCACATCTAATTGCCAGCCTCAAAAAAAAGTACTTGCGGTTGCAAATGCCCCTTTTCACACATTTTAAGAACATCATTCCAACCACCTATAACCTGCAGTCACGGAATACATTGAGACATTATAATACAGAGAAAGATGCATAATAATACACAAATCATCACGATTTATGTATATTTAGCGCATCATCAGCTTTGATATTTGCTAACTGTCACCAAACCCTTATCCAAAACTGCAAACTCATCCCTATATAGCGATAAAAAAAGGATCAAGAGGATTGAGAATTTATTATCCTTGAAAATATGTGGTATCTTAGTAAATATGAAAGAGTGGATATTCAAGAAATTGTAAAAATCAAAATGCCATGCAAAACGATATTTTGATGGTAACAAACAACAGTTCAGCTAATTTAGAAGAAGATGCCGATAAGAACTTGATGGCTTTTTTGTTTTGAAATATTAATTAGAAAAAATAGATCATACAATTTAAATTTAGTGTGCATGTTTAACAAATTTATAATTAAAGCAACAAAATTTATAAATGAAAATTTATTTTAAAATGATATTGGATTATAATAAGCAATATACGGAATAAAATTCTGAATTTTAAGATTCATGGTTCTAAAAAAGTTGCAATAATTGAAATATTTTTGAATAATTCATACGAGCATATGTATACTTTAAGTATAAATTGCAATACTAAAAGGGTGATGAGAAAACCTTGACTATAAGGGCTGGCCTTAAATCAGAATTCTAGGACGAATATTCTGCTTTATTAACTTTTTTTCCTATTGTACATTTTTTCACATATTTACTATAAGCACTAAAGTAAGAAAATTGCTTGCCGAAAAAAATTACCTTGACTGTCTGGTCATCATACATAACCCAATGTTCATGTTCATAAGCCAAAGCAATGGTAATGTTGCCCATAATAGCATACCTAAATATTGAAAGTAAAAGAAAATTATTAGCAATATCAGAATGAAATTATACACAATCCAGGTAACATAATGGCTCTGCAGGAAGTAAACAGTAAAAACAATGACTTTAATGTTAAGGAGTTGCTTCAATGTTGGCACATAATAACACTAAATGTAAGCAATTGATTGTAGGAATAAGACTCGAGCATGATAGCTAAATTGAAAATACAACACAAAATCTAATGCATTTGACAGTAAAGCTAGTATTGAATTATTTTGATGAAGGGTAAACACTAGGGTTAGGTGTTGCCGGGCTCTAATGCAATCTTAGAGTGCGTGAATGTTTGTGAATGCAAATTTTTTAAAATTTAGAAATTTAAGCAATTTTCACCCAGCCGCTTTACAATCAGTTAAGCTTCAGCATTTGCCTGTAGAAAATTCCACAATAATTTGAAAATAACTTTCGTTGGCAATGGGTGTCGTGAGTCACGAACAGGAAGAGCGGTCGACACTGGTTCCGGATCAAAGTAAAGGCTCCGGTCCGGAAAGGTAACTCGCACTTCGAGTTGTACTTGCCATGCGGGTGTGTTTGGAGGCGTTTCCGTTCCGAAACCACTCGTAGCGACCAGATTTAGATTTGCGCTCCTACAAATAGTTTCTACCCGAAAATCGCACGAGAAAATAATTAAATAAATTCAATTTTTAGGATTTGGGAAGAACAAACAAACGCTGGTTAAAACCGGGAGCGAGAAGATGATCCGAAATAGATTAGGCGGGGGCAGGCAGGAGGCGGGACAGGGGGGGAGGGGAGGAGGGAGGGAGGGAAGAAGGGGAAGGGGTAAGAGGAAGAAGGGGATGAAAAGGAGGCGGGAAGAGGGGGGAGGGAAGAGGAGGAAGGGGAAGAAGAGGCAGGGAAGAGGTGGTGGGGGGCAGAGCGGGCAGGGGCAAGAAGAGGAGGGGAGGGGTGGTGGGGGGCATGCGACTGGGCAGCGAACGGCAGGGGCAGCGGGCAGGGGGCAGAGCGGCGGCTGGCAGCAGCGAGTGGCGGCTAGGGGGCCGCCAGCAGTGGCAGCGGCTGTTCTGCAAGGGAGAAGTCTGAAGGCCAGCAAGGGGAAAGGTCCGGAAGGAGGCGGCTAGAGTTTGGAGAGGGAGGATTTGGAAACTAGGGTTTCCCCGGGGGAGAACTAGAGCCGTTCACGCTGTTTGGAGAAATCAAATTACAGATTTTGAGTATTATAATACCCTCAAAGCAATCAAGACCTTGGAGTATTTTTTAATGAACGATCGGAGGGCTGTTATTCGTCCCTCCGTTCAATACATGAAATGGACAAAAATAAATGCATAAAAATAAAACGGAAACGTCATAGCTGGTATGGGTCCGGGTGGGCTTAGCGGCGGAACTCGCATCGAAGATGGTCCCCATCATATTTCCGATAGAACTATTTGCTCATTGAATATTAAAAATGCTGTTTTGCTTCATAAAATGCTTTTGAGTTGATTAACCGATTCCAATTTCCAGTGCGTCTATACAAAAATTCAAATCAATGCCAACAATTTATAGGAAAAGCATATTAATTAATTTTTAAAACTATTGCAGTCTCAAAATGGAATGAAGGAGCGTTAAGGATCCAGCTGTCAACTACTGTGCATAAATAGAGATGCTATAAATACTATGAAATTAATATCACAAATAAAACCAACGACAAGGACAAAAGCGCTCATTAAGAGAGATGAGAACACGAACGAATTTTCCTCATAGGTGCCATTCCTTCGCATTTTAGCTGAAAAAGCAGCCAAAAATACTGATCTCAAATAGTACAACAACTACAAGCGTTAGACTCACTGAGTGTGATCAACTATATATGAATCCTTTGTTTCGATCCTATGTCTAAAACAAAGATCCTCTCCTAATAGTTTTTTCCCATATCTTTTTGGTCTACCTATTCCTCTTTTAACATAGGCAAAATTAATAAGCTTGTCTTTAGAAGCATTAAGTAGTCCATGAAAAATGTCTATGATCTTATCCTCCATTAGAGCTGTTCCAACCTTGAATGAATTTGAAGCACATCCTAACCCTTTAAGCATGCCCACAATTCCATTTTAGCATCTTTATCAGTATAATACTTATTTTATCAATAAATTTTTTCTTTGTAGCCAATTGATGGTCTAATCAGTGTGCTTTATAACATTTTCTATTAATATAAAAAAAATTATTAAAATGATCTTTTAACCTTTCAAAATATTCAAAATAATATTTACTCCTATAAATGCTTTTCTTTGTCCCTTAATTTTTATTCAAATTATTTTGTGGTCCTTGTTGTTATTTGCCATAACTACCCTTCCCTTTTGTTAAAAAAGTATGGGTGAATGAGTAATTCCAGCTAGCAGCACTTCTTCATCTTCGATTTCTTCTATAGGTTCTGATTTCTTACAGATTACGACTTCTTCTGCAGGTCCTTTGTTGACGTCGATGAAGAGGCCGATTCCAGCGACACAATGTCGACTCCAACTGCAAGTTTCGGCCTCTTCGTCGACGTCAACAAAGGACATATTGTAATTCTAGCGACGCATTGCAAGAATAGACCTCTTCGTCAATTGTCAATTACAGATTGCAATTCCAACTGCAAGCGGGCCAATTCTAAAGCGCATACAACAATATAAATTTGATTTAGTTCGGCCCTCTTGCAGCTGGAATCGATCGCCTACAAATCGATTTGCATTGTTGTATGTCTCTAAAATGATACAAAGCATCGTTGGAATCGGCCTCTCCGTCAATTTCTTGTACATGTTCCGACTTCTTATAAATTGTGAATTCTTTTGCAGGTCTTTCGTCAACATCAATGAAAACACCGATTCCAGAGCTCATTGTCAATTCCAATTGCAAGAATCGGCCTCTTTACAGATTGTAACTAAAGCCACACTTGCAATTGGAATCGCAATATGTAAACGACAATCGACAAAGAGGCCGACTCTTATAGTTGGAATTGACAATGCGTCGCTGGAATCGGCCTCTTTGTTGACGTTGACAAAAGACATGTAGAAGAAATCAATCGCAATCAGTAAGAAATTGAAACCTATAGAAGAAATCGAAGATGAAAAAGTGTGTACCACTGGAATCACGCATTTACCATTACTTTTTAACGGAAGGGATGAGAAGTTAAGGGCAAATAATGGCAGGGACCAAAACAACCACTTATATAAAAGTCGAGAGATAAAAAAAAAAGTATATACAAAAGTTTATGACTATTTTGAATATTTTACAAAAGTCAATAGACAATTTTGATAATTTTCTCTTTTAATATGTGGAATTTTCAAATCACACAACTTCAGAAGTACTCCTCCACTTCAATCAACTAGCTTGGATCCTATTAATCGCACTGTTCTCTATTTTTCTATTATTTTGAATATTTAAGCCAAAATATTTGAGCCTCTCACTCTTTTTAATTACATGCACCTCAATAGTTATGTTTGGCTTCTATTATGAATTAACTTACAATTCATATATTTTATTTTGCACCCTATTAGGCAAGATCCTTATAATTATGAAGTACTCCACATGGTTATAACCCATCCCTATTTTTATCAATCAAAAAAATGTTTTTTGCAAATAAAATGCACCAACAAACCTCCTCATGAATGTGTTTTCTATAAACATCCATAATTAATGCAAAGTGAAATGAATAAAGAGTGGAACCACAATGCAATCTAATTGTAACTAAAAAAACTATCATGCAATCAACATGTAACAAACCCGTTATAAATATCATCAACAACATCAATATAATTCACATGCTTCTTTTCTTTGTAACTCTCCAAATAAATTATCATGATGCTTTAGCCTAAACATTTTCAAAATTAATAAATATTAAATGAAGATATTCTCTTCTTTCTCAAAATTTCTCTAACAAGACTCTTAGTAAATGTATAGCCTCCACGATAGATCCATTGTCCATAATACAAAATTATTGTTAAGAAATTTCATATTCTATATTCAAACCACACTCCCAAAGCTTCAAATTACGACCCATTAGCTTATTAAAGCTAAAGCTTGCAGTTTTCTATAGCACTTTTACACTTGAAAATAGGTACAAAAAAACTTTGATTAATCGAGCATCTTTAGTCTTCAAATTGTATTAAAATAACTTGGTAACCCAATAATTCCTTTATCACCTAAACATTTCCACACCCCTCTTCCACATTTATTTAAAGCATTTCAAACCTTTATTTTATTAACCCGTCAAATGAAAATGCAAATTATTTTGTTTTCATATCTATTAGTTTTCTAAACTTCCATGTCTCTCCCTCACAATATCTAACTTCTCATAAAAATCATTCACAATTAGCATCATGAACTGCTACTTTGAATTAATGAGAAGCTAGTTTATATTTCTATCAATTCTCATCATTCTTACATTTTAATTAATCATTTTAACAAATATATTTTTAATCATTTCTTAAGCATTTTATTTCCAACAAGCATCCTTACTATTTGGTGTCTCTCATTAGATTCATCAAGCATATATTTTGTTACAAAACAAATATAGTAAATAATCTTATTCCACCAAAGATTTGCTTCACCCACAAAATTCCATTGTCCAAGCTTTAAAATTTCATTACTAAACATTTTATATTACCTTTCTTAAGATTTTACAATCTAGTCTTCAAGCATATATTAGATTTAGTATTGCTATTCCTATTTCATATCTTCAATCAAAAACTAATAACCAATGATTAATGGTCAAGATATTACCTAAAATAACCATGCAATAATTACAGCAGAAATTATATCTTTTTTTAAGAAAATAACTAATTTAAATTATAAAGGCCTTATTTTTACAAGTGAAAACCCGTAAAAAATTCACAGCCAGAAGATTACCCCAAACAAACCTTCACTTAATATGACCATCTCAAGCTCCTCACATCATCATCTTTTAGTATTATATATCAAACACATTATAAATTTGGGATAACTGCTAGCATAATACACAAAATTTAAGTTAATAAAACAAACACTCAGAAATTTAATGTTTAAAATACAACCACATAATATTATCATATGTAAGAAAATCAATCCAATTGTAAGAATTAATATAGCCTAGGTGTGTGATAGATTTAGTGTTATAAAAAGTTTTAGTGAAGATAAGAAAATTAGGTGTTAGACATATACATATAATAAACTTAAGTTGTATGCGTGACAATTCACTATAAATTAACATAGGATGTTTCTTTAAAGGATGTCTTGACTTACCTCAATCAGATAAACATTCTCACCTTGAACAATCAAAGTTGCATAGGATTTGAGAAAATTAGTTCAACTCAAACTCCAGTTTAAATTTAATCGGTTGGTTCTATAACAAAATTAGTTCAAGAAGTCAATTCAAATAAAAATGATTTGCTTTCCAGTTGGCTCAAAATCATTTTAAGCATTTAAATTTGAACTTATTAATTATATAAATTTGACACGATATACATTTAAAACAAAAAATCTTTTCATATGCAATTTGAATCAACTCAAAATACATTCGAGCAAGTCTTAACAAACTCAAAATCGATTTCAAGTTGGAATCCCAGCACCAATCAAATCGAGCCTATTTGCGTCATCATATTTCATGTTTCGAACTTTAAATAACATCTTATTGCTCACTCACCTTCCCAAACCAACAAACTACATTGTCCAGCAACTATCAAGCCCCTCCGCTCTCTTATCTAAATTTGGCATCTGTTGTTTTTCATTGGAGTAGCACACCTACATAAGATTGTGGGTGTAAACTTGCCGATCATTACCAGTAGCCTGCTAGCAGTTAAATAACAAACTGCCTTTTAGCCTTACCTTGTATGCTGAAATGCAATATATACAGCTACACCTTGATGAAAAAATTTCTACATTTAATATTGAATAAATTAATAAATTTTTCTTCTCAACCAAAGTTCAATTCAGCATTCTACTGTCTGCTGGTTTTATAAAAGGCATTGTATACTAATAGACACATAGCAGCATGATTATTAAGCATTCATTAACTAGTTACATAGTGCAAACTGCAGATTTTCGCTAGCATGGTAAATTGCAAGGGGACTATCATTTGAATATTATAATACAAGGCATGCTTGCTAGACATATTTTCTTACTAATGAACTTAATTGGCCTGACCCTTCCTGGACGCTGCATTGGCAGGATCTTCATGCACTAAGCATCCCCTTTTTAATGTATTTAATTGACCAACCCCTTTGGTAAGGCTTATATTTTCTATTCATTCACATATTGAATAAGCAACAATTGTGTGCCTGTTATTGGAAGCAAATACAATGATGGGAAAAGAGAAACAACGATCAGAAAAAGTGCTAATCCACCAAGAGTTTTACAGTAACTATCATTCGCCTTAGATAAAGATCTACAACCAATGTAAACATGAACAAGGGTTGACATTAAATGTCAGGGAATGAGATGTGGAGAACCAACTGAAAACAAACGAGTGACATTATGAAAATATCAGCCGTGTCAAAAATTTTGAGTAAACCCCTAAAAAAACACTTTTCTATGACACCGTGCAGAAGAAGAAATTAGTAAAATTATTTATCTGTGTTCAATAGTAAAGTATTGTGCATGAATTTATAACCCTAAGAATTTACATATAAAGGTATATAACATTGGAATCTCTTATGCAATTACAACATCCTAATCCTATATGATTGCCACTGAAAGCAGTAAATGATTGGGGAATGTGAATTGAGACAGTAAGAAATTCAATGACAACCATAATAACCTAACGGAGGGAGCTGTGCAGAGCAGTCACATGATGGTGTCTTAGGTTCATATGTTTCTTTTACAAAACAAAATCCTATTGCTTCAAATTTTGCTACAAATAGTTTGGAACAGGTAACTAAAACATGTAACATATTCAATAAATGTATATGCAATTTTACTATCATTGCTACCAAAACTACTATAATTTTTTAAGAAAAAGGAAACTGACACTTGCACCATAATTGTGCCAACATCAATACCAATAATTGATTCAGGATAATAATTAAGCATGCATTAATATCACATTATTACTGATGCCAACAACAACATCAATTTTATTCCAACTCCGGAAAATAAAAAATAATGTTTATATTATTATTTTTGACTTGCTGGTAAAAGAGAATTGTTGAGATAAGAATGCTAATGTTGGCAGGTGGATATCCATAAAAAGATGAAGTGAGATGAGTACATCCATGGCAAACTTGAGTCCCTCTATTTGAAGATAAGTTAGATAAAACAACTTTAAGCAAATTAAGAGAAGAGGAGCACCAAAAAAGTATGGAAACAAACAATCAAGCCTGATCTCGATACTTGGAACTCTGAGAGGGATTGCTATTTTTGAAATATCACATTTAGACAAAGGAATTATGCAACCTAATTCTGCTTAGAGAAACTAAGTTTGAGTACTGCCATTATTTTTTTTTCGAGAAAAAAATCAAAATGGTCTATTAACTTTTGCAAAATGTTGAAAATAGTCTTCACTGTAAATATTTTTTTGGTCCCCTGAATTTTATTTAAGTGTTTTTTTGTCCCCGCCGTTAAATCCTCTCCCCTCCATTAAATCTGTGCTTTTAAGCAAGAATCGGCAGTTGGATACTACAAGAGGCAGATTTCGGCTGAAAAATGCAAATTTATGAAACAAGGAGGGAAAGTCAACGACAGGGACAAAAAAAATAATTGAACAAAAGTCAATGGACCAAAAAAATATTTAGAAGAGTTAATGATTTTGACCATTTTACAAGAGTCTCGGGACTATTTTGATTATTTTCTCTATTTTTTGTTGATGATCGAGTGCTAGTGAAAATATTCAGATAACACAAATATAAAATTAAAAAAATCTATTTAATAAGTTTTATTAAGCCATACCACTGAAACCAGAAAGTGTTTTCTTCCTTGATTGAGACCACAGTAAAGAACACCAACATCAAGTTCTGTAGTAATAGCTGTCAAAGTAGCAGAGATGTCATCTATACTTTCATTTGTATTCTGCCATCCCAAAACTGCACAAAAGTAAGAAATAAAATAAATAAATACACCTGACTTTCACATGAAATCAGTACGCAAACAATATGTGAATGTAGTTTTTGGCAGGTCTAGGGAGAAACTTGGTTCATAAGAAACTAAATTTCCTGTTGCGTGTTCTGAACCAAATTTATCCACCTGATTAACAAAAGAATCTCTCTAGTTCCAACCCTTGCCCTAAGCACGGCCATCTATATCTACATGCATCATATGTAATTAAGCTTCTTAACATTATCTCAGATATGTTGACATTCAAGCAAATTTTCACACAAGTAATTACTCCCCAGAAAAAAAATAAGAGACAGAAAAATTACTGATTGTAAAAACATGTGGCTGTGCTGCAAGAAGTTGAAAAATAGAATTGAACTTTCCACAGCCGCCGGCCTCCACATCACAAGGCAGCTGATGATTCATTTCCACAATTTTTAAAATCTCATCAAATGAAGTGCCCGCATATGCAATCTAGACAAGAGGGGTGAAAAAACTTTACCGACAGCACAAAACTAAATGGAAGTTGACAAATATGTAAAAGCCAATCACATAACAAGCTGCTAACACAAGAAAAAAAGCTAAAATCATGCCTTCATCGTTCTGAGTGCACTTGCATTTATATTATGAAAAAAAGATGTATATTTGAGATTCCTTGACTCCATGCCACAGCTGGAACAATTCATCTGTTCAAAAATGTTCATTCCAAAGAGATTATGTGCTATGCAAGTAAAGCTACTGCAATCCCAGGTCCCCATATGGCTACGCTTTTCTAATTGCATGTCTTCTTGAGCAGCACATGTGAAGGATTTGTGCAAGCAATCAAAAATTACACCTAACACCTCAGAAGCATCGTTCATCTGAGCCTGTAAATTAAAGGAATTCATTCTAGCGAATATATAATAACTCAGGAATAATGCAGAAGAATGGTTTTCAGTTTCAGTGAATCTATTTAGAAATTTTTTGAAATTTAAACATCAGCTACCTGCTGGAAGAAATTGCTGTCAGGGTATAAATTGCTCAATGCCATCCTCAAATGTGTAGGGGCAACAGCTTCTCTTTGGCTATCCCGAGTTGCTTTGTTCAATGCAATAAAAATATCATGTAGTGCACATACAACGCAAGGATCCCCAACATGTACGTGCACTGGAGCTTTCATCAAGAACTCCTTTTGAAATCTCCTTAAATGCCACAATGACTAAGTTGGCAATCAAACACCATTATTAGTCAAGATATTGTATTAATCTATTGAAAATAAAGTAAATGACTGCATACTTACTTGAATAATAACATTTAGAAAGCAATTATATTCACCAATTGCATTTGTTAGACCTGTACCATAAACATCTTTGTGAGGGAAAACACTAGCAGTTTCCTTAATAGAGTTCCTGAACTCTAAAGATATTTGTTGAGACGAGCTCAAGGCAGAAGGCAGCAATATTTTCCTCTCTGCTTGAAAAGAATCTGAAAATTTGCCAGTAATAATTATAAGTAACCAAACATAAAAAGACAACGATGAGAACAAGTAGTATCTTAATAATATTGTTACTTTTTGTATTTGTAATAATGTAAACTGTGAATTTCAAAAAAAAAAAAAAATTCAGTATATCAACAAGAACATTTCAGAAGGGATTCAGTGGAGGTAAGAAGCAATGAGTTCAAACAGAAAGCTTATAGATTTGGAACAGATCAGAAGTTTCTCACACAAAAAAAATATCATTCCGACAAAATTACCATCAGCTTTTGTCCTTCCTATCAATAACAAGTTGATAAGACTTTGAGCATTAGGTGGTAATTTGTAAAATTTAAGTTTGAGAGTTAGATTTGCAGATGTCTAATGTTCAAGCGTTCTCTGGACAATCTAAAATTATAAAGCCCCAAAACAAAAGTTACCACTTAGCAAATTCTAGTATTATGCATGCAGAAAGAATGTGAGTATGAATTATTTGAATATAATTCTAATTTTGTATATTCAAAATGTACAAAGAAAATCTTGAATTTTATTCCTAAAAATATAACACATTTTATATATAACAACCTCATTTATTAAAAAATACTCATGTATATTATTTATGATAATTTTCTATCATAAGAAAATTGAATTTCAATTTTAATTCTATATAATAGACATGTCATTCCAACTTTTAAACCGGAAACATAAAATAAATGTATCTATGAATGGCAGTTTGATACCCCCCCCCCCATCTAGTATTTTGCCAAGAATCACTAGAATGTAAAGTAAATTTTGTTAGCATTAGAATTGCTATTGAAAATTGCCGAATGATTCTTTTTTATACAAGTAGGAGACCATATTTTATTAATATAAATGCATTTATTACTCTTAAAAAAGGAGCAAGAAGTATGATAATATGAGATTTGTGTGCTTATGCAATGTCAGCCTGTGTGTAGGGAGAAAAAGAGTGATGTTACTCAGCATTTAGATGCACAATATAGGATGGAAGTATTCCAAACTCAAATATTTTTTATTTTTAGTACAACTCCTTTGCATGCTCCTTTTTCTCACTTTCATTCAGTTGCTTGGGTTTTGTACTCAACTTTAGTAAGAACCAAGATGATAAACACATTTATTTTTCTTTTTCATAGCCTACAATTTCCTTAAATTATATATTTATAACCTTTAAATATCCTCGCTTGTTTTTCGTACCCAAATTTTTTTAATGAAACAACATATTCAATATTTCAAGTTCATTTTGAGACTAACAAGCTGAAATAGAGCCAGCTTTTAGTGTAAAAGTCAAAACTGCTAGCAGTTCCCAACCAAGATCCATATAGCATATATAAAATGATAGGTTCAGCTCAAAATATCAGTGATAGGTGAGATGTAAACTGGGGTTGTTCTTTTCATTGCAAGTCTTTCAGCCCCCAAGTAAAGACATCATAGCCTTGCAATTGACTTCCTATTATACTAATTACTACAAGCCATTTAACTGTTAGCTGCCTAAAGAATGGGACTGAAATTGCCAATTTGATCATTGTCAACCTGATTCAAATAATCTTGCCGCCCTTCTGTAGCCACTGATTGTGTAGTCGATCACCTCAATATCAACTCTATTTAGCTTCAAAAAGACACCGCCTAAACTTCCCCATAATCAATGTTCTGCACCAGTTGAAGCCACCAAAATTCACATGAAAATACCAAATAGTCGTCCATAAACTTGTCCCTACAACATTGTCTATAAAGAAATTTTGGGCATACTAAAAACATGAGAGAAATGGTTACCAATTTGGCAATTAAATAGCATGAGATTTTCAAGAAGTGCATTGCTATCAAGAAAGGATCTCAATAGCTATTGCTGTCAATTTAAAAAACTCCAAAAAACAATGAAGCCATAACTATGGTAAAACTGCCAATATAAACAGACCGCAATGAATCAGGCAAGGAACTTGGATAGTTTAATATGTTCAAACATTGTGAGTTGATAATTTCATAGAGGACCCTAGCAGACACTAAGTTAGATTTATATTTTAAAAAAGACACGTCTAATTTAATCAAAGTATCAAGTGTTAAATTTATTCAAAACAATTTGTTTACAAAGTTGACTGCCATAAGATGATCAGAAAAACATCATAGAATCGATCAATGCCATCGTTGATTATGATCATAAAGTAAAACATGACATTGCAGTATGAGCCAGCCTAGAATTGGTTACTTGTATTTTCCAAGGAAAATTTTTGATGTGTCATATATTTAAAAAAACAATTTTCGAAGTTCACTTTGAGACAACATTATTTTGAAGTATATGCACTATGAATTGAGATGAGTTATTACAATACAAACAGTACAAAATTTCTGAAGTATAAATCCTAATAACTTTTGGGCATCCTTTTTCATATGGATTGCATATATCAAATTATACATGAGATTGTCAGGTTGCATTTAAGCTGCTTTAGAAGCTGTATTTGAATTCATAATGCATGCATCAATAATGTTTATCCTATACTTTTTTGAGATTTAAACGGAGTGGTTTAGATATGTAATTTTGGATGTAGTTCGGCAATTATAAAAAAAACTCACCAACTAAGAAGGATAAAGAAAAAGAAAATAACAAAACAAAAACAACAGGAATTTATAGTGGTTTAGTTCAGTAATAAACTTACCATAACTTAGAGATTGATCTCCCAGTTGCACTACAAGATTTTATGAGTTACAAGATGTTATAAGCCTTTTGAGACTTAGCTCATGTTAGAAATATGAAATTAGAAAAAAAAATATTATATGACTTGCATGATTACAAAAGAAATTCTAGAAAAAGTCTTAAGAAGACTTCTTTAGATTGTGTACTTGATCACTTTTAGTTTCACAAAAATGTGTAGGGACGTTCTCTAGTATAGCTGGTGGCCAAAAACCCATCTTATTGAAAAAGAGACGTATAAATAGCACAAAAATGTCTCAAGCAGTTACAGAACTGTTGATAATGTGTGAAATGCCATTGGAAAAGTTTAAGCATGTTATAAGGAACCTTGTAATGTCAATTTTAATGTCCTGGAGCATTGGATAGTGGCAATTAATACATGTAACATTGTATTCCATTGTTTCAGCAATTCGCTTACTAGTAGAAAAGAACAGTCAGATTTTAGCATTCAGTAAAGAATCTAACGTGGCCGAAGAATCCATCGAGATGGCATTACCTGTTTCTAATAAGATAAACAAATAGTCAAGTTATAGTTAACTGATTTATAATTAGATAATTAAAGTATATAATGTGCAATTAAGGTGAACTGGCAGCTAAGATTGTTCAGTGAAAAATGTTTATAAAATAAGTCGCTTCATTAATCCCAAAATCACTTTAAGAAAACCATCAAAACCTCCAGACACAAGTATGCTATCACAAAAATATAAGATAAGGAAAGAAAAATATTAATAAAAAAGAGAGATGGCAAGAGTGGAACAGATAGTTTTACATTATGCAAGCTTCAAACTTGTGCACTTTATGATGCTTGTCTAAGATAATATATCAATCAAAACTTTGCGCTTAGAATACAATACAATTTTAACTGGCATTTATCCATAACTAAAAAATTCATGACCATCATCAATTCATATTCTCCAAAAGTTCTAGCGTAATTGCTTAAAAGTGTTTTCATCATACTTAAAATAAGTTCATATGTTATGTTATTGTTTTGTTTAAAACCTAAGATTTCATAGTTAAGCAACTAGGGTAGCTAGTGCCTAAAAACTCCAGAATTGGTCAGTCAAATCACCTGAAGATTGGCCAGTTGTTTTCAATTAATTGACTACAATCATCCCTCCCTAAAAACAATATAAGATTCCATAAAAGCACATTTTTCAAGCACCCAAAAAGTGCTTCACATTAAATGTTAATGTTAAGATTGTAATAATTCAACTGCTTGCTAGTGTAAATGTAAGCATTATATCACTCCACCAAATATAATATTTTTTGAGGGCCCAAAAAGTGCTCCAAATTAAATGTTAACGTTAAAATTGTTATAATTCAACTGCTTGCTAGTGTAAAGGTAAGATTAGATCAGCTCAACAAATATAAGATTTTGTGAGGTCCCACCTAGCACTCAACTAACTTCTTAGACACATAAATCCTTAGAGACATATGACAATTAAAATGTTTCAGTTCACATGCATCATTATACATGAAATTTATGTAAATATTCCAATTGGTGTGGATATCCAATCCTTGTAAGAAAATCTATAATTAAATATTGGAACAAAACATTAATATTTAAACTCGACAACTTTAGGTTAGATTAACTCACAAGGATTTTTTATTTACTTGTCAACTTTACTTAGCTTATCTAACTTTAATTTAAACATAGCACCTCAGGTTTATCTAGCATATCCAACCTAACATAGCTTCAAGTCTAACCTACAATTAATTATTTTAATTACATTATTTCTTTTTGTACAAATTTATAAGTGTTTTCAATTAGTTAATGCATTTAATGTAACTAAAAAACAACACTATTAAGTAATTAAATAGCAAAAGTAATACTAAATGTTACTAATTAGCAAATTAATTAATAAATAAAATGCAAACAATAGAATCGCTTATTAATTGTTGATTTTAATTGGTTAATGCAAATATTAAAAACAATACTAACATAATTCATTAAACAATCAATTAATTACATAGTTAAATAGCTTGATTAATTAGCTGAAAACTAAATAGAAACAACTAAAAAATCAGATACTTATATAAATTAATATTAATTAACTTAATTTATAATTAAATAATCAATTAGTATATTAAACTAATTAATGTAATCAGTAAAATAAGTCTTAATTAAAGTATTTGATTAGTTCATTAATTAATCACATGTTTAATTATTATATTTAATATAATTGCTAATAATTTAATCAATTTATTATTGTACTAATAAAATTAATATTATAACTTGATAAACATAATTAATTATTTATAGAATTGTTTAAAGTAATGAATTATTTAATGTATCTGTAAAAATTAATTAATTAACTAATGTAATAATGTTAATTAATACTTCTAAAATGTAAGTATTTAGAAAATAAATTAATTAAGTAATTTATTAAATTAACATAGCAATACTAACATTGAAAATAATTAATTAATTAAATATAAAAATTAGATAAACAACAACAACAATAACACCAAGACTTAACCTACTAGGTGGGGTCTGCAACATGAATCATTTGTTTCATTTGTGCATGATCAAATAGAATCCCCTCCCTAAGTTCAAAATAGAGAAGATCCTTTATAATAATTTTTAAAAATACCTTTTTGGGTCTTCCTCTTCCTCTTTTAATATGGGAGAAATTCATAAACTTGATTTTTCTAATAGGGGCATGGCATGGTCAAATACACTTAATATGCTTGAATCATCTAAGGTGCCATTCTCTAATCTTATCCAATAATGAAGCCACCCAAACCTTGCTATAGATAAACTTATTTCTCATTCTATCCTTATGAGTACACCCACTCATCAACAAGTTATCCTTTGTAGGCCAAAATTCAGCCCGACATAACAGAGTTGGTTGTATAGCGGCTCTACAAAATTTTCCTTTAATTTTGAGTGGAAGTTTTGGATCGCACAATACTCCAGAAATGCTCCTCCATTTCATCCAACAAGCTTGAAGCTTATTTATCATATCGCTCTCTATTTCGCCATTATTTTGAACAAATGAAGGTACTCAAACCTCTTGCTCTTCTTGATCACATGGTCCTCAAAAATTATGTTATCGAGATTAATCTTCTAATATCATTGAACTTACACTCCATATATTTTATTTTAGATATACTAAAACAACAACCTTTGAATTCTAAAGTAGTTCTCCATAACGCAAGTGTTGCTTTAACTCCATCTCTAGTCTTATTAGCTAATAGAATATCATCTGCAAATAACATACACCAAGGAATCTCCTCTTCAATGTGTTAAGAGCCATTATTTTAAGTAAAAATATATGAGCAGAAAGATATGCCTAGATGTAATCCAATAAAAATAAAAAAATTATTAAACAAGCCTCCTTGCTCAAACACATGTACAACCTCATTATACATTTATATATCTAACAACATCAATATATGCAATACAAATCCCTTTTCTCCAAAGCTCTGTAAAGAACTTCTCTTGGTACTCTATTATAAGTCTTTTCAAGATCAATAAAACTAAATGAAGATCTTCTTTTCTTTCTCTACCATCAAACCTCTTAATAGATGCATAATTTTCATGATAAATCTACCTAGCATAAAATCAAATTAATTTTGAGAAATACAAGTATCCTTTCATAATCTATATTCAATTAATCTCTCCCAAAGTTTCAAAGAATGACACATTAAATTAATTCCTTTATATTAGCACAGTCTTGACCGCCATCTTTATTCTTATAAACAAATGTAACAATTCTCTTTTTTCACTCATCTGGCATATTTTTAGCATTCAAAATAACATTAAACAGCAAGTCAGGAAACTCCTTTCTAATCCAAATATTTTCATATATTGATAAGGATGTGTCATCCGATCCTAATGTTTTAACATTATTCATCCTCTTTAAAATATTCCAAATATCAGCTTTACTAACACGGCAGATGAAAGTGTAACTGAAACAATTTTTATAACAATTAAATTCACATATATTAACTTTATTGGTACAACCATCGTTAAAAAAAAATTCAACAATCCATCTATATTAAATATTTTCATCCCGAAATTTTTTTTTTTTATCATCATCTTTGATATATTTGACATGAGCCAAATCTTTGATTTTCTTATCTCTCAATTTAGCTAGCTTATAGATGTACTCTCACATTCGACATTCTCTAATTCATTACATAAATCCTCAAACGCTGCACTTTTAACATCAAATAGCAATTAGACAATTAATTATAATTTTATTTAATTAGTTATATGCTAATCAAATAAAATTATTATTTTTATGACAATGATTATTATTCTTAAATTAGCATAAACATGTTAAAATCAAACTTAAAACTACATACAAACTGAAGAGTAATAACAACTTAGAAATTTAGCTTAGCTCCATTTAATCTCTTAAGAAAAGCTAACAGTGAATATACATTAAGAATAGAGTAATACCATATAGAAAAGTTTTCATCAAAGAGACTAACTAAGAAAATAAAAAATAAAAAACATAAATATAGCATAGATGAAGTACAAAAGGGAGGAGTTAGCATGATCCTGTAGTTTTTATTAAGAAGGATAGAAAAATATATAAATCACAATCAGTGAGGTATCCATTTGAAGTAAAAACCCAGCTTTTATTAAACTAAAGAGAATAAGAATAGAGAGTTGAGCCTAGCCAGTAGAGAAAAGTCTTCAAAAAATCTAAGCCATGAAATTTGGCATCATATCATTCATCAAAAATAAACTTCCATGTGCTAGATTGTATTATGCAGGGGTGTAAAAATCTATCAGCAAATAATTAATTAAATATAACAATTAGATGATTAATTCAAATAATTTGTGATAATGATTATTATTCTTAAATTAGCATAAACATGTTAAATTTAAGTCTAAACCGATATGATCCAACTAGAACAATTAAATCTAACTTAAATCAACATACAAACTGAATAGTAATAACAACTTAGCAATTCAGCTTAACTCCATTTAATCTTTTAAGCAAAAGCTAACAATGAATATACTCGAAGAACAGAGAAATATCATATAAAAATTTTCATCAAAGAGACTAACTAAGAAATAAAATGATTAAAAAGATAGCATAAATATAGTATACAATGGAGGCATTAACATGCTCATGTAGTCTTTAATAAGATGACAAAAATACATTTAAAATACAATCAGTAATGTATCCATTTAAATAAAAACAGCCTTCATTTAGGGGTTTTTTTAAATGCTGGATTGTCATTATAATCTGATTACTTTACAGCCGTTAGTTGTCTATTTGAAACGCAGAAATTTGCAAGTATGGTACTTCAAATAATTCAGTGGTGACATTACCTCCTGAATTCTATTTTTAATTTTTAAGGCTTTAACTTTTTAGCGTTGAAAAGTTCCATCATTGTATTGAACAACAAAGATGTAAACCTGCATCGGCGTCAACATCGGCAGGCTCTATAGTTGTGCCAAACTACGAAGATGAAGACCAGTGTCGGTGTCGACGACAGCGAGGTCCATCATTGCGTTGAATTATGAAAAATAATACATACATCGATGTCAGCATTAACTTCGACGTTGTCGAGCTCCATTGTCGGCATCAACGTCAACGTCGACGAGCTCCATCATCGGTGTCATCAAACTCTGTCATCTTCAAGATGAAATGGTGATGCTTGAGACGCCGAAAGAGATTTCCACGTAGTTGTAACTAGACCGATTTAGGCAAAAAAAATTACAACGCCCATAATTATATTCTCATAAAATTATTACCTTTCCATTTTACTAAACCACAGAATCATGTATACCAAACACCCTAAATTTGAAAATCTAATGATTTACATTATTTTACCCCATGAATCCCCCATACCAAATATCCCCTTAACTAAAGATTGTTTGGTATGCTGAATTTGCTGAGTAATCTGATTACAATGTAATTTGATTATATTATACAAATTAATCTTATTACTTATAAATGTTTGGTTTCAGTCAGAAATGCAGAAATTTACAAAGTGTAGCGCTCTTAGAAATTCAATGATAACATTACCTCCAAAATTCTATTTCTAATTTTTTAAACTTTTATTTTATAGCAACGAAAAGCTCCATTCTCGGCGTCAACACGAACTCTATCATTGCTTCGAACTGCAAAGATGAAGATCTGTGTCGGTGTCGACGTCAGCGAGCTCCATCTTTATGAGAAGATAAAGACATGGGTCATTGTTGACGTCGTCGTCTGCGTCAATGAACTCCATCGTTGTGCCTAACTATGAAAATGAAGAGTTACGTTGGCATCAGCGTCGACGAGCTTCGTCGTCAGTGTCGACGAGCTCCGTCATCAGCGTCAATGAGCTTCGTCATCAACATCGTCAAATTCTACATCTTCTTTGGGAGACGCTCGGTACGCAGGTAGAAACCCCATGTAATTGGATTTCGCCCTATTCGAAAAAAAAATTAATTCCCATAATTATGCTCCCATAAAATTACTACTTTGTTATTTTACTTTACTACCCAAAAATTTTGAATACCAAACACCTTGAATTTGTAAATCCCGATATTTACATTTTTTTACCCTAGAAAAAACATGCCCTAAATGGTAAAGAATAGAATTGACCCTAGCTAGCAAAGAAAGATCAAATAATCTAAGCCAAGAAATTTGGCATCATATCATTCATCATAAATGAGCTTCCATGTGCTAGATTGTACTGTAGAGATGTAAAAATCAATCAGCAAGACACAAAATTGACCCTTGACTAGAAGGAAGATTGACGTTCTAGATATGTGCGCAAAGACATTCATTACAACATCTATTGTAGGCTTGAATTCTAATGGATCTTCAAGTCTTGGGAATAAAAAAATGAAGAGAAGCGTTGAATAATATTTTAGAGAAAATTGCTTGGTTTCTCCTTGAAATTGTATTGTTTTTGCGTTGTTTTATTTGTGCTGCTTTCGCTGCTCCACCGCAAAACTGCATAAATTTTTGCGCGGATTTGGTTTCTGTGGGGGATATGTGGCATAACCCTATTTCATATAAGCTATAGAAAACCAAGAATAAACTTGAACTAGTGACAGTAAGAATTTGAGCAATCTGTGAAAGACAAATGTTGCACTGAGAATTACAAAAGCACAAAACGACTATAATACTAGAATGGTTCAAGAAATTACCATGAGCACTTCCGTGATAATACAGTTGAAATGGTTGTGCTGCCAAACACATTTGTGAATATACAGTTGAATAATATTATGTAGTTAGAACATCACGTAATTGCCACAAAGCATTTATACGAAAATTTATTGCAAGAATAAAGCCAAGGTGTGATTATTTCATTCTGCCACTTAATGTTGTCAAGAGGTAGAAGGAAGCCGAAGCCATTTTCTAAAAACAAGGGATAGAAATAATTTGACATGTATCCTAACGTTGCAAAAATACAGAATTAAATGGAAAATATTTGAATTATAATTTTCCAAATATTTATTGACAATTAAAAAAAGTTGGCCGATACTTTAACAAGGAACCCAGTATAAGCATACAGTGTTTGCTAATAACTGCAATAAAATTTTGAAGACTAAAATTGATTAAAGAAGAGATGTGCCTCCAAATATCAATAAGGACAAGTCAAAAAGACCATTGCTATGAAGAGTTATGCATGAAAAATTAAAAAAAATGGTATTTTTCCATACTCAAAGGAACCCAGTATAAATAAGCATATAGTGTGTTTGCTAATAACTGCAATAAAATTTTGAAGACTAACATGTGCCTCCAAATATCAATAAGGACAAGTCAAAAAGACCATTGCTATGAAGAGTTAGGCATGAAAAACAAAAAAATGGAGTTTTTCCATACTCAAAGGATTCGCATTCAACTTATGAGGATGAAAGGCAAGTGAAGTCACTGAGTCAATGTAAAACTGGATAACCTACACAACAATGCCTTTGATAGAGAGAGAATGAAAAATAGTGAAGTGGATGAAATATCAGAGAGATAAATTATACCTCTAACCTCAAAACCACCTCCAATCAACTTCTTTGTGCCAAGATCCTATAAAAATGCATCAAGAAGTTACAAAATAATTGAGATATTTGGTAAGGTGCTATTAGCAAAAAGGTTTATAGAAAAAATAAGGATATATGATACAAAATACAAGTTAATAAGGAGAAGATACAAATAAATATTTTCTTAAATATCAGGATAAATACCCGTCAGCCAAAATGAATGGAGATAGATATTGTGTGGATCAATAAAATTAGCAAGTTACCTTTATAAATGGTAACTAAGATATTCTTACTAAACCCTAAAAAACTCATCAAGAAGTTACAAAATAATTGAGATATTTAGTAAGGTGCTATATAGAAAAAAGGTCGATAGAAAGAAAAAGGATATGATACAAATACAGGTTAATAAGGAAAGGATACAAATAAATCCTTTTTTAAATATCAAGATAAAAACCCGTGAGCAACAATGAAAGGAGATAGAGAATGTGGTTCAATAAAAATAGATAAGTTTCCTTTCATTTGGTAGAACAACAGAATTTAAAATCTAGGGTGAAATAAAATGGGTAAGAACATAATAATCAAATGAAAAATTGAAAATTGTATGTGAGAAGAAAATGATATAAACACTGTAAAGAAAAAAAAAAAAGGAATGTGCCAGAATCAACAACTCCTAAACTAAGTCCCAAGTCCTCAAGCAAGAAATGGGCAACTCACAGAGTAAATGTTTCTATATATTAGAGAATAAAAAAAAATGTAGGAATGTTGCTAGCCCAAAATTAGGAATCAAACAAATAAAAACTGTGAAAAGCCTTTGTTTTTTACAAATGGATACTTGCATCTCAGACACAAGTGAAAGACGGATCAAGGATTGTTCCATCTTGTCACTACTAGAGGAAACAAGCCACGAGGATGAGCGAATTGCAATTCTTATGCAAAACAAAAGGAAACCCATACAGCCTAAAGATGTCAATTGTGTGAAAGGAGTTATGCTACCTCTTGCGACAGACAAAGTGTAAATTTGATTCAAGTGGGCCCCTGATTAAGGTTTCTTGAAGAAATTTAGATATTAAGGGATTCAAGTACATTTTCCTCGAATAGCTGTAACAGTGGTGTGAGAAGATCCCTCTAATGCCCTGTGGATTTGCTTGCAAGAGGTGTAAATAAATAAGAAGAAATGGCATCATGTGCTCATAATCACATGATATCAGGTTGGCGGAGGAAATTCAAATGTCTGGTCAAAAAGAAAAAAAAAATTATTTTTATTGCAATAGAATATGAAGCCTAAAAATAAGCACAATACAAGAGATAGAAGAAAAGGTAAATAAAGTCTTTTAAATATGAGGCATAATAATATGAAATCATGAGTCTGATAGACGAATAATATGACATTGTGAGTTAGACGAGTCTTGTTCAATTGTGCTACAGTGACTTGAACTTTGTGATAGCCTTACTTCAGATTCAACTTAGAAAGATCCTTATCGACTATGCTACCTTGTTCTCAGAATCTCTATAACTAGGTAACAATATATCAAAAATACAAGGCTTGTCAAAAGTCAGCCTTCAAAAATCATACGAAAAATCTATTAATATTAATGTATGCCTTGTCCGCAGCATTAGTTCCTTTACTCGGTCCAAAAATTAACGTCTCAAAGAGCTACCGCTTGGTTCATATCCTCGCACTTATTTTTGAACGCTTCTTTACAGAATATTATATTAAAATTGTTAGCATAATGAAGAACGAGGATAAAAAATATCACTCTTCTCTTTCAGTACATCACTCTACAAGTAGTTGTTGTATTAATAATATAATCTTGAGTCAATCTTCCAACTCAACATTGGATTGAAGTAGTCCACTCCGACAAGAGCCTAGTTAAATTAATAGTTTGCTCAGTCAAATCTCTTAGTAAGTAAAGCAAAGTTTATTAATTTAATCCCTAATTTGATTCTGACCAGTATAATTCAAACTTAAATAAATTTTGATTCCTTAAAGCAAGTTAGTACAGCAAACATAATACATAAACAATTTTTTTTCTGTAAAAGTAAAACCACTTATGCAATAACTAGAATAAATATGATTATATATGCATTCATACACATACATATTTTTTCAATCCATTCTCCAAGGTGGCAAGATTGGACCAAATCTAATCTAATTCAATTCAATCAAAGTTGAACTTAGCTAGTCAATCATCATGAAATCTTTGAGTCAAGCAAAACAAAAAAGAAGACTTGATTTTAGAAATCCGTCTTTGAATCAAATTAACATTACTACAAGTTAGCCATATTGTAGATAACAAAGCGAGTAAGTTTGGCATATGACAAATAACTAAGCATACAACAAACAAAAGATTATAAAAATAAAATTCTGCAGATGAGTGAAACTATAATGGCAAAATAAATGAACCAGAAACTTTATGAATAAAAAACCTAACTTCAGAGTTAAATTTTAATGAAAAGTTTGTTGCTAGTGTAATAATTCATCAAGATATTCTAAACAATCTGTATCATAATGATTTAACAACATAGAATACTAAAATATTTCTGTAAAAACAAACTAAAATCATGCATTGCTTAAAAAAAACCATGTAGAATTATAAAAAGATCTATGTTCTGAAAGGTAAAACTAATTTAAAAAACAAATCGAATATGAACTTTTTTACAAACCAAGGCTTTGGCGTACTGCTTTTTTAAGATCTTCCTGGAACCTCACATCTTCATCATCTGCAGCTGGCAGCAAATTGAATGTCTCTATTTCTTTACATCCTATAAACAAAAAAAAAAGGTATTCAATGAGGAAAGCACCATAAATTTAACCGCATTGAAATATGTGCAGTGCAAAAGTTCACAATAAAAAAATCCAACAGCTGGCATTAAACTCACATCTGGCAATGTGTAATTTAAAAGATAAATAGATAATTCATTAGAAGCAACTAATACAATAAAACAGCAAGTTAAAGGATTTGCTTTCTTAGCATCTTTTCAGATATAATCCAATAGAAATATTTTCCAAAAACAATCCTAGCAATGGCATTCGTTTTGTTAATCTCCTCCAGTCCTCCCATTCTTCTGATTCCTTCACCAAAATGAAAGTATGCATCTTCGGTTTCCTTCTCCGATAATAAAGTATGCGATTAATGTCAAAAGGTACGGCCTTTCATTAGACAAATAGTCCTGGAACGGTATGACATCATAAGTTGATCTCTACAAGTTTATTAATTAAACATCTATTACTTCCTTCAGGCACACATGCATCGCTTATAGCAATTAAAATACCTCAAGCTGCTCTCCCATCGTGTCCCATACCAGCACCCAAAGTATTTTCATACAATCTATTGCCTCTATGCACACCCACACCCAAAGTTTTGAAAATTGAACAGAACAGTTAACGCATGAAAAAGAAACGCATAAAGTTGCAAAACAGACGGAATTTAAGTGGTTGTACAAATAAAAAGAAATGAAAATTAAAAAAATTTAAAAAAACCTATTCGTTCTGTAATAGTGCAATATGGTGATAAAAACAATTTTGTATTTATGATAAATGATTTATTAATATTAATTAACAACTTTAAAAAAAACTAATTGTTAGAATAAAATCCATTAAAAAGTAAATTAAAAAATAAAAACAAACAATCTTAAAATCATAACAATATATGATAAAATAAGCAAATTCAAAAAAAATTGCTATTTAGCTCTCAAAGAACAATCATTTTGTTGTTGCAAAGGTTTTCAAATTCATGCTCAAGCACTCAAATTTTAAAATATAAGAAAATGGGTTGTTATGTTCTCTCAGGTCCATATCAGTTTTTAATGACTCAACAGCTCAATATGTAACATATCTAGAATTTTTTTTGTTTCTCAAACAATCCACATTTATTGAAAAACCAGAACCAGCTAGAGGACCAATTCAAGATCTAATTAGTCTATTCAGTTTAATTTAAATTTCAAGCAACACGTGTATGACTCAAGATTACACACACAGGACAAGACAACTGTAGGATACCATTCCACAAAGTACATTTCCCACAACGCCCCTGTATCCAATCATATGCAATCACTCAGTCACTTGGCCACAGTTAACTCGTCAGCAGGTACGCTCAATAGAATAGAACTTCTACGATCCATGGGCACTTCAATCCAAACAATTAGTCACAATTACTTTGGAAGCGGATCAGAACGGTAGCAGCATTTTAGTAATTTACAAATTTTCCCATTGTACTAAATACTGATCTATGAGATTGTTTTTGAATTGCAGATGAATTTCATAAATAAATGAAATTAATCAGCCTGCCAAACTCATGCTCTTGTACGGGGTGGTTTTTAACGTGGAGTAAAAGCTATCAATTTCTTGTGAACTATTCTCTTGTTCAGGCAAAAAGTATGGATTGTGTTACCATTCTGATTAATATTTGGTATTCAATGCTGCGGTTATATTCTACTAAATATAAGAAAACAAAAACAAACAGATAGATGATACCCTGGATATCAGGGATAAGATGAATTGTTACAAAACAATCAAATTCAAAGTATTAACACTAGATGGAGAAGTTCTCGTGCCATGTATTCAATGAGAATAACTACCAGCTTCCTCAAAACTGAAGTATAAGATGAAAACTAAAAAACAAGAGTCACTCCCTTGGTGGTTGACATATTTATGCATCATGTCACTCCAAACAATTCAATGCCATAAGAATCTAGAAATAACAACACGTCAAACAAATAGGAAACCAAAGACAT
Organism: Gastrodia elata; assembly: GCA_016760335.1. Classification (NCBI taxonomy): domain Eukaryota; kingdom Viridiplantae; phylum Streptophyta; class Magnoliopsida; order Asparagales; family Orchidaceae; genus Gastrodia; species Gastrodia elata. The sequence continues at coordinate 10,175,485 of CM028671.1, forward strand.
GTTATATTAACCTAAACTTGATTTAAGGAAGTAACAACAGGCATTTTTTTGTCACCATAACGATCATAATGTAAATGAGTCCCCTGCTATGAGATTATACCTATGAGGCAAGGAAGAGGGTAAGAACAATTCGTAAAATGATGTACATGAGATTGTAGAGAGATTAGTGAATCCAAGAAGATTGAGAATTCATTGCATTATGAGTTCCATTATCATCATGCTCAAAATTCAGAATGATTGAAAGAGGACAACCGCATTCCAACCATATTTCAAATATGTGGAGGAGACATGCAATTGGATATTGCTTGTAGAAGTATCATGAATATGAAATAGAAATTTGTATTAAATTATGGAACCTAAAATTCAAAAATAACCCATAAAAAGTTACCCAAGTAAAGACTGTAAATTTTGTTTCATGCAGCTATCTAGCACATATTCAAATAGTTGTAATACCAAAATAATTTTGAGCAATGCCTCACCTATTGACAATCCTTATAATAGGATGGACATGAATTTTAATCATAAAATAGAGCAACAAGCGAAAGAGAGTAGTATGCACTCTACTTCAGTAATATGAGGATAATTCTAAGGCCATCAAAATCTTACAATCCAAAAATCAAGCCCCAAAAGCATAGCATGCAATAAAAGTTTAGAAATCCCAAACAAGTTGAGTATACGTGTGTTTGAGAGAGTATGTAAACAAAAAAGAGAAATACGTTAGCTTACAATAAGTTTAGTCAAGAGAAGGTTGATGACATGGTTTTGCTTGATATCATGAATGGTAGTTTGATAGAAACGATTAAATTATTTTCAGTTTACATTTCCAGCACGTTATGTTCAGCACTTTTATGCAAATTTTATTAGATTATATCCAATTAGCTCTCAGCATGCCACACTTGTCCTTTCATTTCAGACATGTTTATTAATATTATTTTTATAGCTTCTAGTGCAAACTAATGCATATTGATTTAATTTATTTTTTTTCTCTTAACTTAATTCTTATCTCTATAGTAGTTTGCTAGCCTTCTGAGCTGAATAACTCAATGCCTGCTTCAAAGTAAAATAAAAAATGAGAACCTTTTTTCCAGAGTAGCAAGATAGGCATGATTTGCACAATAATGGATTTAATTAGACATGACTGAAGAACTTAACCTAAGACTGAACCACCTGATTCAACAAATTTGACCAAGAATAGTGAGCCCACTGATACACTTTGTGAGGGCAATATACCTAATGTTAAACCAACCAAAATTCACCATATTTAGTGAACCAGTTGTGCCAATTTTCATAGGATGTTTTTGTCAACAGGCTCAAAGTATTTTGCTTTTAAAGATATTTGTTCCAAAAGAGAGGTAAACGACACTTATATAAAACAAAATTTAGTTTTGTTGAACGGTATAGAGCAAAAAACCAACAAGAAGATATTCTAAACAATATTTTTAGTAGACTAGTTTGTGCCAATTTTCAATGCAGTTTATAATTTTAATATTCAAATATTACATTTTACTAGAGCTAAAAAAAAGCTAAATTTTACAAATTTAGTTGTTTAATAGTAATATTAAAATTTAAATGTTAAACTTTGTTAAGTAAAAGGTTTTAAATGTCTGTGATTTAAATGCCCATTAATTTTACCAGTAAAAATTCTCATCTAGTTGCACAAGATAGTAAGCTAGTTTCTCGTGGCTCAAGAACCGTGGTGGGTTTGAATATTAAAAGATTTATATAGATTAGTAGATTATGAGGCATAATTAAAAGGTCATACACAAAATGTCAAAAATCATAATTAATACATCTATATAATATGAGAAAATTATCAAACAATCCCTTAACAATTGCAAAATGTACAAAATAATCATTGACTTGTAAATATTTTTTGATCTCCTGACTTTTATTTAAGTACTTTTTTTATCACGGCCGTTAATTTTCGTAATGCCCAGATCTTTGCATTCGAAAATCAAGGGTTAAAGACATAATTCTAGCACATGTCTCGAACCGTAGCATTCTGGGGTCATCTCAATGGATCGTCAATCAGCACCAGTCATGGAAACCAAACAGAGAGCATTGGCCGCTTGCAGCTGGAATCGAAATAAGTGACCGCAAAAATTCATATGAGCCTCTTCATTGACATCGACGAAGAGCAGTCTGAGCGTCGATGAGAGGCGAGGAGAGAAGAAGATATGTTAAGGAAGAAATCGCAATACATTTGATGAAGATGTTTGAGCTCAAGAATAAATCGCACTTGTAAGTGAAAAAAATTAAAGATGCTGCAATCTGCAGACAAAATTGCAACCTGCAAAAGATATTGCAAATTTGTAACGATGAGTGCTGCTTCGACTATAAAGCCCGTTAGAATTACGCCTTTACCCTTTGATTTTCGAATGCAAAGGTTGAGACAGTACTGTAATATACATGGACCAAATTTGTGAAGTCACGGGACTATTTTGATGGGACCGAAAAATACTTAAATAAAAATTAGGAGACAAAAAAAGCAGTTAGAATAGTCAAGGATTATTTGAATATTTTGTAAAAATCAAATGACCATTTTGATAATTTTTTCTATATAATATACAACTCTATAATATACATGAACCCGTACAATATTTTCTTAGGCACACTTTATAATTATTTGTAGCTATGTTGCTTTTTGATAAGATTTCTATGAATCCTTTTTCAATTAAATCATGATAATGTTGTGAAAAAATAAATGAGTTTAAGCTCATTTAGTATGAATCGGAGTTCAACTAATTTCTGCACATGTACAATTTAGCAACAAATGTCATATTATATAAAGTTGTTACGCTTGCTCCCCATGTAACTATAATCATAAAAATATACATGAACCCGTACAATATTTTCTTAGGCACACTTTCTAATTATTTGTAGCTTTGTTGCTTTTTGATAGGATTTCTATGAATCCTTTTTCAATTAAATCATGATAATGTTGTGAAAAAATAATGAATTTAAGCTCATTTAGTATGAATCGGAGTTCAACTAATTTCTGCACATGTACAATTTAGCAACAAATGTCATATTATATAAGGTTGTTACGCTTGCTCACCATGTAACTATAAACATAAAATATGGGCCATCCATTGGTTATAACAAGTCTTTCAATCATGAAGTTTATTAGTGATTTAAGCCTCTTTGATAACTGCTCAATTGCTTTTCCACCACCTACAATGGGAGAAAACCCTATCATTGAGAAGTCATTAATGTAAAGTCACATAGAATCTCTAGCTAACTTTGCTATGGCGAAGAATAACAAGTAGATCACACATGAGAGAGAAGAACAGATGTAAACAGAGGCACGAGAAAAAACCTTAAAGAGTTTAAATTTCAAAGACAAACAAATCTCTCTCTCCAAGTATTCTAATTTCAAGACTCAAAAGTTTTAGACACCTCATTAATCAAGTATATCATATTTAAGCCTATGACAATAATGATCTATGCTCAAAACCTGAGTACAAATCAATGAAACATGATTACATGATGGAGTTCTGTATCCTTGAATTTCAAAATAACTCTTTCTATCAAATGATCAACATTCAAACACAAAGAACTTAGATATGACCAACTTAGCATATCTTTGAATATGATTAACACCAAAAGTGTCAAATCAATAGAAGAGAGCTAGGGCCACACTATTTTTCACAGTATTTGACCTGTACCATTATTGCCAAGATATTACAATCGCTTCCACACAAACTTTCTCCACATATTCACTAGTGTTGACCTATTACAATGGCCGCGCAAACATTTCCCATCATGTTTGATAACCCAGTGTCAAGCCAATACTGGCAAGATCAGTTCTACCATCAATCAACACAGTAGCGTTCCATATAACTTCCCAGAACTCACCTAGTTTAGCCAATACAAAATGTGCATTGGCTCCCACATTAAGCATTGGGCTCCACGTCACCACTTCAAAAGCTCAAGCATACCATGTAATGATGTCCTTGGCAAAATTTAAAGTACAAATCAACTTTAATAGCAATTCTCCTAGTATAGCTTCATTAGCGCACATAAACAATAATGAAGATATTCTTAGTATGCATTCAAGTGTCCACCTCAACCTTACAACATTGTCCTTGGAGTGGTTGTTAAGCACATGTTTACCTCAATACCTGCCCCACTAAAAAATGACAAAGCTATGCCAAGAAAACTCAACGCAAATAATACTCTATGAATCCTACCTTATCCAACCAGCACATCCTACCTTAATCAAATAGTACATCGCTTGGCAACTTCTTGTGATCTAGCATCACTTCCATATATTTGTCATCGTTAGCAGTATGCAAGGTAAGACAAACAATTTAGAAATAAAATGAACAAAATGGTCAAATGAAGCAACTTCACGGACAACAATGCATATTGCATACAAGTTTTAAAAAGCATCTAATTATTGGAAATTATTGGTTACAAAAATAACATAAAAATTGTACAACAATAACATCATAAAATAAATGTACAGTAAGTTTCTGCCTAAATACTGCTTTGGCTAAAGAAGGCATAGAGAGTCGCATGAATCCTTCATCATAAAAGAGAGCACAAGCTACTGCCATGGCGAACATAAATAGTCTGAATCATCATGTTCTCTAGGTTTGTCAACATCAGCTCCACTGAGCATATGGGCATGTTGGCAAGAACATCTCATCACATTCAACCTCAACATGAAGCCCCAGTAACACCACCAGTAAAAAAGTACTTTAAATATAGTTCAGCCCCAATCTATATATAAAACCACTATCTGAATTGGTCAATAATATTTTATCCTTTAAAAGTGTATCCTCCTGCTCTCCTTGCATAATGGTCACATGAAGTACTTTCGTTGACAGACCTAGAACAATCATGCTCACCTTGGATATATCAAAGTTGTGTCGACATCGCTTCTATTCAGAAAGCTAGTTCTAACTTCAAAACTTAATTGGGAAATATCTATTTCAGGGAAGCACAAACAAGTACAAAATTCATGGCTAGACTACTATCAGATCAATTTAATTGGACAGCATCTATTTCAGGGAATCACAAATTTATCCATCTTGACTAAAGAAGAATGTAAATAAGCTCCAATAAGAAAAATTGTGGAAGCCATAGAAACGAGGCTTAGCACTCCTGAGATTAAAAAGTGACTCCCATAAAACTTGATTCCTAGCAAACCTCTCATGAAAACATCATGATTCTATAGATACCTCTCTACAATGGTCAAGAGGATGCATCCATAGTACTACACTGCATTAGCAACCTTCAATTAAAGCAACAACACCACCACCACCAAGCCTTAATCCCACTAGCTTGGGCCAGATATATGAATCCTTTGTTTCCATTGTGCACAATCATATAGAAGCCTTTCCCTAAGTTCCAAATAGAAAAGACCCTTTCTAATAATTTCTTCCCATGTCTTTTTTTTGGTCTCCCTCTCCCTCTTCCTCTTTTAATATGGGCAAAATTCATATAAACAACTTTTCTAATAGGAGCATTGGATGGTCTACACTTAATATGCTCGAACCATTTAAGAAGGCATTCTCTAATATTATCCACTAATGGATCCACTTCAATTTGCTACAGATAAACTCATATCTCATTCTATCCTCACAAGTATACCCACTCATCCACTTATGCATCCTCATTTCTATAGCATAAATTTTGTAAGTTTCTTTTTTGTTGGCCAACATTCAGCCACATAAAGCATGGTTGACCGTATAGTTGCTTTTTATGACTTCCTTTAATATTAAGTGAAATTTCCGATTGCACGACACTCCAAAAGCCATCCTTCATTTCATCCAACCAGCTTGGATCTTATTAATCACACCGCACTCTACTTCACCATTATTTTGAATAATTTAACCATATTATTTGAATCTCTCGCTCTACTTGATCACGTTGTCCTAAAAAGTTATGACCTCGGGTTTAGGGCTTCTAACAGAATTGAGCTTACACTCCATATATTCTATTTTAGATCTACCAAAGTGAAAGCCTTTAGATTCTAAAGTAGTCCTCCAAAACTCAAGTTTTAGTTTTAATTTAATCCCAAGTCTTATAAATACAAAGAATGCCATCTACAAATAACATGCACCATGAAACCTCCACTTGAATATACTCATTAAAAACATCATAATTAATGCAAAAATATATGGATTCAAAGTCGAACCTTGATGTAATCTAATAATAAACACAAATCATTAAAATTCACCTTGTGATCGAACACATGTTACAACCCCATAAGTCAGACAAGCCTTCAATTGATCGACAAAAAGCACTATTTGTCAGCAACATAAAGGAAGTGAGGCCCTCAAAAAGATATGCTAGCTCCATCTCACCTACTTCCCCGTTCGCAATAACAAGGTTGTCCCCACTTCCTCTATGGGATAGGTTGTTCTGTTGAACAAGAAATACCCATCTCCAAGAAAATGCACTCATTACACAAAAATCTTCAAAAGCACCCTCCTTGATTAAAATCATATGGATATACATTAGATAGCAGTTAATAAGAAATTAATATCTACTACAAATTTATGGTTTTTTGGAGAAAAACTAAGATAAGACTCAACATACCAAACTCCTTGGCCACAATCACAACTCTTTGAAGTTGGAACAAAATCCCCTTCAACTTAAATCATTTTTACGAGAGAAGGCACAAGAACCTCAAAGTAGACAACTACAGTTCTTGGGATATACCTTCATCAATCACTACCAATGTAGAAAGTTAAAAGTGGATTTCTAATTCATGACCATATCTCCAAAATAATTATCAATGCAAGAAAAAAAATATTACAAAGTTTTGTTCATAAATTGCAACTTAAAAGCCCAAGACCCTTTCAGATTATACTTTAATATGAAACCATAATACCAAAATTGTGGCTTGATATCAAGCATAAAAGTGTTAAGATGTGACTTGCTAATTAAGATAAATAAGCCAAAGGCTCGAAACAATACACATAACATGTACAAAATTGCACCTCAATGGTTAATAGAAAGCACATAAAGCCAGCATAATGTATAGCTCAGCAAGTTAGAATGAAGTTAATTCAACTTTACAAAATATCTCTTCCGAGCGACAAGAGCAATCCATCAAAACTACATTGAACAACAATAAAATGCAATATCTAAATATGCACCAAAGCAGTAAAGGTTGACGCTACAGAGATGGTATGGGAGGCATTACAATAGACTTCTAGAAAGACAAGTGCAAATATTTTTAAAGATCAATCGTTTGTTTTGAAGCAAAAAACGCATCAATCAATTAACCTTGATCCACGGGATATACAAGCATGTATTGTGAAAGTTGATGATTTAATAAAAGTGTCAAGACTTCATTGTCCAATCAACTACAAGAAAAGCATTCCATTTCTGCTCAAATAGTTGGATATCAATCAAAAAGATTGCATCCATAACTCTTCATTGATAGCCATGAATACAAAAAATCTCACTTTACTGTGCACAAATCACTCATCTTTCTCTGGGTATAAATTCAACAGAATGTTTAGACCATTGTAAACCATATAAGAAGAAGCGAGTAAAACATAGCAAATGAAGTCATCTATCGCATCAAATCACTAAAAATGTATTCTTACACTTTCACAATTTTTGTTTTGCTTCTTTCTTATGTTTGCCACTCTTACAAACAAATTGTCATAGGCCTTCTGAGTCAACTCATAATTGTTTACTTTTCTCGTTCCATATCAACTCCACATCAATGACCCAAATTTCACATTTAGCACCAATATTATTCACATGATGGAAATAGAAAGGCCAAGAAAAAAAAATACAGATGTGTAATTCACGTTAAAGGAAAACAGAGATACATTGATTTGCCTTCACTAATTTCTTGTTTGTGTTCATAATATTATACAACAGAAGTAATTGAAGCACTGATATCTATTTGAGTTCTAAACCTATTATTTATTTGCAAGTTATTGCAATCCGTGTGATCACACAATGCCAACACCTAACTAGCACTTGAGAAATTTGAGATTCGGTGAATATAATTTCGAAAAAAACAAGCTCTCTTGAGGTGCACTGTGATGAATTGTCAAAATAAAATATAAAGTTCAACTCTGAATATTGGAATGTTAAGCATATAAAGGGGACATGATAAACACAAAATAAATGCTCAGATTTTGATTTAAAAAACTTTGGCATTATTTGGGTCCCAGTGGATTAATACACTCAAACTAAATAGTTTCACTTATTTGTTAGCTTACTGTAATTTCCTGCAGTAATATATCTGGTTAAGATAATAATAGATCAGCAAAGAAAATGCACCTACAGCTTCACTAAAAGAAAGTTAAACTTAGCCTTATCCTAGCTAATCTCTTTGCATTATGCAAATGAATATTTGGTTGCATGTCCAGAATCATACAGGTTTATGTACGAAAGGTGGTACCCCAAAGCTCCGACCCTACACACTTAAATCAATGCAGCAGCAGCGGTGTGGCTTAAGAGGCAGCATTTACTTTTGGAAGAATGAAAAAGAGAGTCAATGCTGATGATCATACCATTAATATCATCATAAATTGAACGGTATTTTTGCATTGATGAAATGAAAATGCCAAAAGAATAAATAAAGTGAATGTCATGGCATTATTTAAATAAGATGTAAAAGTTATCAAACAATTTCGTATAACAAAAAATAGTCAAGGAAATAATTGAATCAAAATATTATCAAATCAACTACTTACCATCACGAAACTCATCAGCTGCAATTTCAAGAGGCTGAATTTTTAAATGATCTCCATTTAATGACTTCCCATATGAATGATTTTCTTGGCAATGTGGCAAAACTCGTGCAATTTTATCAGATAATTGAGCTGAACAACAGTCATTATTGACTTGTTTAATCTGGCTGTTAGACTGCACAAAGCCATCTTGTGCATCTTCAACTGAATATAAAAGAGACGAGAGAAGACCATTGAGGACATACTTTTAGCTAGGCATACTGATGAATTCTTAAATTTCAAACAATCAAATAACTTGAACAAAAAAAAGAAAATAAGCTACAAAATTACAAGTCATACCTGGTTTGCATTTTGAGTTGGACTGCATAATTATTTTCTTATGCATTTTTACTTTAGAGATGGTGGAAGATTTTTCAGCGGATGCAGATCCATGGACACCGTTTACTTTAACAGCACCTAATTTATTCTCTGTTGGAAAGCTCCAAGAATTAGTTTGCATTACGTCAACACCAGTTTCTCTAATGTTATTGTACTCTCCCACCCTCTGTACTTGAATCAGCATATCTTCACAGAAGGCACTAAGCCCACCACTAGATTGAGCATTTTGACAATCCTTTATTGCAGCAGCAGAATCAAAATCTCCTAACTGTGGGCTCTTTGAGCAAACTTCATCAGCATCTCTATGTATAACTGCTAGACTGGGATCTTTTAAAACTGAAGTACTAATATTTACAGCTAGATCAGTAGCAAATGATTCCTGGAAGACATCTGGATGATTCTTGGAAAAATTCTTTAATTGATCTGCAAGATGTTTCTGCTTTGCTTCATATTCTATCCACCTTTGATATTCTAAAGTTTCTTCCAACTTTCTTTCTTCTTCCTCAAGCTCCACTTTGCGTTTTAATTCAACGTCATCTTCCAGCTGCTCATCGATTGTGTTGACCTCTGCATCCCCAAGCTTCACAGCATTTGAAGCAACAATCTCACTGAAAATAACAGCATATTCAACAGCATAAGCCACATGGCATGCCAAATAAATTGTCATCATGCAGCCCTACAAAAGAGTCGGGTTTTGTGAAAGCTGCAGCCATCAATTTATTATGTATTTTCTGCTTTGCTTGCAAATCAGAGGAAGAACAAATACAACCACCCATGCACAAAAGCACTCAAAAAAGTATAATCTAAATAAATAAACACAGCACAAATTTTATTATAATAGTAAAAGATAATAAACTAAGAAAAAACAGTACAGATTATTCAGCACTACCTTGGGATTATTGTTATAAACGGTACCACATGACCTCGTAATTAAGCAATAACATATCACATATATATTTGCAAAACATCAAGAAAATCTAAATAAGTTCAAAACTAATAGCGTGATTGTCATCAGTCAAAATGAAAACAGTTTTGGCTGATTATGCTGATCCATCTCAAATAAAATTCACAGTTCATAAGCCTGAACCACCAGTGAAGAAAAACTGCTCCCACATCAACTATTAAAAGGGGATAAGATGGTTGAGTTTCCAGTCTGTTTGAAGCTGGTGAATGAGAGATTAAAGTTACCCAGCCACATTTCCCTCCTACTTAGTTTCTCTTCCTCGTTTGGCTGCTGCTACAATGACATGATAAAAATGTCAACATTTTTGTGGAGACGTGGCTTCTACACCTTTCCATTCTATCAAACAATCCAATCATCACCAAAATATTTCTATTAACACAGTAATTATAACAACTACAAGAATAAAATTTTTGGCAGGTTCCGGCATAAGTAAGAATAACTGCCACAACAGCAAAATAGCCACTCCAATGCCAGTAAATCAAAGAAAAAGGTGTTTAAGAAAAAAGATGGTGGCCGCAAATGTTAAAACCATTACAGCAGCGCACCCATTTTCAACCTATAAAAAAAAGGGCCAACAGTTTGTTAGGTCAAAACAAACTTTCAACTATCAAAACGTGATACTAGCCCCACTACCCCGCATACCACAGCTAAAGATTATGTTTCACTTTATCTGTATCCACAGATGACAGAGTGATAAAGAAGAAACATTTGGATTATTAGATCAAGATAATGGGTCAAAAGAATAGAGGAGATGTTTTGGCAATTAATAAAAAAAGGAGAGGGAAACAGCCGTCTGTGTGAATGAAGAAAGTGCTTTGTGAGCTAGTTGATAGGATCATATTGAGCAATTTGCGAAAGAAAAGGAATACATAAAGATCAAAAGATATTTCTCATTTAATAATATTTTCAATTTTACAATGTAGCCCACAAACTTCTGACAAAGTTCATCTTCTAGAACACAAGATGAACTTTGAAAAAGAAAATAAAATAAAAGTAAAAGTTGCGCCGTAGATTCTTCCACCAATATAAATTTTCAAGATTCTTGTTTAAGCTCTCCCAGAAGTACCTGACCTGGTATTCTACGTAAAACAATACCAGAATTAGAATTCTCAGTAATTAGAGAATACTCTAAGTACCACAGTAAACAATAAAATATTACATTTTAAATAGCAGAAATGATTTGCAGAAATAAGAATGCAGAAAAAATAATAGAGTAAAAATGCAAACGAAATAATTAATTTCTTGCAAAATATATTAACTCAAATATGTAGATTACTGATGTCATTTTTCCAGTAAGCCACCACGAATATCATTACTGATGTCATTTTTTTAGTAACAGGCCATGAATGCTATTACTGATGTCATTTTTCCAATCTTTAGCCACGAATGTCGTTACTGATGTCATTTTTCCAATAACTAGCCACGAATGTCGTTACTGATGTCATTTTTCCAATAACTAGCCGCGAATATCGTTACTAATGTCATTTTTTCAGCAACTGGCCACGAATGCTATTATTGATGTCATTTTTCCAATAATTAGTCATAAATGTTGGTTCTGAACAGCCAACCAAGCTTCAATATGAATTTGGCTCGAAAGCGAAGCTAAGCGCAGTAAAAATACAAAATGTAATACATGTCATGTAATGGGTACCTTTGTTCTTTAAGATCCAAGTTTAACAATTCAACTTTTAGATCAGTATTTAGATTTGGTTATCTTTAGATTAGTCTTTTAGTTTATAATATATTTTCATAATATTTATTGTCTTTCTTCATTGTCTTATTTTTTTGATTGAAATCTGATTTTTTTTTAAGTTACTGTGATAGCAGAAATATGTTATTATTATGATAAGAATAATGTACGAAAAAAAATGACTGAATTGAAATTGATAAAATTGGAAATAATAGTCTTTTTTATAACATTTGTATTATTCCCATTATTAATTAATGAGAATAATAATAATGTGAATGACTAGTTTATTTATTTTATAGCAATGATTTATTAAGTATAAAAAGAACGAAGAAAATTTTAGCAAAATCTTTCCCTCAGTTTCCTCTTTCCCATCTCCTCTCACCTTTAGCATTAGGATCGCCGAAAAACAGAGGGAGGCCGGAGAGGGGTGGCCGAAGGCTGAAAAATGGCTGGCTGGCAAAAGGAGGACTGGCTGGGCTGCTGCTGGCTGGCCAGAGGAGGCAGCTGAATGACTGAGTGACTGTAGGGAGGGGCTGGGTTGTTAGCTGGCCGGCAGGGCTGAGGAGGAGTGGCTGGCAGGGAGAGGGACTGGTTGTGGCTGGGTTGGGATGAGGAGGGGCTAGCAAAAGGCAGGGAGATGAGGGGGAGGGGCTGCTGCTGTGGTGTGAGGGAGGTAAGGAGAGGGGATTAAATAGGCGCAAAACGGGGGGAATTCCCTGCGCCAAAATTAAATGCGTGCACGCGCACGTGGCCTCTAGCGCGGAAGCTTCTTCCTCCAGAGGCGGAAGAATCCCACACGGGATCGCATGTGGGAGGGGAGAAGGAAATTTTAAATAAATACTCAAAGTTAAATTTTTTGCATTTTTTTTCGTCATTTGACGTCCAAAAATAACGAAACTTGATACAGAAGTGTGTTATGACATAACGAACACCCCCGCGCCGAAAATTTTCGATTCGGAGCAATATTTTATTTTTTTTTGTAATTTCTGAAGTTTTAAACTTCGAAAATTAATTGAGATCAAACCGATGCTAAAAATTTGATGAAATTTTTCGAACAGCCTTTAAATAATATACTTAACACAATGACACTGAAAACGATGAATTCAGACACACATTTCAATATTCTTGATTTAAAGAATTTAATAGGCTCAGAAAATAAAGCGGGAGCTTCCGTTATTCGGATTTCTCCCAAACTATGATACTTTGATCTAAAAATTATTCTTATCTAAGGGTATTCTTGTTTTCCCTAATTTGAAATTCCCCGAGATCCTGATTTTTGAGACGGGAATTGACCTAATTTGCAAAGTAATGATTTTGGGTCATTACAAAGAGAGAGAGAGAGAGAGATCAAAAACAAGAGCCAAAAAGTGGATTATATAGGTTTGTGGGGATGTTTGGCCATCAAATGTGAGGGAAACAGCTGATGGTGTGAATGGAGAAAGGGGTTTGTGGGCTGCTGGTTAAAAGAAATGTAGATGAATGCTTAACTATAGTTAAAGTGGAATTCTAAGAGAGAGAAACATATGGGGGCTGCTGCCTATATTGGGTTCAACAAGGTGATTGTTCGTTGTCTTGTGGATTGGGAAGTGGGGAAGTGCTGGTTTTGGTTCAAGAGGAGGACATGTTAACTGTTTGGATGGTGATGAGAAGGAGCTAATTGGAAGTTTAGGACAGGAGATGATCGGCTGCTGCTATGGAAGAAGAGGAAAAAAGATAAAGAGCGTGGCTGGAGAAGGTACAAGCTAATAGCCAGCCACCAAGACCCCAAAAATGTAGCAATCAGAACGGATGGCTAATACAGTATCATTACATTCATATATAAATATGTAAACACCAAATGTATATTACATGAGAATTAATGCAATTCAATTCTCCCTCTTTCTCTCTCAAAATCTTTATATGGTATCAGAGCAAGAACTGGTTCTCTCCCCAAAGTAACTCCTCTTCACCAAGCCGCAAGAAAGCTCTCAAACAAAAGGTCTCTCCGACATCCAAGGAACTCATCATTCTCTCCGATCTTCCTAACCAAAACCAATCTTCCAAGAAAAATTCAAGAAAGTTTACAACCTTCTTCTCCCTCCCAAAAATCCCTCTCCAGCCAAATTAAAAACTCTCAATCTCTCCCTTCTTAAGAACTATCATGGAACCGGCTCATACAAGCTCTCAATCCAGCAGCAACCACAAGCCACAGTCCAAACTGCAATCCGACCAAAGCATCCAACATCAAGAATCTCAAATTATTGATCTCAAATATCAAGAATCTTGTCCAAAACAACCCTCACCACTGAAAACTATCACATACGGCAAACTCAAGTGACAAAACTGTTCAAAGCAAATAGCCTCTATGATCACCTAGAAGGAATTCAGCCCAACTCAACTAAAGACAGCCATGATGCATGGATTTCAACCGACAACAACCCTATACTCAGTCATATCTCCACCCATTCTATCACACATATTAGACTCCGAGACAAGTCAAGAAATCTTGATTAATCTAGAAAGGCGTATACAACCCTCCAACTGTTTAAGAATCATGCAACTCAATAACAAACTTCACATCATCTCCAAAAAATAGACCAATGCAGGCATACTTAGCTGAAATCAAAGAGCTGGTAGACAAAATAAACATAAACAGATCAAAGATCGACTCAGAAGATATCATCCTCTACACCTTGAATGGCTTACCTTCAACCTACCAAGCGTTCAAAACAACCATTCGAACAAAAATCACACCAATCAACCGACTTGTACTCTCTTCTATGCAGCGAGAAAGTAAACATCCAACAAGAAACACATCAAGAGACGCATCTATCAGAGAACAACAATTCCTTGAACCTCACCTTATACTCCGGGTATCAAAGGGAGTGTGGACACATCGGTTCACCAAGAAACAGAGGAAGGGGAAGCAATCCTACACATCAGAAATGTCGAAGACCTCATTGGCCACCGCAAGCCAAAGAGATGCAATCAAGAAGCTACCACTCACAAAACAGAGGATACCCAACCGAAACAACATACATAGAATGCTAGATATACTGCAAACCAAGCCACCAACTAAAGATTGCTGGCATAGGATGAATCAAGCCTACAACAACCCCACTAAAAACAACAAAATCAACAGCACTCTACAGTGAAGGACCACCGGATCCCAATTGATACCTTGACTCAAGAACCTCAAATCACATAACAAACAATCTACGCAATCTCTTTCTAGCCGAGCCCTATCAAGGAAATGATAATGTCGCATTTGGAAATGGGTATTCTCTCCCAATCTCAAATGTAGGCACCGAAATTCTACCTACACCTATTTGTAAGTTTCATCTAAACAAACTCTTTCATGTTCCACAATCACATTACAATCTTTTATCCATTTATAAACTAGCATCTGATAACCCTTGCTCCATTTCTTTCAATAAACATGGCTTCATTATCAAGGATCTACGCACCAACAACCCCCTTCTCAAAGGCGCAAGCCGCAATGAACTCTACACCATCCAACCATCAGATCTCATCCTACCCAAGACAATTTTGTACTCACCATCCACCGCTACAACCTCTCTATGGCATCTAAGGCTCGATCATCCAAATCCAAAACACATCAACTACTCAAGAAGCTCCAACCTGACATCCAAAACAGCAATCACTTCAGTGTACTACTTGCATTACATTAAAGCATCATCGCTAATCATTTCAAAAGCATTCATCTAGGAAATATGAAACATTTGAACTGTTGCATAATGATGTATGGGGACCTGCCCTAATTATTTCAAATGAAGGTTACAAATTCTATGTTACTTTCGTTGATGATTGTACTTGATAGACATGATTATTTCCTCTAAAACACAAATCTGAAATCATTCACAAATTTATTGAACTACACAAACTTATTAAAAGCCAATTCAACACCCATGTCAAATCCTCCAATCAGATGGATGGAATTACAACTCCACTACCTTTCATGCACTACTCAAAAACTTAAGAATACAACACAGAATGTCATGCTGTTATACCCCACAACAAAATGAAATCGTAGAACAAAATTTCGTCACATCATAGAAACTACACGAGCTCTGTTCCAAACAACACAACATTCTGAAACCTTTCGGCCTCAAACACCATAGTCTACCTAATCAACTGATTACCATCCCCAAACACACAAAACATACAACCATTCTAACTCATCCACAACCAAGCACCCAACTACAATCACCTGAGGGTATTTGGATGCCTTTGTTACCCTTTCCTACCTCCCACCCAAAATATATTCTATGCATTTCCTTAGGCTACTCACCCAATCATAAAGGAAACATTTGCTATAATCCCAAAACATCATTCTCCCTAATCTCAAGACACGTCCAATTCATCGAATCAACGTTCCCTTCATCCACAACACCGAAAACATTTATCAACAACACAAAAACCAACTCATACACAAATCCACTAACCCTCACACCAACCTCATACAACCCTCGCTACAAACATACAACTCCAACCGGATCATCTTAATCTAAACACCAACCAACCATCCATAACTCCACCTCCCAAACAGCCCAAACAGCAACCTCTTAGCTCCACACTCAACCCCCCAACATATCACCCAAACCAATCGATCAAACATCATCCACCAGCACCTCAGCAAATACCGAAGGAGTATAAGAAACCACAAAACCAATCCCATCACACCCAATGATGACTCGCCTCAAATAAGGAGTAATCCAGCCCAAACCACTAACACATCTTCCTCACCCAAGCAACAAACACCGACCCCATCACATACACCACATCATCCAAATCAGAAACTTGGAAACAAGCAATGAAAGAATAATACCAAGCACTACAAAATCAGCAAACATGAACCCTAGTTCCTCCTCAACTACACCAAAATATCCTTGAATGTAAATGGACATACTACACTAAATACAACGATAACGGCATAGTAGCACATCACAAGGCAAGACTAGTCGCATAAGGGTTCAACCAACACTATGACACCGATTACCTTGAAACCTACAGCCCCGTGGAAATAATACCTACCATCAAAATTTTCATCACCATCGTTATCCACCACAAGTGGTATGCGGCACAACTAGACTTCTCCAATGCCTTCCTATACGGTCAACTACAAGAAACAGTTTATATGAAACAACCTAAAGAATTCGAAGACCCACATTAACCTCACCACGTGTGCAAACTCAATAGAACCATATACGATTCAAACAATTCCCAAGACATTAACCCATTTCCTACACACCCAATGATTCAAAACAAGTCATGTTTATCCCTTCTTATTAATTCACAACTCAACCCAAACCTAATATATATTCTAATCTATGTCGATGACTTCCTAGTAGCCAACCCATCCACATCCACCATAAATTCCCTCATTCACACCCTCACCCAACGCTTTCGTACGAAGAATCATGGCAAACCAGCCACATTCCTCGGCATCACCCTCGTACACACACCGGTCGATCCCATGTCAAGCCAATTAACATATGCATTAAACCTACACTCACAATCCGACATGGAACATTGCACCCAACTCTTACCCCCGCCACAACACAACAGCAACCCCTTAAACCTTCATCACCTATTAACCAACCTAAACTCTACAAAAAACTAGCTAGATCACTACAAAATCTAACAATTACACGCCTCGATCTAAACCTTGTTGTCAACAAAATATGCCAACACATGCTAACCCCACCCAAGATCACTTCAACCAACTAAAACGCATCATAAAGTAAGTCAAAGCTACTCAACATCTAGGACTTTCCATCGATCCAGGAGATCTACAGCTTTGAGCATACCCAGATGCAAATTGGGTGGCAACTCAACAAGTCGCAAATCCACCATAGGCTACTACATATTCTTGGGAAACACATCAATCTCCTGAAGCACCAGAAACAAAATACAATCTCCCGCTTCTCCACAGAAGTAAAATATAGAGCACTAGCTACCACCACAACAGACGTAATCTGGATCCGCCCACTACTTCAACAATTTGGCATCTCCAAAGACAAAGCCATTATACCATATTCTGTGACATCTCAGCAATAGCGCTTGCAAGAAATTCAATCTTCCACGCTCGTACCAAGCACGTGGATGTCGATTTTCAGTTCGACTTTCACTTCATCCGCGACAACATCCAGAAACAAGAGATTCTGCTACTACACATTCCTGCAGAAGAACAGATAGCTGACATATTGACAAAGCTGTCGCTACATCTCGCTTCAACACTCACAAGTTCAAACTCACCATGTCCGACAATAGTTGCTCGTTTGAGGGGGATAAAAGCAGCCATAAGACCACAATCATATAGCAATCAAATCGAACGGATAATGCATCATCATTACATCAATACATACATATGTAAGCAGCAAATGTATTACATGAGGATTAATTCAATTCCATTCTCCCTCTCTCTCTCTAACCTTTACACAAGTGAAGCCAAAAGAAACTAGTCGTTGTGAAAAAGGCTAGCTGCAGATCTTTTGATTGTTGAATAAAAAACAGCATATGTTTGCGAAGATATAAGTCATATCAAATGTAGAGCAACAGCATTTCAAGACATTGGAGATACAATGGCTGTTGTAAAGCTGAAAAACAGGCAAGGCAGAGTAAAAAAATAGATTTAAATAAATGAGAATAAAACACCCGGACAAAAATATGGATGGCAGAACACATCAAACAATGAGAAAAATTAGCTAAACGAGCTCAGTCAAAGGTGTAAAGAGAAACTGGAAGTAGAGACAAATAAAAAGATATACTTTAATGCAACATAACATGATCGAAATACAAGATAAAAGGGAATTATTTATAAATTTAATGTCATGAAAAAGAGGGAAAATTGGAGAGAATAAGTAAAATGTAATAAAAAATTAAAATGATAAATAAAAATTGGCTTCATTATAATGAGATTTTATTAATAAAATTAAACATTTTTTACTTAAGTCATAAGACTCCCAGAAAAATCTGAAAATATATATTGAAAACTTGATTTTAATATTTGAAAGAATTACAATGTCAACATTACTCCGATCTATATCCCAAAAATAAATTGTCCTTTAAAATTCATGAAACTCTCAACATATGATGTGAATGTGATCTTAAGAATGATTGCACTATGAAAAGGACGCACAAAAATAAAAGTTAAGTTCATAAAATTGCAAGTAATGAAATATTTAATTCGCTTGAAATCTTTATATGACCATTTCTCCTGAGCTCATGTGGATGCCATGTGGAAGAGGCCATGCACATAGAAAATTCTCAAGGATGTAATGTATGATATAGCCATTCTTGCTAGAGTGACTTGATTATTGTCATTATCATTGTAGAAGTCACGACCATCTTCTCATACCCTTTTTCCTTGTTGCATCACCATGTCATAACCTCAGCATTTCTACTCTAGCAATATAATTATTCAATTACCTGACAATGAAACACTGCCAACCTCAAAATTTGTATTATCCTTTTTTCGCTTTTCACCTTCTCCCTCAATCAAATCATCTCATCATAATCTCATTTTTAGTATATATTTCACTAGTATCAATCATCTTCTATTCAAACTCATGATCGCCCCAAAAAGTTGCATAGATTTCCACCTACAAACTTATTCTTTAGGAGTACACATATTGTAGGGTAGATTTGAATTTTAACCAAACTCTCCCCTGATAAAAAATTCAACATTTAGATAAAAAATTCAACATTTAGTAACATCTAGAGCCAAGAATTTTCAATATGTGCAAGCTCCTATAGTTGTATAGGAGAGAGGACTGGATTAAGAAGTAATGTTATCTTTCAGTCAGCAATGAATTTGGGGATAAGTCAAAATAGACACGATCAAGATCCCATGTTTCGCCATCCCAAGTGATTTGCGGCCAATCTGCCAACGTTAGAGAGAATATTATCCATAACACACAGGGATTCTAATTACTAGTCTTGGATTACCTCATCTCAAAAACAACGAATAGATTGGATATGTTTTAATATATTTTAGATTTTTGAGGTTTACATCCATTAAAATACTTGACCTAATTTAAGATGAGGCTTATATCCGTCAAAATGCCCGAGTCTAATTTGAGAAAGGGATTATATCTATTGGAATTCCCGATATGGTATTTAGAATGGGGCTTACGTCCCAAATTTGGCTTTGAAATGGGGCTTAAATCTGTTGGAATGCCCAAATTTGATTTAAAATTGGGCTTACATCTATTTAGAATGCTAGATATTGTGGGTATTACAGCATTACCATTTAGGCAAGGTGGCCAAATTCATGTATTTTACATCTTTTAGATCTTCATGAGTCATATCATATGGCCTTAGTTGTGGTCAAATCATTTAGATATTAGAGTATTCTGACTTTATTTGATTTAATTATGGCATGTTAGATCTACTAAGAATCAAGTGACATAACTCAACTAGGATAATTTAGATCAACTAGAAGTCCTTACATACACACTCTTTCACATGTATTTTTTTATTGTTTTTAGCACTTGCATTTTGTTATTCCTTTGCATATTTCATGATATTGATCACTTTTCATTTTTTATGCAGATAGCAAGCAAATGGTAGCAAATGCTTAGCAAACTCAAGATTGAGGCACTAACAGTGACACATGATGATCTGAAGAGTAGGCTTGGAAGAAGAGTAGGCTTGGAAGCTCACACAGATGAGGACACTAAAAGTGACACTTTTACTCAGAGTGATAATTTGAGAGATATGTTTGACTAAGCACACAACTAATCATTATATAATCAGCAACTAGCAATGTGCAAAAGAGAATAAATGAAGCTAAAAATGAATGCTTGAAAAAGAAAGGCAAACAAAAAAAGAAACAGGGCTATCAGAAAAACAAGGAAGCTAAAAATTAAAATATAGAAGTCAGTAAACCATACAAATGCTCTCCAGTTTCAGGGTGAAAGATAAGCTGCTCATTGTACCCTGTAGTCTGAAAGCATTTATAAAAATCAGCACTATAGTATATAAAACAGCATACTAAAAGAAAGAAAATAGATCCTAGCACCTTCAAGTCCTTGTTTTTTCTGGAATCTTTGCTCTTTTTTTTATCCTTCATCTTTTCATTTGATTGTCGAGAATCCGCTTCCTTTTTAAGGTTTCTCTTTTCATCAAGCTCAAGTTCTGCTAGAAAGGCTTCTCTAGCAGCATCAGACTTCTCGGTAGCAGCTTTATCTACTAATGACTCCAAATGTACCTGACACCAAAAAACAGGTACTGTGACTATCCAAAACATTAGGCACTGGAGCTGAAAATACATAAAGTGGAATAACAATGAACTAACCCGGAGAAAATAGTTCATCAAAGGTAAAATAAATGTCCGATAATCAAAAGCAGAAGAAGGGCCAAGCTTTGCTTCCAAAAAATGCATGGCATTCACACTATGCATCATCTTTGCGTCAAGCTTGTTAAGCTGCACATAAAATACTTGTGTAACTGACATGTGACATCTAGAAAAATGAGTTTTAATTTTTTAGAATAACAAAGTCACCGTGCTTTCAAGCGTCAAAGAGCATGCCAACTGTGCATACCTCAGCAGATAAATGTTCCCTTTGTCTCTGAATTGCTAGTTCAATACAGGCATCCGCTTGCTGTCTGTACTCATGCATTCTATGCTCATCATTACCACAATTCAGCTCAGACATAAGAGAAGTGACACTGGATAGAGTTTCATCGTACCCAAATTGAGATACGCTCAAACCCTTAGATTCCTTGAGAACATTGGATATAGCATCTAACTCAAGTCTATTGCTTGTATGTCTATTGCTTGTATGAATCGCATCATTCTCTCTAGCAATAAGTTCTTCCTGTCGCTTCCTTAGTGCGACTTCATAACTTTGAGAAGCAAACTTCATAGAAGGATCTCTTTTCTTAGACTCTTCCAGACATATGTTCTCTGCAGCCAGCAAGGCCTCTTCATAGCTCAAATGCTCAAGCTTTCTCTCAGACATACTTTGCAAAAGGTAAACCTCCTTCTCAAGAAGCTGAAGGGTTTCCATACACAACTGCAATTTCTCTTCTTTCCTACAATTCCAAGAAGATATTTCTTCCTCGTATGATGAACCAGAAAATAACCAGGAAACAATAGCATCAGCAGAAGGAACGGCATATATACCATCAACAAGGGATGATACGTCAGATATTCTAGAACCAGATTTTGCAAGGAATAAATGACCATCAAGAACTAGTGTAGCAGAATCATTGGATAGACTGATTCCATCAAGAAATTCACTACTATCAGTCTTAAGTGTGTCACCAGCAGCATTATCTACCTCACTGTATCTACCAAAGCCACATGACTGAGACAATTCCTGCAAGAACTTGAGCACTTTCCTAAGCTGGAGTCCACCCAAAAAACAAATGCAAATGGGTGACTGGTCAAGTTTACTATTCAGTAGTAGTGAACTAGATGGTAAACCTTTGATATCTTCCATTGCAAATTGAATCACCTTGTTAAGATGGCGAACAGAAAGAATTTTATGTTTAATGAACAACTGAAACATTCCTTGAATCCTTTCAAGAAGTTTAGCTCTTTCCAAATCATCAGATAGTGGCCATATCTGAGGTGAATCAGCAAAAAAGGTTGATATTTGATTATCCTTGTTTGTTATAGCATACCCATTCTCCCCAGTCACTGAATCTCTATAATAGTTTGATGAGGAAGAATCCAAATTATCGTTTGCATTTAAGCATTCAAGTACACCCTCTTTAGCATTACAGTAATTGGCATCCAAATGTTCCTTTTTAAGAGCATCTCCTAACATAGTCACAGAAAAAGCTGCGTCAATAGGCTTCCAGCTCCAGTTCAAAAGCATCTCATTCCACTTTACATCAACTTCTTGAGGCAAAACAGATTGCAACTTGGGTGAGAGGCTGCCTACGTGCTCCTGCATGACATGCTGAACATGGGTATCAGAATTCTTAAATTTCTTTTTGCAGCGACAGCAAACCCAAAATTTCCATGTACTATTAGACTTGACAAAAGTAAGAGCCTCTGAAAGAACATCTGATGCAAGGTTATCCTTTAATGATAAGACATATTGCTCCAGATCAGAAACTTTCACTGATAGGAACTCAAGTTTCTGGTGAATGGTCATGGAGTTCCAATGAGAGCGTGCCTGATCCATCTTCTCAGTAGATGATGACAGTTTTCTGGAGTTAATTGACCTGCGACGCTCCCGATTACCAGAGGATGAAGGCCTCTCACTACCTCTGCTATCATCATCAGGAGATGCAGGTGAGCTGGATTTGTGCTGGAGCAGGATAGCAGCCGCAACACGTACTTCAATCTCTTTGCGGCGCTCCTCGGGGGTCTTGGTTGCCTTCTTAATCTCGTTGGGACGGCGAGCTGGAATAACTCTGACTTCCATGGGGTCCTCTGTCAGGCGGCGCATAGGTATTAATCTAATATTATCCTCACGCCCAGATCCGTTGCCTAAATTCTTCACCCAAGTAGAGAGTGATGCGATGTTGGATTTCTGAATAAGAGAGCGTATCTCCTGCTGTATATGAGAAATGCGGGCCTCGGCAGTAGTGAGCTTCTGCTGTCTTTCATCCTGAAGGCTTTCCTTAGCTGGATCTACAGGGTCTGCAATGGCTAGAGCACGCTCGCACTCCTGAACTACTTCATCATAGGCAGGGCCGTCATTAGAAGCCTCGTAAAGCAGGTTTGCATAGAAGTGAGCAAATTCAATCGAGTTTGGAGAAAGTGCGACAGAGCGGCGGGCAGAGTCAATCGCACTGCGCAGGTACCGGAGTTTGGTATTGGGATCGTCCAGCAAGGATGCAACCTTGAAGAAGATGGTGCTGTGAACGCGGTGGAAGAGCGCGGAAGATTCGTGACGCTGGCACGCGTCTTTCATAAGACGAAGGGCTTTCGTGTGATTTCCCCGGCGAAGGGCAGTCAACGCCCTCTCGCACTCGGCCTTCACGGCTGTAGAATCCGATGTCGACTCCACATGAGGAAGCTCCGCCGTGGAATGGAGCAAAGCTTGGTGATTAGGGTTTCGTTTACGAACCATCGGATAATGTCTCGCGGTACCTTTCCCTCTATAAAAGCCACAATTTTAACAGCCACTCCGACTCGTACTCCTCTCTCATCTACGGCAGCCACATAGCTATATGTATAGAGGAAGAGAGAATAGCCGGGCTGAGTGCAAACGCTGAAGAGGAGAGAAATCTTCTTCGATAGGCGACAGCACAGAGCGAGACGGTGACGAAGGATTGTCGTTGCCTGCGAGAGATAATGGTGAGCAGGCGTTGTAGGATTTCCTTCTTCTGTAGAAGTTCAGCGCGGCGGAGGAATCGACAAGATCGGAACGAAGTGTTAGGAAAGAAGACGGAAAGGATTAAGGGATGATTGAGCCCCTTTATTTCGCCGATTAGATTACCAGCTTTATTTATTACGAAGGTGATCGTTGTTGTTAAAGGCTTCAAGCCTTAAAGCAAATCGTATCATCGTCCCACTTTGATTTCCCATCCATTTCTGTAAAATTATAATTAATATTATATTTATTAATACATTTGCAAAATCGTATTAACGGAAAATTGCATACATAATATATATATATATATGCTGGATATTATCAATTATTTAATTATATTTTATTTATTACATCAAATTATTATTTTATTAAAAATCATCAAATCTTTAAAATATTAAAAGTTTTTTAATTTAATAGATGTATATATTCATATATGAGAGATAAATGTGAGCTACGGTAAATTTCACGTCTGTGCTGCTTCTATTCGCAAACGGGAAACTTTCCGATTTTTCTTTTTTTTTTAAGCTAATGTTGCGGATGACTCTTCATCTACCTCGAAGACAAACTCCTCTTTCACCTCTCTTATTTATGAATTTTTTTTTTTTGAAAAATCCTCACCCTGATTTCCTCTATGCTAACTCTCCTCCGCCGACCTTTCTCTCGCTTTACCAAAGTCTTCCGAAGTAACGAAGTTGTAACGACTCAAAGTCGTTACTTTGCAAATTAAGTCAAAACCCGCCTTAGAAATCAGGATCTTGGGAAATTTTAAATTATGGCAAACAAAAATGTCATAGGTAAGATTTATTTTAAAAATCAAAGTGTTATAGTTTGAAAGAAATCCGAATAACGGAAGCTCTCGTTTTATTTCCTGAATTATTTAAATTCTAAAAATATTGAACATTGAAATACATGCCCAAATTTATCATTTTCAGTGTCTTTATGGTCAGTATATTATTTAAAGACTGCTCGAGAAGTTTCATCGAATTCTGAGCGTCGGTTTGATTGTGGTTAATTTTTGAAGATTTTTAACTCAAAAATTAATATAAAATAAAATATTATTTCGAATCAAAAAATTTCGGTACGAGGGTGTTCGTAATATTATAACAAATCTCGGTGTCAAATTTCATTGTATTTGGACCCCAAATTGTGGAAAAATACAACTAATTTAAGTTTAAGTAGATTTCCTTTGAATTTTTCTCTCTCCCCCACCCCCCTTCCAAGTTCTGATTTTTGGCATACCTTCCGCCATTTTCTGCGACTATTAGCATCTTAATGGCACCAATTAATGGCATCATTATCTCTTATCCTACATGTGATGGCCCTGCCCGCCGTAGTCCTATTAACTCTTAAGTTAACATGATTACGATGGATGGGCCATCTAAATGACAAGGTCCCCACTTAGAATTAGATTAGACACATATTCTAATCCAACCTAACTAAGGACTTTGCCATTTCTCCAATTGAATTCATCACTAAATGTAAATACGAGTAAACAAAGTGCGGAAGCATAAAAATATAACATACATTCATCACAATATAAAAGGAACTAAGCATCCTACTCAGAGTAAATAAAGCAATAAAATAAGGATAATCTGTATTATTACAAACTTTAAACATTTTAAAAGAGCTGAAAAGTAAAACACTCATCCTCACAAATACAGAAAGAGAACTAAGTCTACAAATCTTCTGGTACAAGCTCCTCTTCCAATGGCAAGCCCTCCACTTGATCTACTGCTCCAAGAAACTCAAAATCTATCATTATCGGTTTTATAATGATAGGGCCCCAGCCAACAAAAGAAAAATCTTAGTTAGACTATTGTATAAGTATATTTTAGGGTAATCAATTGATTATATTAATTAGATATCATCATAAATAACTAAGTATAAAAGCATAATAAGAGCAGGAACACGTAAGAAAAGAACAGGATAAAGTTATAAACAAACATTTTATAACTTAAACAATTATGAAGTAAGCACATATCTCCTCCAAGCAACTGCAACAAGGTCAAGTGAGTATAAAATAAGTGACTATAAATAAAATACATCATAAACATGCTTATGATCAATACAAGTATATGCTAATCATGTGAACAAAACTAGCATCTTATATAAATAACAACAAGTAAATCTAGCATCCTATGCGCAAGACTAGAAAATATAGTAAGGACTATAAGTAACATAAATGTAGGAAAGTAAACTAAAAATAGTAAACTGAAACTAAACTGGCTACTCAGGCTAACCAACAGAAAGAAATAACAACTCTCTTAGCCTGATGGGCTAAGGTAGAAGAATATAAGTAGAAGTATACCTAAAATTAGTACTGCCATATCAGAATAAATGACTCCTCAAGTCACAAATCCAAAATATTATTCTCTTTATTCAACAATTAGTAAATGAAATACTATGTGGCTTCACCTACAAACTAGTCTTTCATTCTATTAGGTTGAATCAACCCATTATCTCTCTCCGACAAACTAGTAAGTGAAATACTAGGTGGCTTCACCAACAAACTAGTGTCTCCACTACTAGGCTGAACCAACTAAAGAGACAGACTAATTAGGTCACAAAATGCCAATAAAATAAAAATGATATTTATGCAGGTCAAAGTTGATACAAGATACTCATCAAATATCCTATGTACGCAATATATGTCCAAGGTATAAAGCTCAAGTACAAAGTATGCAAAGCATCAAAATTAATGTGAGCAAAAGACTCGACTAGGACACAGGTGATATCCATTATTGTTTATTTTATTCGTTCTATCTACTTTAAGTTACATAAGTTTCAGAATCATCAATTTTTACACAGTCTGTAACTTGGAATCATGAACCTATAAGTTGATGATAATTAAGACTGGAGAAGTCCTAATTATATATAAATCAAAAGATGACTATTTGATTTAAATAAATAAATCATCGACCTAATTTAATAATTTAAATCATCCCAAGCCATCTTGATTAGCCAAATCAAGATGGAAGGATTAAGAATTAGACTATAAATGATGGGGTCTGACCACTTAATCCAAAGGTATATCTAAAGGTCTAAGGTTTAGAACCCAAATTTCACAGATTAGGTTAAGACAAATCCTAATGATTAATCAAACTCATTAGGATAGATCTCTACTCTTAATTCTAAGATTTAAAAATAAAATAATTAGTAAATAAACTAAGAAAAATCTATAAACTAATAAACTCAAGTCTCCACCTATTGAGTAACCTAATTTACTCAATAGATAAACTCTAACCTAAGATCTGTTCCTAATCCTAGGAATTAAAGCTCCTAATTACTAAGAGTAACACTCAGACACACTTCCTAACTAATGTTATAAGTCCTATAGAAGGTTCTAAGAAGTTTAAAGGAAGGAAGAAACACTCAAATTTTACTTAAGGATTTTATTAAGGACTTAAAATGAGATTTTAATTTAAAAATCAAATAAAGGTTTGAACTTATAAGATTTCTATTCTAAATCACTTTATTTACTGTTTAGAATGTTTATAATATAATTTTAGGGCTTTAAAAAACTAAACCCTAATTTTGAGCAAAATGACCATTTTACCCCTACTTAAGGGTTCAAAAGATCAAATTTTTATATAGAATTCCAAATCTGAATTTTCTTGTTGAAATATGTTTCTTACTGTCTATTATATCTAATATAAGATTAGACAGTACTTACACAAAATTTGGGTGATTATTAAGCCTTATGAGAGATCAAAGTAGTGAATTTGACTCATAGGAGCATTTTGATAATTTGACTAAATAAAATCTAAATTTTCTTTCAGTTTATTGTTATTTAATATCTAAGCTTTCCATAGAACCTAATTTTGTTGAATTCTGATAAGTATTTGCCAAGTTATGACCAATACAAGTTTAGGGTTAAAAGGGTAATTAAGGGATTCTTAATTAAGGGTTCAAAATCCTAACTCTGTCAATTAAGATCTAAATTGAACAAAATTAGTGACTATGGTTTAAAAATGGTACACTGATCACAATGACATGTGGTAGACTCAATTTAGGCCTAATTTGGCTAAATTATGATCTAATTAAGGTTTATGGTGATTAGTGAGTGATTAGTAAAATTAATCACCCAATTAATAATCCAACCCTACAGTTAGGTTCTAGTAGACTCTATGAGTTCTCTAAAACTTAAATTACTCAATTTGGATTACTAGATTTGCTAATATTCACTAATCATATTTTAGGGTAATTATGTGTGATTAGCAAATCTAACCATTGAATCCTAAATATTTTTATAGATTACTATAAATTAGGTTTTTTTGATCTATTTTGATATTTGGATCACCTAATTTGGAGTTTAATTGACCAACTTATGGTCAATTGAAGTTCTAGGGTTTATTAAGCTAGTTAGGGTTAGGTCCTAAATATGATTAGTCTAAATCTAATCCAAACAGCAAGATTAACCCTACTAAAATATTTCTTAGAGTTTTGTGAGTATTTTAAGACCCATTTTGGGTATGATTGGATTAATGTATGCAAAGTTAGGGTTATTTGAATGAAATTATAATTTTAATAATTAATTAAATACCTAAAAATAATATTAAGTAAATTATTAATCCTATAGCAAAATTAATGGCATCATTAAATTCCTCATATTTTTTAATGAATTTGGTATATTCATTTATATGATTTGAATATATATATTATGAGTTGTGAATAATTAAAGTTGGAGATTTACATTTATTTATTTAAATTACTGCTCTAAATAATATAACTTACTACATTAATAATTATGTAATTATAATATATTTTTAATTTGTTATCTTGTTTCTTTGTCATATTACAAATCATTAAATTTGAGTTTACATTATACACTTATGCATATAATATAATTTAAACTAATCCTATATTCATATATATAATTACCTATATATATATCATGATATATATATATATTCTTAATGATTTTCTGCTGCAGGTGGGGTCCACAGAGAAGACGTGGCATCCAGAGATTTGTGGGAGCCTGACTGGCGGACACCACTGATGCCGCTGTGAATGACAATGGCCCCACTCTCAGCCGACACAAGAGACATGTGTCTGCACGAGAGCGTGCCAACTGCGCTTACGGGACCCACCATTTTATTGTGGTGAAATGATGTTAGACCGGCCTGAATGCAAAGTGAACCGGTCTGGCTTGAACCGGTTTGAAATTTATCGGGTAGGATCAGATCCAAACCAGATATAACGGTTGGATTTGATTTGAATCCAACGGCTGGATTCAACGAACGATTCGCCTTCTCCTTCGTCACACCCGACAAACCCTAACGCGACCAGAAGACAGACGGTACAATCCATCGAAGCTCGATTCGATCGATCGAGCCCAAATGTTTATGCAATCATTAGTTAGGATGCTAAGAACGCTAAGCAAATAGGAGTAAATGGAAGTACCTTGATGACGGCTGGACTTAGGGTTTGAACTCCTGGCTCCCCATTTAACTCCAGAAACAGTTTGATGTCAAAACTTGAGCCTTGAGGGGATGATAAAGAGTTAAATCCTAAGTGCTAAGCGGCGCGTTGGTTGTGAAGCTCCCATTTGGCGAGCTCCCCTTCCACGCGCGGCTGCGAGCGCCATGCGCTCTGCGCGTGGCGGAATCTAGCAAGGACAAAGAAGTGGTCGTCCGATCTGAGATCGGACGGTCACGATTGACCGCCAGAACTAACCTAATTTAAGCAGATGGCGTTTAAGAAAAGACGGACAGAAAATAAGAAAAGTAACGGCGCCAATTTATTTTAATTTAATTATTAATATTTAGATTATTTTACACCTATTTAATTAATTAACTTTAATTAATTAAATGTAGTCATAAAATTTTCAATAAATTATCCCTAGCTAATTGAGGTGTTCTGAACGCAACGACGCACTCGGATTTTTATTCTGACGAGTATTTAATTATCTTAATTTTCAGGATATTTAAATAATATTAAAATATTTGACGAAAATCCAACAACTTCCAAATGCATCCAAAATTTCACCACTAGTTAATTTGGGGGTGATGAACGCACTGGTGAAGTCAGATTTTCAGTTTGAGGTCAAGATAAAAAAAATTGGATTTCTAGGGTTTTGGGATTTTCTAGAAATCAAGATTTGCTTTAAATTGATTTCAGATCTAATCTAGATCTTAGAGATGAATTCTAAATGACAAAGTTAGTATACTAGAACCTTAATTAAGACTTAAATTAGTCTTAATTAACCTAAGTAACAACCTGGGTTGTTACACTACACCCTTATCTCCTGCCATGCGAGCCCTCCCTTTTTGCATATTTTAACTCCTCAATTCCCTCCATTCTCCTCTCCAAACAGTAGCTCTCCTCACACAACAGCCCTCATTCTCCTCTCCAAACTGCTGCCATTCCAGCCCTCTTCTCCCCACACAGCAGCCCTCCTCCTCCTCTCAAACAGCAGCTCCCAGCAGCTCTCTCGACCTCTCCTCCTTTCAGCCTTACAACAGCAGCCACCTCCCCCTCAACCCATAGCCAGCCCTCTTCTTCCCACTATTCCCTCCCAGCCAGTACACAGCAGCAGTCCCCCTCCCCATTCCCAGCCAGGAGCCCCTCCTCAGCCCATAGCCAGCCCTCGTCTCCCCACAGCCAGCCAGCCCACAGCAGCCCCTCCTCCTCCTTAGCCCACAGCAACCAAGCCTCATTCACCTCCCCAAACAGCTGCCATTCCATCCATCCCTTCTCTCCAAATAGCAGCCCCCAAACCCCTACCAACTCCCCTACCACAGTCGGCAACCCCCTACCAAGTTTCTCACAGCCAGCAACTCCTTCTTCTCCATTCCAACCAGCTCCTAGCAGTTCTCCCAACCTCTCCTCCTGCCATTCCAGCCCTCTCCAACTTCCACAGCAGCTCCCCCAGCCTTCAGCCCTTAGCCCTACAGCAATAGCCACCTTCTCCTTAGCCATATAGTAGCAGCCCTCTCCTCCTCTCATCCCTACAGTAGCAGCCAACTTCTCCTCTCAACTATAGCAACAACCATCTTCTCCTCAGCCCTACAATAGCAGCAGTTAGCTCCCATTCCAGCCCCTACCAGCTTCTCTACCAGCCCCACAGTAACTTCTCTCTCAGCCCATAACAGCTAACAAGCTGCTAGCTTCCTCCGCAACCCCTACCAGCCCTCATAGCCCTCCTCCAACCTCCAGCCTTCCTTTATTTTCCAAGCAGTCTTAATCTAAGGTAAGAAATGGAAAAGAAAAGAATTAAAATTTTTCCTTTTTTGCTTAATCATAAGTATGATAATAATAAATAATAATATTAACATCTCAAATACATCGTTCACATTATCATAATAGTGAAAATGTAAACAAAGATGTCTACTATATTTCTAATACATCAATTTAATTCTGCTTTTATTCTTTCATAACATTAATATAATAAGATTACATAAAATAACTAAATAAAGATTTATATTATTATGAGAAATGAAAGTATAAAGATAAGAAAGAAGAATGTAAATCCTTAAAAAATAAATAATATTTCTTAATCATTGGCTAAATACTAAAATATCAGAAACTTAAAATGCATATTGAGCGAACTGTCACTCATCCAAACTTAAAGAATAAAAGGTACTCAGTATATGACAAATATTACATTTTGTATTGTTACTACTGCTTAGCTTTTAATTGCTTTGAGCCAAGATTTTAATTTGAAGCTTAGTTGGTTGTTCAGAACTAACGTGACAACATTCATTGCTAGTTGTTAGAAAAATGACATCAGTAACAGCATTCGTGGCTAATTACTGGAAAGAAGACATCATTAATAGCATTCGTGGCCAGTTACTGGAAAATAACATCAGTAACAACATTTGTGGCTAATTAACAGAAAAATAACATCGGTAATAGCATTCGTGGGTTATTACTGGAAAGAAGACATCAGTAATAATATTCGTGACAGGTTACTGAAAAAATGACATCAGTATCCTGTATTTTTGTGCTAATATCTTTTGTAGGAAATAAATTATTTCATTTGCACTTTTATCTTAATATTTTCCTACATCTCTTTCGCAAATCGCATCTCTGCTATTATAAAATATAATACTATATTAATTACTGTGGCAGTTAGAGTACTATCTAATTACTGAAAATTTTAATCCCGGTATTATTTGTTGTACAATACCAGATCAGATACTTTTGGAAGAGCTTAAACAAAAACCCTAATGCTTAAAATTTTCAATATACAAATGGATCTACGATGGCGCTGTTTTTACTTATATTTTATATTATATTTATTTTTTGCTTTTGTACGAGGAGTATGATGTCAGATTTTGTAATATGAAGTTTGAAATAAATGAGAAATGTATTATATTTTTATATGTATCCATTTTCTCATTACTCAATATGATCTTACGGTAAGTGAACACCCAATGTCGGAATGGTTTCTGCTAAACTGGCATCGGGCTATCACATAAGTGGCTTAGAAAACCTTCTTCTGCCGAGACCCTTCACCTACCCTAGACGAAGTTTCCCCTCTCCTCCTCCGTCTGCCTATGCGGTTGTCACACGTCGTCCAATGGTCTAAATCACTTCAAACTTTATCCCGCTCCCATGTGGTTACGTCTACTGCTACGGATCGACTACTTCCTTCCAAAATCGACCGCTCCGTCTTCGTCTCTTACAAAGCCATGGGCTTTTCTTGAGCGCCGGTAGGGTTCGTCTTTTCCTTCCTTTTGAGCCTGTTCTCTGATAATGCTCATCTCCCACTCTTTTCTTCAAGCTATTTTATTTTTTTTAAGATAAAAAATCATACCTGCACTTTTTAATGCCTAAGAAAGGATAGGGCTAGTTTATGAAGAATTAGCTTTACTATTTATTTAAATTCATGGTATTTGTTGTTAGCAATGAGCATTCGCGACTACGTTTCTGCTGCCAAGGTGCTTCCATTTAAGTTCAACTTCTTTATATCAGTTGTTTCTATTTTTTGTCATTTTACATGCTGCTGAGACTGTTAAACTATAGAAGACTTGAGATGTTCACTGAAATGCTGAATATTGAAACTTTTTATCTCTTAAAGCTTCAATTAAGTGGTTGATTGTTGGTAACAAAATTAAGACTTTTTATATACCAGCAACAAAAATAATAATTGTAAACAACATAAATGCTTTCTATAAATAGAAGTAGAGATCAAAGGTTTCAAATTTTTTTTTATTTAAATAACATATTAAAAAAAAAAGAACAATGATTGACATCAGTCGTGGGTTCTCCCGCATTCTCTCAACATTAGCTACATCGCCGCAGAGCTCATCTCCTCCTTATGTTTTCTTTTGGAGAAATCAACGAATCTTGCTATGCGCTTTTAGCCGAACTAGTTAGCACCTCCATCAATGATATGTGCGAATTTTATTTACTTTGTTTTTTGTCAATAATATGTCATTTTTTGTTTTAAAATTTTATTGCATATAAATTCGTGTGAATTACCTTTGATAAAGAGCTTAACCACAATGCATAAATTTGCTTTATAAAGGTGGTGCCATTGTTCTTATGATCTTTTTTTCTTAAAAGTATCAATATGTTAATTTACTTTTAGTCAATATTACGCTGTTGAATTTCCCATCCTCATTTTAATAATGCAAATACATAAAGTATGGCTTATATCTGAGCAAATGTTGTTTCAATTTTTGTTCTTATTTGAGGTTCAGTTAAAGTTTGGGCAACATGCTGATGCTTGCATTATTTTTCTTATTTGTGCCGTAAAACGAATGCTACATTTTCTTTCTTTATTATGGAATTTTATTGTTGCTTAATCTTTACCAATAATGAAGCACCATTCCATAATTGTGAATATCTTAGGGGACTTTTGCTTGATAGTTTTACTCCTTCACTTAGAGAATATACTTGTATTTTTTACTATTCTTGTTGTTTAAGTTTATTAAACTCACGTGAATTTCATTAAATTCATTTAATTTTGCTAAATTTATTTTAGTGATTTTTCATCCGTAGTGATTCGATGGTTAAATTTGATATACCAAATTATTTTGATATAAATATGAGTTTAACTCCAAGTTCTTAAAATGAACTATATCATATCAATCATTTTCCAAGTTTTTTTTATAACTATATACAATTATGTCTAGAAGGCTTTAATGAAAAGATTGAGAATTTTGTTCTAATAGCAATATCGAAAAAAGTTATCTTTGAAGTCTTTTTTATGATATTATTTGATCTTTCGATGTGCTTTTTCTCACTTTTTCAAAATCCTTAGCTCCAGTTTTCTTCAATTTGCTATAATCAGCATTTCAGGCATGATTCCTTCTGCTCGATGTTGGAGTTTACCTGAATGATTATGGGACATGGTTACAAATTATTTACATGTGAACAAAAAATGGATAATTACACCTTCATATTAGTCTTCATGAAACATGTCCTTCAATGTGATACCGATGAAGTTTGTTATTCAACTCCTAATATAATTTGTGTTCATTACTATAATATTAATTATATATAATGTAAGGGTAAAATAATTATGAAAGATATAATCCCAAGTACACGTGTTGCACAGGTTTCAGAAGTTGGATAATGTAGTCATCAATAGGGTATATCTTATTTTCCATTTGGAAATATCAGATCAAATGCAACCCTTGATACTATTGAAGTTGAAGAATATAGTCAAAATAAATACATACCTAATTTTGCATTCCATAATGACAGATCAAATATCCTTATTGGTAAAACAGTTGTGGAATATATGATTTCAAATACATGTGTTGCACGGGTTTTAGAAGTTGGAGAATGTAGTCGTCAACAGGGCATATCTAATTTTGCATTTGGAAATATCATATCAGATGCAACGCTTTGTACTATTGAAGTTGGAGAATGTAGTCGAAATAAATACCTGCCTAATTTTGCATTCCATAATGACGGATCAAATGCCGCTATTGTATTATTGATTAATAAAATTTATAATTAATTATTATATTTATTGATTTTAGTCATTTTAATTATCTTTTTTATACACGGAGTGTTTTCCTGCAAAATGTGCAATCGATCTCCACTGCCTCATTGAGTTCAAATGGTCCAGAACTAGGTTTCGATTTCTTTGAGTTCAATCAATCTCCACTACCTTCTTCGTGAAATCGAGCCAAAAGGTTGATTGGGGTCCTAAATAGGTACGAGATCAGTCTCTTAGGCGGTGCACGCCATCTATACAACGGGAGGCACCGCGTGTCATCGAGCGGGACGCGCGGCGCCCATGCTGCTCTCGCGAAAGGGACAAATGCTTGACCGTTCCATCCTCGATCGAACGGTAAAGAATAATCATCCGATTAGACGGAAGCGGGCGGGGGGGGGGGGGGTAATGATAACTGTGCAGCAGACGACGCTGTTAATCATAATAATAATATTATTATATTATTAATTTATATTTATTTTATTAATATAATTTAATTAGTTAAATGTACTAAAAAAATTTTAGATAAATCACCCATACTAATTGATGGGTGACAAACGCAATGGCGCAATCGAATTTTTGATACGACAAGTATTTAATTATTCAAATTTCTAGTATATTTAAATATATTAAAATATTTGCCAAAAATCCAACGAGTTCCAAATGCATCCAAAGCATCATCCCTAGCTAATTTGGGGGAGATGAGCGCAGTGGCAAAGTCAGATTTTTAATTTGAGGTCAATTTCTAGGATTTTTGGAAATTCCAAAAATCATGATTTGATTTATTTGACTCCTGATTTGGACTAAGTTTTTGTGGCGAACTCCTAATGACTTAATTAGAGTACTTGAATCAAAATTAGGACTTGGTTTAATCCTAATTGACTTAAGTAACAACCTGAGTTATTATAGCTATATAGACTTAGATCTTGCTGGAGATGTTTATAGTATGAGAAACACTCAGGTTGTGTATACATTGGGAAATGCAGGTGTGAGCTGGATCTATAGGCTACAAAACAACGTGTCGTTATCTACTATGGAGGCGAAATACATTGACATTACAGAGGCAAATAAGGAAATGATCTCGTTGAAGAGTTTTATGGCAGAATTAGGTAAATAGCAGGAGGATGTAAGGCTCTACTATAATAACCCTAGGTTGTTATCCTATTAATCTTTAGCCTAATTAATAATTAATTTTAAAGCCATTACTTTTAGAATATCAAAATAAGCCTAACCTGAAAATTTGAAGTTAATTGAATTTCTCCAAGTCCAAGATAATATTCTGATCAGTCTATATGCCCCAGATTAGACCTAAAATATTTTGATCTCAGAATTAAAATATAATTGTATTTTTGAAATCCCCACTCCCAAATTAACTAAGGGTGAAAGTTTGGTGCAATTTAGAGATCATTTAGACCATAATTCAAATTTAGCAGAAACCATTCCGAGTCATTCCGCCATCGGGTGTTCACTCAGATTAACTCGTCGGCAAAACTTGGCAGTTAATTCAAATTCGGTGCAATCCGAGTCATTCCGCCATCTGATCGATCGATCATACGACATCCGAAGGTCCCGGCACTGTGGACCTTTGTCCCCAATTGCTCGCGCGCCCGACCGAAGATCCCCCCGTACTGCCAGCTGCCCTCCCTGTCCCCCACTCGCGCCTCCAGCTCAGCATGTCATTGGGGATCCTCCCATTATGGTTAGGTGCCCCAATCGGGCCTCATGGCCCGGCCGAGCTTGAATTAGAAATTCAAGAGCTCGACCATAGATCGACCTTTTAGGTCCTTGTAACAATCCAAGGTTGTTACCCAACTTAATTTAAGCCTAATCATATCTTAATTATCATTCAACTAAGTTTATCTAGTCATTAGAACAAAACTCTGAAGATTTGGAGTAATTCAGAGCTCAATTGATTTTTGGAATATTTTAATATTTGAATAAGTATAAATTTGACATCGGATTCAAAATCCAACTTCACCGTTGCGATTGTCACCCCCAAATTAGCTAGTGGTGATGTTTTGGGCATGTTTAGAAGTCGTCGGATTTTCACGAATATTTTAATATAATTAAATGCATCAAAAAATAAAATAATTAAATAGTCATCAGAATCAAATTCTGACTTCACCGTTAGATTCCTTACCCCCAAATTAGCTAAGTGTGAATTTTTGAGATTTTTCAGAGCACGTTTCTAAAATCTGAATTTTTAAATAATTAAGGAAAATAATTAAGTAATTATTGAGTCCCCAATTTACAATTTCCCTTAATTTCCTTATGCATCCTGTCAGCTCCTCTTACAATTTCGGCTGACCATCCTATCCCTCTCCTCTTAGCCATGTCTCAATTCTCTTAAGTTCATGATGGCTCCCCTAGCTCCCATAGGTCATTATGGAGCCTCCCCCATCCCCCCCTTCTCCTTTATTAAGAGAGCTCAAGCCTTCCTCCCTCTCTTTACTATCAAGTAAGCTCTAGAGCTCTCTCTCTTCCCCTCCATTGCTACACATTGAAGGAGAAGGCTTATCCCCAAGGTCCTGAAGGAAACAAAGGCTATTTTCTTCCTTTCCTAAAGGCTAAGGTACCTATTTGCTCCTCTCATCTTATCTTCTACATATTGCTATTAGGCTTGTTTGTAGCTTGAGAAACTCCATAAGCATGTATGGAAGCCATTAAAGCTATTAAGAGTATCACATTTACTAAAAGGATATTGCTTTGTTTTCGTTTATTCTGCATACCCTATTATTTATAGACATTTTTCATATAATTTGAATGCTCCGTTTGTGCCAATTTTAGTGTCGATGGAAAGGTATCGGAAAAACCTTTCTATTAATATATACCACCGCTCATGAAATGCTCTGGATTGGGAGTATTTGAGCTCGAAAGTAGGCATTCCAGATTTCATCCAGGCGAAAAATATCATCTGGCGCTGCAGCGCTCGAAGTTGCAGAACTATCCCGCTGCAGCGGTATTTTGGAGAAAAAAAATATAAAACAGTTATTAACTTAATTAAACAGTAAATCACAAAATGGACCGCTACAGTACGCCGTAGTGCGCAGCAGCAGGCTGTAGCAGTATTTCAAAAAAAATTATATAAAAGCATTTAATAAAGTATTTGAATAGTAAAAATTGCAAGTTGGATCGCTGCAGCTCGCTTGCCACAGTGCGCTGCAGCGGGTTACAGTGGGCCGCCGTGCTGAAAGCGCCACAGCGCGCTGTCGCATGAAAAGCGCCACAGCACGCTCCAGCGAGCTGTCGCTCCTAAACTTGCAAAATTCCCAGAATTTTCTGAAAAATTGCTCAGTTTTAGCTGAAATGGCCAAAACTTCACTGTTTTGATATTTTAAGGTCCCTAGGACCCTAGTGAGACTGAATTATATCAAATATGAACCTTTTTTAATTAAAATTGAAATTGCATAAAATTTTATATTGAAATAAAAAATTGAAACTTTGTTATATTTATCAAATGCTCAAAACCTATCATGTATCATAAGATGTATTGTGCAAATTATTAGATAACTTAGAATTTTAGTACCAATAATAATCTAAAATAATATTTAAGTTTTGAACCCTAAAAAAAAATTAGAAAATGACTAAAATACTTATAACCATAATTAGGTCATAACTTGACCAATTGGAGTCCAATTTGGGTCTACTCCTAGTTAAAGTACTTAGTGTGATTAGGGAAGCTATAGCCACTGAGTTTGCTGAATTTGGATACCAAATGGAAAAGTTAGCTTTTTGAACACTCTTAACTTAAAAAATTACCAATTTACCATTATAAATTCAAATGCCTATAACTAATTTATTAGACCTCATAATTTAGTATTTTTGAACTCTCTTGAATAGCAACCAACAGTAAACTGTATAAAAATTTAGATTTTATTAAGTTTAATTTACTAAAATGCCCCTTAAGTCAAAAAATTTAGTTTATACCTATATGATCTATTATTTACCCAAATTTGGTGTACTTATTGCTTATCTTTATATTAGATAGTAAGGAATCATTTAAAAATAAGAAATTCCCCTTTTGGAGCCCTTAAATAAAAAGCAACTTTTTGGACCCTTAATTAGGGGCAAAATAGTCATTTTTCCCAAAAATTTAGGTTAAGTGTCATTAACCTCTAAATTATGTTTTAAATTACTAAAATCAGTATTAGAACTATATTAGAGTCGTCTAAGTAAGAAAAATCAACTATTATGTCAACTCATCAAAATTTCCCAAATTTTTTTTAAGTCTTTTCTTAGGATCTTTTCACCTCACATTAGGACCATTCTTGAGACTAGGACTAGCTCATAGGTTAGATTTCATTTATGGGATAAGTGAGTTATTCAATGAATAAATCCTTGGTTTTATTAGTTTCTAGACTTTTACAATTTATTTTGATTATTTTATCTTTTATCCTTAGATTCAGGATAGAGAAATCACCCTATTAAGCTTGATTTGCTTGATATGATTTACCTTAATCAATAAATCATTGTTAGACAGAAACCTAGACCTTAGGTTTGATTATGTGGTTTAGCCCAATCTTATGGTATTAAATTCATAATCTTTAGGTTGTAGATTTTGGACAATTAATAGTTAGAACGTCTGAACTCATAAACTAGGTCATGTTTATTTTTCATAATCGACTTTGATTGAGCATATTAGGACCTAGCTAGTCCTAGTATTTTGTAACTTATAAAGATGTACTTCTAATTTACACTCGATAGTAGGAAATGAAGATCCTAAACTTGTGTAACTTTGAATAGTTAGAATTATTTAATTAGATAACAATAGTGTCACCATATTAGAGAGTCCCTTACTTATTTGATTTATTTTGTTGCTATGCATCCCTTACTTTTGTGCTTAATCCATTGGACATATCATATAAGATAACTTTATGCATGAAATGAAAACTTAGAATAATTAAGATAATAGTTACCTTTGAGTTTAGTATATTTAGTAGATTCGAGTGCACATTTACCCTAATGGATAGGGGTAATGAGTAATAAGAAGGCTTAACATTACTCATTGAGGAGTGTGTTAAGCTTGGAACCCATATAGTCTTGCAGACGTACTTGACTCATCAGCTATTTCTGGACATATCCACAGAAATAAAGTAAAATAACTAAAAGATTCTGCATTTATATTTATTGACTCCTCAGTTATACTGCTAGATTCTGTTTGCCATAGCCCAAAAAGGCTATGGGGATTGTCTGCCCAAGCCCAGAAATGCTTTGGAGATTTCACTGGCCCGATGGCCAACTTTCTGATATGACAGTCTTTACATACCTGTTTCAGTTTTTCAGCTTAATGTGTACTATGTTCTGATGTATATTTTAGTTAGCTATTTTTCTTTACTTACTTGCTCAGTTGTATGTATTTATAGAATTCTAGACTTTATTGCTTACTATACGTACTATATTCAGATTTCTGTCATTTAATTTGTATATGTCATATGATTATCAGCATGTTTAGGATTAGACTTTACTTTCAGCACTTTTACTTATTATACCATACATGTGCATGCCCATTCTTTGCTTAGTTATTGAGGTGTACTTTTGCCTCATTTGTTGCTTAGATATAAATATTATATTTATAATTATCCTTATTTCTTTGTATGCTTACTGTACGTATGCTTTTGAGTTTACTTTTGTTGTGCTTAAGTATAAAAATGGTGACATTAATAACTCATGTAAAATATTCAGCATAAAATGTACTTAAACAATTGTCTAATAAGATTTTCTTTTATTGGCTGGGGTCCTGGTATTATGAAACTGATAATGTCAGATTCAATTAGGTTTGAAGAACTAGGTGCTGAAGAAGAGGTCCCTTACTTAGAGGAGGAGCTTTAACTAGGAGAGCCGGATGCTGTTTAGTTTCTTAGCTTCTTATGAGGATGAGCGATTTATTTTCAATCTTTTAAACTAATTATTTAATGTTATAATAATATAAGTACTGTGACTGTGATTTACTTTCTGCACTTTATTATTTGTTGAGCTATAGTACTACTTTTTATGTGATGCATAATGGATGGATGTATTATTTAGTTCATTTTGCTTCCGCACTTTGTATGTCTGTCTTAATTAGTAACTGATCCTCTTAATTCTTTGCACATCCTCCCCTTATTGGTGGATTATGGATCTTACCTAATTCAATGATAAGAGATGGATTTGCACAAGTGACCTCCGCTCCTTAGCCTAATGATTGTGGGCTTAGAGAGCGGGGCACCACAGTCCTTCCCAGCTCGATCTAGCCCTCTGGAAACTCCTCCACTCC
The DNA here is from genome assembly GCA_016760335.1 of Gastrodia elata. Classification (NCBI taxonomy): domain Eukaryota; kingdom Viridiplantae; phylum Streptophyta; class Magnoliopsida; order Asparagales; family Orchidaceae; genus Gastrodia; species Gastrodia elata. Next base: position 10,216,623 of record CM028671.1, read on the forward strand.
CTGCTGCAGTTATAAATAGCCCCAGCATTGCTCTATTTGATCCTTGCTGATCAATTGAGCTCGGTTGCCCCATCACCATTGCCGTCTGTTCAAATCTTACGCAGGCGATTCCAGGAGTTATTGAATCGCTGATAGTAGGTGCTCCTGGTTTTCAGGATCCTTTGTGCATTCTAGGAGCTCAGCCAGTGTCGGTCGTGCCCTCTGTCAGCCGTCCTGAGTCCAACCGTGAAACCAGGTACCACTGCTTGCTTGGTCTGAGCCAATTGGGCTCAGACCCTCTTCCATTTGATTCGTAATTGCGTGTATTGTCGAAACAAACCCAATTCTATCGAGCTTAAGCCCTGAGTTAGCCATGATTGATCAGTTCGATCGATTCAATCAATCGGGCTAAGTCCTTAAGGAACGCCTTGGGTCGAGTAAGGCCTTGACCTTCCAGCCCACCTCAGGCCCTCTGACTAGGGGGATTTGATCCGTCTCACCTCCCTGATGGTGTAGGGATTGAGCTCTGAGTCTGGTGTGGCCTCTATGGGGAGAATTGTCTCACCACAGTAGCCCCATTGAGAAAGCTCTCGGGTGAGTAAGGTCTGACCGATCCAGGCTACCTCACAGATGGCTTCTAGTCCCTATCGACGCGCCCGGCTATGGTGAATGTGTAGCGACCGTCGAATGGTCGTGCCATGGCTTAGGGGTGAGGGAATTAGCCGATTAGGATTCCCCTAATCGGGTCCTTCCGTTGGGATGCAGGATCGGGGATGAAGCCCCTATGCGGGTCGGGCTGACCCATGACCCGCGCAGTGTGACAGTTACGGGTCCTAAAGCCCCGATCGACCCGCGTCTTCTAAATCGGGCCGAACCTGTTAAATAAATATTTTGATTAGTTGGAATTATTTTCCTTAAGGAAAATAAACCAATTAATCCAATCTTAGGGAAATTAAACTGAAAAAATATAAATTAAATTAATGTGATAACTTTCAATCCATTGATCCAAACTCAAGTTATTATCTTAGCTAATCTAGATTTAATTAAGCCAAATCCAGCTTTGATTTCAATTCCATTAGATTCAATGGGTGATTTAAACATAACCCAAAAAGTTTGGGATCAATCGGAGCTAAATTGGAAAATTTGGTATTTTGACTATTTTTTAAGCCCTAGAAAATACCTAAATTAAATTGATCTCCAAATTAAAATCTGATTTTATTTATGAATTCCCCACCCCTAAATTAGCTAAGGGTGAATTTTTATGAATTTTTGGAGCTCATTTGGTTCTAAATTGGATTTAGAATATTTAAGAATAATTATATATTATTTAATTGGTTTTATTTATATTTAAATTAAATTTTAATTCAAATTAAAATGGCGGGATTCGCTGTCGGGACCGTGGCGGATCCGCTGCGGGGTCCCGACAGCGGTGTATGCGTATAAGCCACCCGATACAATAACACGCATCTTAGTGCTCTCGATCCAACGGCTCTCGTATCGCGCGCCTCGATCGCATCCTACCCGCCCGATCGGCATCTAGCATCCAACGCACAAGACGTGGTTTCGTTAATCAGGAGCCGCATCAAACCGTCTATCACCAACGGCTTTGTGGATCAGACGGGGCGGCGAACCCCACCACTGTGGATCTTCGTTCTCGCGAGGATTCGGCCCGACAGAGGAGAATTTGGCCATACTGAGCCACGTAATCCTGTCTGCCACTCCCCTCGCCAGGTCACCAAGACCGTTAGGACCTTCCGAGAATGGCCGAGCCTGGTAGGGCGACTTGGGAGGCCTGGACCCTCCTAATTTCAGGAAATGGTGAGGACTCTCAGGCTGAGCCAAGCTCCCTCCCCGAGCCTAGTCTCCATTCATAGGACTCCATGGCGTCTATAAATACACTTGGGACTTCACAGTGAGTCCCTTTGCTCACTGTGAATCCTCAATTGCCTAGCAAAAGGCCTGCTGGAGCTCCATCACTTTAGCGATTTCCTGGCGTTCTTAGAGCTTAGGACTGCTGATAGAGGGCCCGTCTGGTGTTCAGACCCCCTATGAACCTTCGTCTATCATCCAGGAAGCACGGAGGCACTTCAATTCCCTCGGCCGAGCCTGCGACCTCGACTTCAGGTACAGCATTCCTCCATTAAAATTTCCTGATTCAATTCTTCATATGGTCTTGAATTGAACATCTGGATGTCGCCAAGCTAACTGTATCCACTTAGGAAACCCAATGTGATTGTTCTTAAGGTCTGGGCTAGCCTATTTTGAATGTTCGTTCGTCGGGTTTGTGGCTCGAGCACGCAGCCGAGCTCGAGTAAGGACCCGACGATCCAGGGCTTCCCAAGGCATGTGGCCAGAGGGTTTCGATCTGCCTCACCACCAGGATGGTGTAGGGATCGAGCTCTGGCCAAATGGTCATCTCTGTGAGGAGAATTGCTCCTCACAGTGAACCCTAATCATCCGTAAAGGGGACGGTTCGGCCGAGTAGCACTTCGATGATCCACCGCCTCCCCGTTAGGGATTCGTAGTCCCTTAGTATAGATTTTGTTTATGTTTAATCCTACGCGTTCAGTCGAGCATAGTCTCACTTAGACTAAATCATTCAATCTCAAGAGACTATGCTCGAATGAACTCGCAGGATAGAACATAAACATAATCTATACTAAGATGAATTAACTAATCCTGAATAATACTGGTAACCCAATACTATGGGTATACCCTACTATACCATCTAATAATTAAGGATCAACAATTCTATTTATTTAACAAGAATTTATTAATACTATAAATTCGTATGCTAAATGGGTGAGTCATAAACAAGGCTCCAAGAAATGTGATCAAAGATCACATAGTACAAATTCTACCATAAGGAAGAGATTTTAGTCTAAGTGTTTTAGGTAAGTTTTACCACAATGTATAAGGTTAACTTCTAAAGTGAAAAGGATCATCTAAGATTCTACCTCAATAAGCTTATAAAGGTCCTATTTACCTCAATATATCATCAATTAAGGTCTTTTTAAAATATTTTAGATACACAGCCGTCCGGATTCAAGGTTCTAATAATGAGATACTTGAGATCCCACACTCTCACTTCTAATGCTAACATTATATGTTTTACTTATTATTTAGGTTTAGAGTGGTCAGATCAGATGATTAGATTATCTAATCACATGCTATTCTAAAATTATGGGGACAAATTAAGGATATTATTAGAGTTAGATCATTTATTAAATCAATACAATTCATTAATCGTCTTATGTTAATAGTCTTATTTAGGAGAAAATCAAGGATATAAAGCTTAGATTCAGATTATCAATCACATGGCTTTATTATTATCCTTATTATGTCTAATTCAATGATTTAAGATTAATATCAAATCAGGTGCATTATTGGAATAATGTCAATTGCATTATCTTATAATTAAGTCAATTTAATTAAGGTTTAAGAATTTGGATCTTAATAAAATGGATTAGGGTTTAACTCTTACTTATATCTAATTAAGTCAATTTAATTAAGGTTCGGGTCAGCAGCCTTCAGTGTGGCTCAGTTTTAGCCTATAATCAGGAAGATGGGTTATGCCTTCCCGAGCGGTGCACCGCTCTGCCGCCAAATTATGATTTACCTCTCTTTTATGCGCGGCGACGTGGCGGGGCGCTACATCTACAATTATAGTATGAGTGCTATTCACATAGCGAGAAATACATTATTTCATGCCAGGATAAAGCACATTCAACTCCGTTACCATTTCTTCTGGACACTATTGGGAAAAGGCCGGCTGGGATTGGAGAAGATCTACATTTCTAAGAATCCAAATGATATGTTTATAAAAATAGTAACAATAGAGAAACTGAAGCTATATACATCTTTTGTTGGCCTCGGTACGTGAAGAGAGAGCGGGGGTGAGCCACACCACGTTTTTGATAACTAATAGAATAAGACAATGAAGAATTAAAAATGAAATAGAGGGTGTTAAAGGTCTCCAAGTGATAGATTATTGTGTTGTGGAGTCCTTTTAGTCCATTATGAAGATGATAATTGTGCTCTGATAAGCTTTAGGTAGGTTATGAGGCGATTCAGAATAATGTGTGAAGTCCATGAATAACACATACACCGTGCACCTTGGTGATATCTCACCAGAGATGGAGGCGCTATTGCGCGCCTCGGTGGTCATCCGACATAGAAGCGGGTGCTTCAGTGCGCTGCAGCGGAAATTGACACTGCAGCGCATTGCAGCAGATCCATCCCAAGATGTAGGCTATTCGAAAGGCAGGTGCTACTGTAACAACCCAAGTTGTTACCCTTATCAATTAAGACTAATATCCATCCTAATCTTGATCATAAAGTGTTAATCGAGTCATTAGTAGTCATCCACTAAGATATAGTCCAAATCAGGAGTAAAATAGACAAGTCCTTATTTTTGGGAAATCCAAAAACTCTGGAAAATGACCTATATTAATTGACCTTAGATCAAAAATTGGACTTTGCCATTGCGCTCATTGCCCCCAAATTAGTTAGGGGTGATGTTTTCAAGTTAAATCGGAAATTGTCGAAATTTCGACGAATATTTTAATAATATTTAATACCCAAAAAATTAGAAAATTAAATACTCGTCGGAATTAAAATCCGACTTTGACGTTGCAATCCTCACCCTCGGATTAGCCAATGGTGAAATTTTGGGATTTTTTAGAAGTCGTTGAATTTTCTTGAATATTTAAATTAATTAAAAAATTGAGGTATTTATTTTGACCTCAAAATTGAAATCCGACTTCGCTGTTGCGATCATCACCCTAAATTAGCTAGGGGTGATATTTTGGATGCATTTGAAAGTCATTGAATTTTTGCGAATATTTTAATATAATTAAATACCCCGGAAAATAGAATAATTAAATAATCATCGGAATCAAAATCCGACTTCTTCGTTGCGATCGTCACCCCCAAATTAGCTTGAGGTGAATTTTTGGGAATTTTCGAAGCGCGCTTCCAAAATCAGAAATTTTAATTAATTAAAGGAATAAAACTATTTATTCTTAATTGCATTTTTTTCCTTTTCCTTCTTTCTCTTTCCTAGTTGGCTATTCAATTCGGCTGGCCCTTACCTCTACTTTCGGCTGACCCATCTTCTTCTCCCTCATTAATTAAAAGCTTTGATGGCTATGGATATCCCTCTTCCTTTCCCCCTCCTTAATGGCAAGGTTGGATGGCTATGACCATCCCTCTTCCTTCCCTCTCTCCTAGCTCATGCTGGCTTTCCCCCTTCCTTCTCCTCCTATAAATGGAAGCTCAACTCTTTCTCTCTATTTTTTGGCTATCAAGATAAAGCTCCCAAGCTTCCACCCTTCCCCCTATTGTTGAGCTTTGTGCTAAAGAAGAAGAAGAAGAAGAAGTTCCTCCTCCAAGCTTTCTAAGGTTCTTTCTTCCTCTTCTAAAGGCTAAGGTACCCATTTGTTATCCTTTCTTAGTCATTTCATTCCTCTATTATGCTTATTCATATATTTAGATATCCATGATTAAGTATGGAAGCCATTATAGTTCTTCAAAGTAATATACCTCATGCTTTGTTTTTTGTCCATTAGGGGCCTTTATCACCATTGTTCATATAACTATAATGATCTGTTCGTGCCGATTTTGGTGTCAATGCAAAGGTATTGGATAAATATTTCCATTGATATATGACACCACTCATGAAATGCTCTGGATTGAGAGTATTTGAGCTCGAGATGTGACCATTCACAGTTTTCAAACAGACGAAATCACCGTCAGGCGCTACAGCGCACCGTAGCGTCTAGAAAATTCATTTGACCATATCTTAGTCATTTAGACTCCAAATCCAAAAATTTAAAGTATTAAATAGCTTATAATTTTAGTGCCAATAATAATCTAAAATAGTATTTAGATTCTGAACCCTAAAAAAATTAAAAAATGACCAAAATACTCTTAACCTTAATTATATCATAACTTGACCAATTAAATCCAATTTGGGTTTACTCCCAGTTAAAGTACTCAGTGTGATATATGAAAGCTATAGCCACTGAGTTTGCTGAATTTGGATATCAAATGATAAAGTTAGCTTTTTGACCCTCTTAGCTTAGAAAATGACCAAATTGTCTTTGGAAATTGAAATGGCTATAACTAATTCATTGGACCTTAAAATTTAGTATTCTTAGACTCTATAGAATCTTTGAATACCAATCAATAGTAAACTATATAAATTTTTTGATTTCATTAGGTGTAATTTACTAAAATGCCTCTTAGGTCAAAAACTTTAGTTTGAACCCATAGGACTCATTTCTTATCCAAATTTGGTGCAATTACTATCAATCTTTATGTTAGACAGTAAGGAATCATTTGACAGTAATAAATCCCAATTTCGAGCCCTTAATCAAAAAATAGTTTTTTGGACCCTTAAGTAGGGGCAAAATGGTCATTTTACCCAAAATTTAGGTTAAATATCCTTAACCCTTAAAATACCCTTTGAAATCATTAAAATCAATAATAGAACTGATTTAAGATCAATTTAAGTCATAAATCCCTCAATTAAGATAATTTGTAAAACATCTCAATTTTAAGTTTGAAAATCCCTAAGTAAGGTTAATATGCTTTACTTGACTAAAATCCATCTCTAACCTCCTTAATTAAATAAAATCAACAAGTGTGAAGAAATTCAATCAATTTTTAGAAAATTTCCAAGTCTTATCATTAGGAATCCTCACTTCACCTTAGGATCTGTTCCTTAATAATAATATTAGGTTAGATTTTATTCATTAAATAATGGGGTTATTCAATGAATAAGATTTACCTCAATCATTAGTTCACAATTAGATTTAACCTAAATTTTATGTCTTACCCTTGGGATTATGTGATTAAGCCCAATCTTGTAGTGTTTAATCCATAATCTCTAGCTTAATAGATTTTGGACAAATTTTTAGTTTAGAACGTCTAAACTCATAAATTAGGTCATTATGATTTCTTATAGTCGACCTTGATTTAATCATATTAGGACCTAGCTAGACTTAATATTTTGTAACCTATAAGGATGTACTTCTAAGTTACACTCGATAGTAGGAATTGGAGATTTTGAACTTGTGTAACTTGGAATAGTTAAAATGTTTAAATTAGACAATAAATGATATCACCATATTTAGCAGAGTCAATTGCTTACTACTTGATTTTGTGCTGCGCATTCCTTGAACTTTGTGCTTATTTTTCTTTGAACATATCATATAAGAAAAACATTATTGCATGAAAAATAAAAATTTAGAATATTAGGAAAACATTTATATTTAGGTTCAGTACATGGTGGATTATGGTGCACATTACTCCAATTGACAGGGGTAATGTAACAACCTAAGATTGTTAATCATTATATAATAGTCCAATTTCAAATCTCTTATATTAAATATTCATTAGCCATTAAAAGTAAATCCAAAAGTTTTGGTTTAGTCTGAAACTAAATAAACAGAATCATAATTTATTTGATAATTATTTAAAATCAAGAAAATGAGAATTATTGTGACCTCAGATTAAAAATTGGACTTTGCCATTGCGTTCCTCGCACCCAAATTAGCTTGGGGTAAAATTTTGATGAGTTTTTGGAGATAGTCAAAATTTCTTGATTATTTTATTATATTTTCAAAAATCTGATAAATCCAGTAATTAAGATGACTTCCGATTAAAATTCCGACTTCATTTTTGAATATGTTACCCTCAATTTAGTTAAAAGAACAACTTTTCAAAAATTGGTTTGAAAATATATTATCATATAATTTTAATTAAATAAAACTCCTAAATTAATCAAATAAATCCATATATATATATATATATGTATACATAACTACACTTAACCCTAATAGCCGCATATCCTTTGTCCTAACACGTCGCTCGGTCCCGAGAGGATCATCCTCTCCTTCGATTCGAGGAGAGTGACGCGCGCCACTCGTCGTTGCTCTCGCCAATGGGAGAAGCTAGCGAAAAGTATGCTGCCATCTCTATCTTTAAACCCATGCCGATTCCCTCATTATCAAGACCTCCTCATCCTCTCGGCACGGGGAGTCTTCATTCGAAGGTAAGATAAGGAAGCTTGGCTCCGAACCCTAGCGATTGCCTCACAACGATTCGATAAGGTACTCCTCCCGATTTTTCCCCGGTGTCGTTTACATAAATGTTAACTTAAGACTTTAAACTGTCAAATAAGGAACTCATAAGGATTTAATGAAATTCATTTTCAATATATGAAAAGTGTTTAATCATATGTAGTTTCTTATTTAGTACTGGATTGAGTATTTTGGGTTATTGAAGGTTGGTTATATTTCTTTAATATGTTTAGGATATCAATCTGGAATTTTATCTGCTTAATAAGGGATATGTATTAAGTATTGTTTGATTATGTTAAGGCTTACAAATTTGTTTGAAATTCCATACATAAATCTGTATATAAATTGAATTCAAAATTTTCATAATGAATTTAAATATGGGTTTAATGATTATGTTTGAGAGGTGCAGTATTTTGTTGACAGTATCTGCTTTTTCTCTCTCAGTTGTTTCATCTGTTTAACATTGAAAACTAGTAGTCAACTTTCAGTAATGCAGAAAAAGTCTTGTGTTTTGCTTGATGGTTTATGTGATTATTGTGTAGTTGATGTAAATGCCAGTGGCGGCGTGAAATAATGGATGGACTTTTGGAAACAATCAAGTGTCAAATGTTCATCTCTGTATGAACTTGTTCATTTTATCATTTCACTAATCTTGTCAATAAATTTGATTTAAACTATTACTATTTGTCAAATTAGAACTATCTTTTGGAATGCTTTGGCATGTTACCTATTATATCTTGATAATCTTTAAAATTTGTCAGAAGAAGAGCAGTTTTCTGACATGTAGTTTTTTTTTCTTTAATCTCATGGGTGCATAGCATTCTCAGTAGACTTCTATAAGCATATATTCACATTCTGCTTTGAATGAAAGATTATATTCACATTTGTTTAGTTCTCAATCGTGATTTCATTTCTATATAAACAATAAAGATGGAGGCCAGTTACATCACCTTTTAATTCCACTAGAAGGAAGAAAGGATGACAAGAATGAGGCATGTTTTTATTAAACTGAAACCTAAAACTTAATGCCATGAAACTTTGTTGGTAGTGCGTTGGCTGTTTGGTGTTGCCTAATTTGATTCAACTTGGTGTTAAGACATACTTTGGGCTCAGTTAACATCAGCTAGTGAAAAGTAAATTAGTGCATAATATTTAGGCTGTTAGCCTTCATCCATTGGTATAAGCTTATCTATTGAAATAAAATTTGATATTTATTATATCAGTTTATTTAATGTGTTGATGACTTGCATGGTAGCTCCATGAACTAACTGCTCTGTGAGGGAATGCTTAATTTGGAAACCCCTAGTCTATTATTAGTGCAACTGATCAATATCTGGCTATTCTTTGGATTGCCATCTGCTACACTTAAAAAAAAACCATTCCATTTTTATTAAGTATATCTTATGACATTGTATGCTAATTATGCTGAAGGTGACATTTTTATCCTGAAAAAAAAATATATTTTTTAGTTTCTTTGTCAACTAGCGTTACAATATGCTATCATAGAATCAAATGTTTTGCATTTAGTTGTCTTATTATAATCTTGTTTGAAGGATGCGGTCTAAAAGATTGTCATGTCATTCCTTTCAACATATTAAAATAAATGATGTCTTTGCATTATAAAATCAAATGCCATATATCATGTGAAAGATCATATGTTACAATCAAATGTGTAAGAGAATATGTATTACTATCAATCAAGGATAAAATAATATGTCTAATATTAATGTTTGCATATGAAAGAAATATCTTATAGATAGGGCATATCAACCACACTTGCATACTTAATTGTATATATAAGTTAAAAAGAGCCAATACTTCATGCATACTTATTGAAAAAGGATGTATTGTTTCATATGATTTTAAGGGATAATGTTTTATGCAACCTTTTTAAATGCCTAGCTGAGATTCATTTTATTAATTTAAAAGAATGGGAGTTGATTTAGTTGAAGACTTTAATATCAATGCTGCTGTCTTCTTACTCTGCCATTGAATCATTCATCTTATACAATTGCTGCCATTTATATCCAAATATTGCCATTCAAGAATCAAATGCTATTAATAAAATCTATGATCATATGCTGTCATGTATTGGTATTGAATTTCAAATTTGTTGTTATTCATTTTAATATGAATCAAAAGTTATTATTTGCAAAGTAAAATCAAATATTGTCATTTAGGATCAAATACTACTATTCTTTAAATGCTGCCATGTAATTTGGAAGATCCAAAGTGCTGCCATATATTTCAATAAATTCAATTGCTGCTATTAATTATGTGTAGAATCAATTGCTACTATTAATTGAGTAAAAGGTCACTTGCTGCCATAAAATATGAATAGAGTCAATTGTTGCCATCAAATGTGAATCAAGTGCTGCCATTTATATAATCAAATGCTGCCTATAAATTATATGAATATCAATGTTGTCGTTATTTTATAGAATCATAGGTTGCCATTCTTTTAGTAAGATCATATGATGCCTATAATTGTATATGAGAATATATACTGTAGTTTCTCTTATTAGTATTTTAGTATATAAGGCCAAAATGATCAAATGCTGCCATTTAGTTATGAGATCTAAATAACGTCATGTATCATGAATTGAAAATCAAATGCTGTAAGTTATCTTATACAAATGCTAATATAAATTGATATTCTTATTAGAACTGGAAATAGTTAATGGATTGACTTATATTAGAACTAGAAATAGTCAATGAATTGACTTATATTAGAATTGGAAATAATCAATTGATTGACTTATATTAGAACTAAAAATAGTCAATGGATTGACTTATATTAGAACTGGAAATAGTTAATGAATTCACTTATATCTTGATATTATAAATGTTTATTTTGAGAAAATAAAAATGAAATTCTGCCAAAATTTTTAAGAATTTAAGGACTTTAAATTTTAATTGCTTAGTGGTAAACTCAACATTGCTCAGCTAGAATCTTGGTTTTAAGCATATCTCATGTGGTGATTTTTTTCAATTTGTTGAATTCCATCTTTAATATGAACATTTTTGTTTCTCTACCACCAAAACTCAAGTATTTGACAAATATGTGATGAGGCATGTATAGATGCTTTCATCAATATTTCATTATGAATTCTTCAAATTAATATTTATTATGCATCACAACACTACTGTTTTGTTATGTGGATGGTCACCTTTACATAGAAATCTAAGTTGACTATCTTTAGGAAATTTGTAGAAAGATTATTTACTTGTACTTGTTATATTTGGTCAAATACAGTATTCTTTATTATTTCTTTTAAATATCATATCACAATTTGGATGGCCTATAAATATGGGCAACCATTGTGAATATGAGATCATTATAATAGAAATCAATAGAAAATAATGGATATCACAAGATTTACAATACTTTGAATTATATTTTTATAGTATTTGCATAACTTAAAAAAGAAAATCTTAAATAAAATAAACTTTAATACACCTTGTGAGTTATGTTTTACTTAGTCTGTCATTTAGTATAACTTTTACTTTAGGATAGCTTTTGCCTAGGGAATTTCCCCTAGTGCGTATTACATTACTTTACTTTTGCCCGGGACACTTTCTTGGAAGATTACTTTACTTTTGCCCGGGACACTTTCCTGGATAATTACTTTACTTTTGCCTGGGACACTTTCCTGGATGATTAGATGGACGTTACCTTGTGACTAGGACACTTTCCTAGCACAGCATACTTTAATCTAGGATATTTCTCCTAAATGAGCAGATGGACCTTACTTTTTGGCAGTACTAAGTAGAAGTTTCTCACACATTATATTACATTTACTTTACTTTACATTTAACTTTACTTTACTTTCACTTTTCAATCATTTTTCAGTCACTTTACAGTTTCTTTACAGTTTTGACTCATTTTTACCTTACAGTTCAGTTCTATTCCTGTTATATTTTCATTTTCTGCAGTTCTTCAGTATTATAGAATTTCCTGTAATATTCTTTTATTTTAATCATTTCATTTTATTTATAAGCATGTTAGGATGCTAAACTTTATTTTTAGTACAGTACTTTTATTTATACTATAAACTGGCATGTTTAGTTTGATCATATTACTTATGACTTTTCTTTGTACTTAGTAGATTACATTTACACTTTACTTACCTTTTTATGTAGTTTGAGCTGAGGTATGTCATTACTTCACAATTTGTTAAGTTATAATACATTATTAGAACTTGTCTTTCTTCCTTTGTTGTTTTACTGCTATTTCATGCTGAAATCTAGTTTGTGATATCATTAAAATACATTAAAACTGATTACCTTAAAATGTACTAAGACTTTTAAAGTCTAACCACTTTTTTTTTTTTTTTGGCTGTGCCCTACCGTATTTAAAAACCAAAATACGGTAGATTAGGAGCAATGAGTAGGACCTGCAGTTAAAGAAGAAGTTGAGAAATAGTTGGAAAAAGGAAAATTTTACTTTTGTTTATATGAACATTATGTAAATTACAAATATTTTGTGATGTAAACTATTCTTTTATGTTGTTTGAATTTTCATATTATAAATATTGAATGTTTGAGTTAGAATAATTAAATGATCTTCTTCTCCTCATAGATCCATATAATATAAGGTAGTATTAAATGTTGAGTTAGAATCTCCTAATTCAATATTAAATACTACCATAACACTCATTGTTAGATTATTAAACTCTGATCTAATAGTGAGGTGTTACAGGTAAGAAGGGATCATGATGCTTAACATCACTCATTGATGAGAGTGTGTTAAGCTTGGGACCCGTTCAGTCTTGCAGACGTGCTTGACTCCTCAGCTATTTATGAAATTGTCCATAGATACAAAAGTAAAATAACTAAAAGATATTTGCATAGTATTATCTGCCTCTTCAGTCATATTGTACTATATTGTGATCTTATGTCCGCCCTAGCCCATAAAGGCTATGGAAATATATTGGGCCGAATTGGCCAATACTAATTAATATGATAATTTGTACATTTTTTACAGTTTTTTAGCTTATTGTTTATTATATTGTTGATGTATTTTATTTTGGTTCACTGTATTTTTCCTATGTTACCTGCTTACTTGAGTATATGCATATATAGGATGCTAAACTTTACTGCTTATTATATGTACCATTTTCAGATTTATATTTTAAATTAGCATATATCATATGATCATCAACATATTTAGGTTAGACTTTTTTTTACAATATTTTTACTTACTATAGCCCTACCTTATTTAGTTTACTTGAGGTGTGCTTTTGCCTCAATTCTTACTTAGTTATAAATATTATATTTATAACTTATCCACCTCTCATTATATGCTTACTTGCTCCCATGCTAGATAGATGCTTTATTTGGTTCATAGTAAAATGGTAATATTAATGAATGCTTAATAAATTACTTGCTTAAATGCATTTAGACAATTTATCGAATAAGATTTTTTTTTATTGGCTGGGGCCCTGGCATTGTGAAACTGATAATATCAGATCTTGTTCAGTTTGAGGAGCCAGTGCCTGAGGAGGAGCCTTATTTAGAGAAGGTGCAGCAGCCTGGTGCAGAAGACCTTTAGTTATCTTTTTCTTTATTGTGAGGACAAATGATATTATTATTTTCAATCTTTTAAACTTAAATTAAATGGTGTAATAATACAGAAACTCGTGACTGTATTTTCTTTCTGCACATTATTATTTTCTGAGCTATTTCATTTTATTTCATGGTTGATGTATGGTGAATGGATGTAATCCTTACTTCTTATTGCTTCCGCACTCTGTATGAATATATAGACTTAGTGATTGATTTTCATAAATATTCTGTGCACATCCTTCCCCTATTATTGGATTGTGGACCTTACCTATCCAATGATAAGCGAGGGATTTGCCAGAGTGACACTCCTCTCCTTAGCCTAATGATTGCAAACTTAGGGAGCGGAGCACCACAGCTACCTTGCGCTGCAGCGAGTTCCATCCTGAAAGGCGAGCTCTACGGGGCACCATAGCACCTGACGGAGTTCTGCTCCAATTCAGATTACACCTTAAGTAAATTGGAGGGCATTTTAAACCTTTCAGGGTTCAAAATTGAGCTGGGTACTTAAGCAAATATGTTGGGTGGAGTTTACTAGATTGGCATCTCAGTTGAAAGTTATGTTCTTGCTGTGAGGAAGAGATCCCAAGGTGAAGCCTTAAGGAAGCTGTAGTGCAAGAAACCTCTTACATATTGGACAAGAGACTCCGGGTGGCAGCTACTTCCTCTCCTCTTGATCTTAGAGTAAGAGCTCGTATATTTTCGGTCAAGGGATAAGCTTTTTGTAACTTTGTATTTTTTAAGTATCATAATTAATTTTCTATGGCATGGCTCCGTGGTTTTTCCCATTTTTTTTGGTTTTCCACGTAGTTTCTGTATTTTGATGTTTGCATGTTCGTGTTTATTTTGCATGCATGTGATGTGTGCTTTTTTGCTTGCAGTTTTGTGATTTGCTTGTTAACTGTTAACTCAACCCCGATCATTAATCGAGTGGTCTTGTGAAAACCACTTTCGCTGTAGAGAGTGTGCTTGGTGGTGCTGAGTTTTAACACCACCAAGATGGAGAGTGTATGTAAAGTTATCGGTTTCAGACATAATTTGCAACTGCAAACTTTTGGGAACCCATAACCTTTCTTTCTAAAAGATCTCATCGGCATCAAGATGCAATTTAGATCTATTACCACTAGTGATATCAGATGCAAGATTATAATAATCAACATATTCCTTATAAGCTTTGAATTTCCTTGACCTTAGAGATGATTATGGCTGGATAACAAATAGAACTCTATGCAAATCAGCAAATCTGGCCGACTCATGGTTTAACCTTTCAAAACTGTAGATTAAAAATTCATTGTTACAAAGAGAAAAAAGAATCACTTTATGGCTAAGGGCATTAACTACTACGTTAGCTTTACTTGGATGATACTAAATTTTCAAGTTGTAGTTGCAAATTAACATTAGCCATCTATGCATACGACAATTAAGTTCCTCTCGGGTGAAGATATACTTCAAGCTTAGATAATAGGTAAATATCTCACACTTAACTCCTTACATGTAGTATCTCCAAATTTTGAGGGTGAAAACTACCTCTGCATGTTCAAGATCACATATAAGGTTGTTTCTCTCATTAGGTTTATGTTATTTTAAGGCATAGGCTATCACTCTATGGTTTTGCATCAAAACAAAACTAAGTTCTACCTTAGAGGCATCAGTGTTCGTATGGAAATCTTTACCCTCTTGAGATAGTAAAAGAACTGCACAGAAGTTAACAAATGCTTCAACTTCTAAAAAATTCCTTCGTAGTCAGTGCTCTAGATGAACAGTGGTACTTCCTTCATTTGAGAGAATCCTAGAACAAACCTTTTGTAATATCTTACAAATCCCAGAAAATTGCAAATCTCGGTTATTAATTTGGGTTGCGCTCACTGCTGAACAGTTTGTAATTTTTTCCGGTCAACTCGAAAGTCTTCAGTATCAATCACTATGAGAACTTAGCGAATAACTTATGATCTCAAAGTGTGGGGCCCCGTACTTTCTCGTGGCCATGCCTAAAAGAATGAGATCTTAAGGATCTTGCTTTAGGAGTGCCTTATAATATTTAAATGCCTAAAAGAATGTTACACATTGAGGTAGTAAAAACTTAATGTGATATATGGGGTAGGAACTTAGATGATTCTCCCCAACCTTAGAAGTTAACCTTAAATCTTATGGTAGAATACACCTAAGATATTAGATTGAGATTCTCCCATGTGGTGGTAACCCATGTTGAGTGACCTCTTGGTCACATCCTTGGAGTCTTATGTAGGACTCACCTAAATTAGAGTAAAGATTAATAATTTTGAATAAATCCTTAGTTATTAAATAGAATTGACTGAGCTTGGATTATTAGTTGATTATTTCCAATGTGTTGATGCAAGTGATGCTAAAACCCACTAAATGAGCTCCTTAGCTTAATTTAATTGAGGTAGAGGAAGGAAGTGTTGAATGCTTATGAACTAAGTGACATAGTCAATGAGCCCAACATATGAATCCATAATCTCTACTATGTGAGATGCGAGTGATGCTCATAGTGGAAATCAATGCTTGTAAGATCTTAAGATTTAATAATCAAGCTCTCCTTGATCAAGAGAATAAGATTAAAATTTAAATCAAAAGAATCTTACAAGAATCTTTGTGCCGAAGTAGAACCGAATGTGAGTTCATTTTGTGCACAAGATTTGAACTTGTAAGACCTTAAGTTAAACTCAAGGAAAATAATGTGCACTTGATTTTAATTAAAATGAATGATAAAGCTTGAGAAATTAACATACATAGTTGTTATATCATGGCATGTGGGATGGTCCCAACTCTCCTCTTTCTCTCATCTTACCCTTTTTGCTTAGTAATTATTGTGCTAATTTTTAGACCAACTCATCTAAATATATTGTAGCTTAAACATTAGTGAGAATAGATACACCTTAGTGCCAAATCAACCAATTCTCCGAGGATCGATAAATTCCCGAAAATTAATACTTTCCACTTATTACTTCAGACCATGTACACTTGCGTGTGAGCGCAGATGTGTATTTACAGTCTGTCAAGTTTTTGGCGTCGTTGCCGAGGAATTGGTACTTGATTTGAATTAAGGACAATCTATAAGCAACTAGCGATTTAAGCATTTAATTGCATATATTAGTAATTTTACATTTTTTGTAATTATCAAAGCTAACATTTTATCTTTTAGTTATTTTATTTTTACAAAACTGTTTGATATATTTTGCTAAGTCGTTCTCGATAAGCCATATTGTTAGTTGTATGAGTAAAAAAGTTTGTACTGAATATCTTTTTGATCTCGAAATAGATAGAATATACTTACAAGCTATGCGAGAATGAAACCTATCAAAGCAACAAGCTGTTATAGATAATTGCATAGAAATTTTAGAAGAGCCTAGGGGAAGAGCACTTAGAGACTATGTACTACCCACTATTAGGGGAATCCCCCATGCAATTGTAAGGCCAAATATTAAAGCCCACAACTTTGAAATTAAACCTTTCACACTGAGTATGGTGCAAAATAATCAGTTTGGAGGATTATCCACTGAAGATCCTAACTCACATATTTCAATTTTCCTTGAAATATGTGATACCTTCAGATTTAACGATGTCTCCGAATACGCAGTTAAATTGCGCCTTTTTCTTTTCTCTCTGAGAGATGGAGCCAAGAGTTGGTCAGCTCTTTACCGAGTGATTTTATCCAGACTTGGGATGATTTGGCTATGAAATTCTTAGCCAAATACTTCCCTCCGGCTAAATCGCACGATTGAGGATTGAGATCTCCAACTTCACTCAGTTAGAAGGTGAGACTCTGTATGATGAGTGGGATCACTTTAAGGAGTACCTCAGGCATTGCCCACATCATGGGTTCCCTCTATGGATGCAAGTGCAAACTTTCTACAATGGTTTGAACGCTCCAACAAGGACGCTCATTGATGCAGTCGCCGGTGGTTCCATTAGTGGAAAAACCCAAGAGGAAGCTTACGACCTCTTGGAAGAAATGGCCAATAATGCATACTAATGGCCTTCTGAAAGGCTGAAAAAGGAATCCTTGAAAGTAAACAAATCTAACCTAATAACAGCTCTTCAACAAGAAATTCATGCCTTAAACGAAAGAATAGAACGAATGAATGTCAATGTGGTTTCAGAGGTACACTGTGAGTTGTGCGGGGGTAGGCATAACAGTGAAAGTTGTAATTTAAACAACCCCTTCGTGCAAAATAATATTGAACAGGTAAACTACCTCAGAAATAATAACCAGATGAACAACCCCTATTCCAACACGTATAACCCAGGGTGGAAAAACCACCCAAATCTCTCTTGGAGTAATAATAATAATAATGCTAATCAATATGGGGGGAATTCATCCAACCAGCAAGGCATGAACTATGGAAACAATAACAACAACTATCAACACAATTTAGAAGGGGCCTTCAATTTATTTAAGGCCAAAACAACCCAATTCATGCGCCGCACTGAAGCCACCTTAACACGCCAATAGAAGCCTCCCTTAGGAATATAGAGACACAATTGGGGCAAATCTCCAAGCAGCTGACCTCTCGACAGCAAGGGGCTTTACCCAGTTCAACTAAAATAAACCCGAGGGAATTGGTGAGTGTGATACATTCTGAAAATGTATCAAAAGGAATGAATAATGAGAAAGAGAGTGCAACAAATTTTAAACTAGAGAAAGTGGAAATAAGGAAAGGGAATGACCATGAAAAGCTAACCGCCCCTAAATACGAAGATCCAGGGAGGTTGAGCATCTCGTGCATAATAAGAAATGAAGTATTTGTAGATCCCTTGTGTGATCTAGGTGCTTCAGTAAATGTTATGCCTTACCACATCTATGAACATTTAAAGGTAGGAGGGATGGAATATACCTCGATGATTTTGGAGTTTGCTAATCTAGAATCCCTTACCCCTCTAGGAATGATAAATAATGTTACAGTTGAATTAGGGAATTTTATAGTTCCAACTGACTTTGTGGTGTGTGAATGGGACCAATGGAACAAAAACTCCACGATTATCTTTGGGAGACCCTTTTTAATAAGTGTGAAGGCTATCATCGATGTGAGTCACGGTGTAATGAGCATGAGTGTTAAAGGAAGAATAGAAATGATTGATCTTAAGCCAACTATCTTTAAAAAGAAAGAGATTGAAGATGAAGTGAGAAAAAGGGTTAGAGAAGAGAGGTTATGGGTCGATGATATTTTAGAAGACCTCACAATTGAAGAGAAACACTCTGATGGCTACTCTACTCCTTCCTCTGAAAAGGAAAGCAAGGAAGGAGTAAAAAAGAAAAAAATGTGATGAGGGAAGAGAAAGAAAAAAGACTCCCCCCAATTTTGAAACTGAAAAAATGGATCCTTTATTAGAAGTTGAAGATGAAGAGAGTTCGCGCCACCATGAGAGTTGTGCTCATTCGAACATCTCTAGCTTATGGAAAAGGAAACCACTGGATACTACATATTGATCATTAGTGAGTCTAGCTAAGGACGTGAAACTAAGTGCTTATTGGGAGGCAACCCAACCCTCAAAAAAAAAAAAAATTATACGCTACAGCGAGCAAACCGCGCGTCTAGAGCATCGTGGCGGCACGCAGAAATCATTTTCCACTCTAGCGCGCTAACGCATAAAACCCGGTACCGCGCGCAGCGGTTTGCCCCAGTTTCGAAAAAATTTTCTGTCTTGGGAAAATGCAGTCAACAAGTCATGCCCTTTGGGTTCCCAAGGCAGTCAAAAAAATTACTGAAAAAGCTGCCCCCCCTCACATGGATCACCATATTTATGGTATGGGGAAGACCATTTGACCATCTTCTCTTTGCCTTGAATTTTTTTGGCTATAAATAGAGAGGCAATGGGGAAGGAGGGGTTATCCTTGCACCTTTCCAATTCTCCTATTCTTTCTAAGTTCTTGATCCTCCTAATCCTCATTCCTTGCCATGTCAACTGGAAAGAAGGCAATTGCTCGAAAGGATGTTGAAGCCTCCTCGTCCGGAGGAACTTTCAACAAGAAGAGGTTCTTTTTGGTGGAAGCTGAGCACCACTTCGTCTCCATCACTTCCCAACGGAAGTTGATTCGAAAGAGGAGTTTTAACACCGCCTACCCCGTCCCGCCTGAGAAAGTTAAACCAAGGGGATGGGAAGAGTTTGTGACCAAGAGAGCCCCTACATACACGATGATCGTTCAGGAGGTATATGCAAACTCAATCGATGCATCCGGGCAGCGGCTCTTCTGCCGGGGTAAGGTTGTCACCCTAGGGGTTGCTCAAATTGAGCAATTCTATAGGCTTGATGAGGTATATTTATGCTCTTACTCGAACCTCTTGGAATCTTGCTTTGACCCCCACAGTCTCATTGCGGAAATCATCAATAATGACACAGAGTGGGAAGGAGCACTAGCCAACATCTCTCGCTCCGAATTGACTGAGACAAGTAGTGCTTGGCTAGTGTTCATTTCTAGCTATGTCATGCCCATGAGTCACTTAACGGAAGTGACTCATGCCCGAGCACACCTCTTATGCTCGTTGGTTAGGGCGGGTGAAATCCGTATTTCGAGCATCATCTTTGAGCAGCTATGGAAAGCTCTCAAGGGCCCTTACACGGCATTGGCCTTCGGGTCTTTAATATCAGGGTTGTGAGAGACCCAAGGGGTCAAGATCCTCTCATCAGACTCCATTGTTCCCCCTAGCTGCTCCCTTAACCCTTCAAACCTAAATATCCGGGCAAGCGAACGAAAGTTGCCCAAGAAGAGAAGGGGACCGAAAGAGGATGCATCCGCACCTTCCGACTCACGCCTCACGAACAAACTTTTGGTGCGCCAGCATGCGAAGCTTAGCAAGGCTCTTGCAACCGATATGGGGTTCTTCAAACAGGAGATCGGCCAACAGCGCAAGTTCCAATCTGAATTTCATGTATCCCTTGGGATGATGTTTGAAGATTGGAACTTGCAAGGTGGACCGGACGCCTCCGTATTGCCAAGGCCTCCTATTGGAGCACATATTCTGGAGACGCGCTACCATACCGAGATGGCGTATGTAGAGGAGGAGGACAAAGAAGGAAAAGATGATAACTAAATAGGTTGTATTTGTTCTTTTTTTGTATCTTTATTTTTAGTATGTTTTTATTTTGAGATTTTAATTTATGAATTTTACTTATCCTCTCATTTTTATAGTATTCTTAATTGACATATATTTTTCTGATTTTTTCAAAAGAAATGAAAATCACAAAAATGTAAAAATCAAATTTGATATAAGTAAAAGAATGCGTAAACAAAAATGATTAAATGCATTATAAGCAAAAAAATATTATAATTGAGGAATGAATGGAGGATAATCTAATCTCCAAAAATTTAAATAAATACTTGAGCTAAGTATGGGGAAAAGCATAGGACTTAGACTAAAAGATGTGGTACGTATTCTAAAAAAGGGTGTGCTAGGCTCCCGTAGGACTTCATGATCACAAAGATATATATTAGGATGAAGAAAAATATCTCCCTAAAGATGAAAAGAGCAAAATATTTATGAAAAAAGGGATGATAAAAAATATCTCTCCCAATTGATCAAAATGAGAAAAGATGAAAAAAAATATCTCTCCTTTAAAATCTTTGTGATTCATAAGAAGGAGCACATATGACACAACTCTTGGAATCTTTGACCGCTTCCTTAGTCTAAAGTTCACAATGAACTGTACCCATTACCTAATATTAAATATTAAAATTCAAAAATTTGGAGATTACTTGATTAAACCACCTTATGGCCACAAGTAAAAACATTAATATTGCTAAAATATTAATTTCATTTTTGCCATGCACACATCTTGACTTACACACATTCTAATTGCATTGTTGTGACTTTCATCCTTACAAAATAGAAAAAAATATCATTTTGAGCTTATTCGAGGACGAGCAAGAATTTAAGTGTGGGGTGTGATGAATCCATAAATTATATCTAAAATAAAGGGAAATTTCATTCATTTCAGATCTTTAAGATGCTCATAAATCAATTTTTTCTATTTTTTTCAGGAAAAAGGCATCCAAGGGAGTTCTGAGGTATTTTTGGAAACATTTAAAATTTATTAAAGGAAATCCGCTACAGCGGGCTGCTGCGCGTTACAGCGCGCCGCAGCGGGCTGCAACGGAATTATTTAAATTATATAAACAGGATGGCTCAACTAATTGAACAGTGTTTTGCAAAATAATTCGCTACAATGCGCGGTCTGCAGTAGAAATATTTCAGACTATATAAAAATGGGAAAATAAACTAATTGAATAGTGTTTTATAAAACAAGCCGCTACAGCACGCGATCGCACGCTGCAGCGGTCTGCAGCAAAAATATTTTTACTTTAAATGGAAAAAATGAAGTAATTGAACAGTAGATTTGTAGAATGGCCCGCTCCAGCACGCTGCAGCGGGTCATCTTCCTTTGTTAAAATGCGGTAGCGGGTGATTTAGCAATATTGGTATGTACATTTGCACGCCGCGGTGTGCCACAGCGCCCTGCAGCGGCGCGTCGCAATTTTTTCCAGACAGCATTTAATGCGTCTGGGGATATGATCTCTATCCTGCACTTTGTCCCTATCTATCATTCCCTGCAGCTGCTACATTTTATTTAAAAAAGAAGGTTTTGATGTGATATTTTGGGTAAACAAATGAAGATATGTATCACCTCACCATCAATAAAGGATTTTTGCCATCATGAGTTCATAATTTTAAATGTAAATGTTGATTTTGAAATGAAGAAGAAGAAGGCAGCCCCTCTCATATAAATACCCCTCCTCTTGACTTGAGGAGGGTTCACAATTTTAGCCAAAAATCCACTAAGTAAGGAGGAGTGCCAAGGAAGAGAAGAACTCCCCAAGGGTGGCAAAGCAAGCTCTTACTTTAGAGGAGAAGGAAGAAGGCAGCACTAGCGACCTAAGAAGGGAACATTGAGAAAGAGAAGAAGGATTCCGGAGAACTTTCAAAGGAGCGTTCTTAGTATCTTCTAAACTTTAGTTTTATATTTTCTTTTTAGTTAATCATAAAAGGGTCTTTATCCATGTATGTGTTTTTCTTCTTTTCTTTTATAATGAGTAGCTAAACTCCCTTGGGGAGGGTTAGGGTGAAATCCCAAGTGCATAATGTAATATTAATATATAAATATTTTTCCTCAAGCATAATTTATTTTGTGATCTTAATGTCTTGCTAAGAAATATTTTATCTAATTTAGTTTTGAATGTGGAATAAGAGTAAAGAATTTAAGAAAAAAAGTTCAAGAACTAATTGTCTTATGCTCCTTAGCTCACCTTAGGTTGAATGCTAGGTTTTGAGTGCATGAAAGCTTGGAACTATGTGATAAAGTTTTTGAGCTTAATGCACCTCAATCTAAGCTCAACTAAAATGTTGATGCAAGTGATGCTAAGACCCACTGAGTGAGCTCCTTAGCTCAACATAATTGAGGTCAAGGAAGGAAGTGTTGAGTGTTCATGAACTAACTGACATAATCATTGAGCCCAACGTATGAATCCCTCATCTCAACTATATGAGATGCGAGTGATGCTCGTAGTGGAAATCAATGCTTATAAGATTCTAAGATTTAATAATCAAGCTCTCCTTGATCAAGAGAATAAAATTTAAATTTAAATCCAAAGAATCTTACAAGAATCTTTGTGCCGAAGTAGAATCGAATGTGAGTTCATTTTATGCACAAGATTTGAACTTGTAAGTCTTTGAGTTAAACTCAAGAAAAATAATGTGCACTTGACTTTAATTAAAATGAATGATAAAGTTTGAGAAATTAATATACATAGTTGTTATATTATGGCATGTGAGATGGTCCCAACTCTCCTATTTCTCTCATCTTGCTCTTTTTGCTTAGTAATTATTGTGCTAATTTTTAGACCAACTCATCCAAATATATTGTAACTTAAATATTAGTGAGAATAGATACGCATTAGTGCCAAATCAACCAATTCTTTGAGGATCGATAAATTCCCAGAAATTAACACTTTCCACTTATTACTTCACACCACGTACACTTACGTATGAGCGCAGATGTGTATTTACAGTTTGTCAACTGCCTGGGTGAATATGATACCTGAAATTATAACCTTCAACCAACACTTCATGATGCATTGATTTAGGAATCCACAAACAATTATTTTGATAAATTATGTCATTGCATATTTGCAACTCATGACAACGACCACCTTCGATATCTATTTTGAATTTTAGATAATTATCATCTTTAGTTTGCGAGATAGAGACATCTCTGTGGAATGTTGGTTCCACATTGATATTTGCTAGAACAGAACTCAGCATATCGCCTCTGACTGGAAAAATCTCTAGCTTCCAAAATTCTTGTTCCAACGAACTGGAGGCAATCATGGAAGATAAAGTAGCACGACGACTAAGAGCATCGGCCACAATATTTGCCTTTCTAGGGTGATAATGAATACTGAGATCATATTCACTGATGAGTTCCAACCATCTTCTTTAATGACAATTCAGCTCCCTTTGAGTGAAGATATACTTTAAGCTTTGATGATCACTGAAAATCAAACACTGAACTCCATATAAATAGTAACGCCATATCTTTAAAGCAAAAATTACAGCGGCAAGTTCAAGATTGTGAATTGGATAATTTTTCTCGTGGAGTTTTAACTGACGAGAGGCATAAGATATTACCTTACCCTTTTGCATTAACACATAACCTAGACAAATTCCAGAGGCATCGGTGTATACCTGATAGTCCAAGCCTCCCTTGGGCAGGATAAGAACTGGAGCGGTAGATAGTGCATCCTTCAAGGTCTGAAATGCTTCATCGTATTCCGGGGTCCAAAAAAATGGAACGTCTTTCTGGGTTAACTTTGTCAAAGGCGAAGTGATTTGGGAAAAGCCCTTAATAAACTTTCTGTAATATCCAGCTAATCCTAAGAAACTTCTAATATCTGTAACTGACTTAGGCTGATAGCGCTTACTTTATTTTGACCTACACGAATACCCTGAGCATCGACTACATGCCCCAAAAATGCAATGAACTTTAGCCAAAACCCACACTTGGAAAACTTAGCATACAGTTGATGTTCACGCAGGGTTTCTAATACTAATTTTAGATGTTCTTCATGATCTTTTAAGGTTCAAGAATAAATGAGGATATCATCAATAAAGATGATTACAAATTTGTCCAAATATGGTTTGAGAACTCGCTGCATCAAATTCATGAAGATTGATGGCGCATTAATGAGTCTGAAAGACATCACTAGGAATTCAAAATGACCATACCGAGTACGGAAAGTGGTCTTTCCTACATCATCTTCTCTTACTCGCAATTGATGATATCCAGACCTTAAGTCAATCTTAGAGAATATGACAGCTCTAGATAATTGGTCAAATAAATCATCAATTCCATGTAATGGGTGTTTATTCTTTATGGTGACTTTATTTAGTTCACGATAATCTATGCATATTCACATAGATCCATCATTCTTCTTTACAAATAGAATGGGTGCTCCCCAAGGAGACATACTCAGCCTAATAAACCCTTTATTCAAGAGCTCCTGCAACTGTTCATTGAGTTCATGCAATTCCTTAGGTGCTATTCTATATGGTGCTTTAGATATAGGCTAGGTACCCGGAGCTAATTTGATAGAGAACTCGACTTCTCTGGAAGGAGGAACACCAGGCAAATCTTCTGGGAATACGTCAGCGAATTCCTTAACTACTCTACAATCAGAGAAAGGGATACCTTCTTTTGCTTCACCCATCATAGTGACCAGAAAAGCATCAAAACCCTTATTGATTAATTGTTCATCTTTAATAGCATTTATTAATGATAATTGTGTACTGATTTTTCTTATAAAAGTCTCAGACTTGCCCTGGGAATGAAGAGTGACCTTCTTTTTCAGGCAGTTTATCACGATATTATTGTCACTGAGCTAATTCATTCCAAGGATGATATTAAAGTTTGCTAATGGCAGGATTATTCATTTGGAGTGAAACTCCTGACCATTTAATGGAATTTTAACGTTACAAAACTTATGGGCACTTAGTTGGGCTCCAGATAGAAGTCCAACACTCAAAGATTTTGCTAAGTTGTGCGAGTGTGGTTTAAGAATGTTGGCAAATCGTTCAAAAATAAAAGAATGATTAGCACCAGTGTCAAACAACACGTTGCATGGCTGGTCATTAAAGTAAATGTGCTTAATTTATTCATACGAATTGCATTAATAAATTGCAGTAATTAAAGTACAGGAATGCAATTAATAAAAGAGAAGTTCATAAATATGTACCTGAAACCACATTGTTATGCTCTGCGGCTTCGAGAGGGGTTAAAGCATAAACTCGTACAGAACCGGCAGGATGGTTATTTACTTGCCTCCTGGTATTATTCTGGAACTTAGGAGCAGATGGCTGCTCTGGAGCAGCTTCAGGTGCAGGGGCTGGCATTATGGCCAAACTCGGTTCTCTTCTATTCAGGGGAGTAGCTCGGAATACCTGATTCTTCTGATATGGTTTCATTGGGAGTCCATCCACTATTTCTGTATGTATATAGAGATAGAACATGCGGTCTGGTCATCCGCAATTATAGCACTTATGCCCGAAGTGATAGCACTTGCCATATGGATAAGGCCTATTACAGCCTTGAATAGTCTCAGTAGTCGATGCATCTTCCAATTGATAGACTTTTGTAGAGTCAGGCTTATGCTTCTTGAAGGCTTTATGCACTAAAACCACATTGTCATACTCTGCGGCTTCGAGAGGGGTTAAAGCATAAACTCGCACAGAACTGGCAGGATGGTTATTTACTTGCCTCCTGGGATTATTCTGGAACTTAGGAGCAGATGGCTGCTCTAGAGCAGCTTCAGGTGCAGGGGCTGGCATTATGGCCAAACTCGGTTCTCTTCTATTCAGGGGAGTAGCTCGGAATACTTGATTCTTCTGATATGGTTTCATTGGGAGTCCATCCACTATTTATGTATGTATATAGAGATAGAACATGCGGTCTGGTCATCTGCAATTATAGCACTTATGCCCGAAGTGATAGCACTTGCCATATGGATGAGGCCTATTACAGCCTTGAATGGTCTCAGTAGTCGATGCATCTTCCAATTGATAGACTTTTGCAGAGTTAGGCTTATGCTTCTTGAAGGCTTTATGCTAGTTAGACGATGATTGTGCCATTCGCTTGAGATCCTTTCCAAATTGATGATGCTCAATTACCTTGGCCGTCTCCACTAGCTCAAAAAAGATAGTTAAGCGAAGTGGAAAAATCTGATCTTGTAGTGAATCTCAGAGTCCATTGAGAAAGCGATGGCACTTAGCCGATTCGGAATAGGTAACTTCCGAAGCAAAGCAAATTAACTTGTGAAATTCTCTTTCTTAGTTAGCGATGGAACGACTCCTTTGAGTCAATCTTATAATTGTGTCTGCAATGATGTTTTGTGCAGACGGGGGAATGAATTTAGTTTTGAATGCTTCAACAAACTCATCCCAAGGGATGTCTTCTAGTCCATAGTCAATGAACTTCGTATTCTTGACCTCCTCCCACCAGTATCCTGCTTCAGCATGAAGCATGTGTGTAGTGAGACAGACGGCCTCTGAGTTTGGGATCTTCAAACTAATAAGATCCTTTTCTACCGCCTTCAGCCAGTCGACTGTATCTATTGGCTATAAATTTCCACCAAAGGTGGAAGGCCTTAGTCTTAGAAATTATGGAGAAGACTATCCATTGAGTGATGAGAAAGAATTGTATGTTGCGGAATAAGGACATCAAGAATAACAACAATAGCTGGAACAGGATGATCATTCAGCATCTTCTGCATGATTATCGCTTGTTGGGTTTGGTTTTCCTGCAGGGTTGCTACCATTGCTCGCAGATGAGCCACTTCATCGGTAGAACAGCGACTGGACAGCAAGTGGTGATCCAGGATTCATCCTAATTAAATAATACAAACCAAATTTTAGAATTACTCTAAGGAAGATAGTCATTTAAAGTTGTGATAGATATCAAAAAAATTTCATCACTTGTTAAAATAAGGGATTACATAAGATTTAGAAAATGCCAAAAAGCATAACGCTACTAGAATCATATAAGTCAAAAGATGAAAATTGTTCTAACTAACACTCAGACATCCTTGATATACTCAGCCTTAAAGGTTATACAAAAGTCCTTAAAAGTCACCTCCTGACGCTTCCTCTTACGCTTCCTTTCAAGTTTTCCATTGGTGTTGTACCACTAGACTCCAGCATAATCCAGCATCAGATCCGTCACAATGTCCACATAGAGTGACTCGAGACACTCTATGTGCTTCAGGACTGACTCCACTCGGCTTAACCACTCCTTGGCATATATAGAAAAGTCAAGCCCTCGGTACGCTGTCTGACGTAGAAGTTTGTCCAAGACTAGGGTTCCTTTTACTGAAACCCCTTGATTTGCCATTTTCTCTCCTATCTTTATTTGAAACTATAACTCCATGCTAACTCAAAGGCATGCAGATAATAGTCCAAGTCAGACTCTTTATGATCTATTTGATCCTAATAGTATAAGGTATTAGTTTTTGTTAGCTATAGATGACTAGATATTTAAGATATGAGTATTTCAGTCTACATTCCTTAGAGAGTTACGGATATTACTATGTTATCGATGTTATGTCTTGATGTTTGAATTTCAGAAGAACGACCCATTAGGTAGAAAGAAATCATGGATCCCATTCTGACACCTTATGGTGTTCTTTGTTACCAACTGTGGGACCCCGTACTTTCCCGCAACCATACTAATACTGATATTAGCATATTCGCGGGGAGTGCGGTGCTCCACTCCATGGAAAATCCCCAACTCAAGTAGAGTCAGGTAGGACCCAACTCGTCTTAAGCCAAGGACTTTTCACCTATAACTAAAAACATACATCAATACATATCAAAGTAGCGGAAGCAGAAAATATAATGTAACATAGTATAAGAGAAGAAAAGAAAACAGTAACTCAGCTCAAGTACAGCAAGTAAATACAACCAGAGTTTAATTATTACATACTGAATTAAATGAAAATAAAGATCTCTCGATCTCACTGCAAAAAGAGAAAATATATCTAAGCAACAGTAGGACGATCCTATTCCTGCATCGGCTCCTCTCCTGTAGCACTACTAACAAACAACTCTGAATCTGACATTTGTCAGTATCACAAATACCAGGGCCCCAGCTAATAAAAGAAAAATATTACAGTTAGACAATTGTCTAAGTATGTTTTAAGCTATTTAAGTGAACTGAATATTTAAGATATCACATTTAAAAGTTTTAAACATGCAAGTAGTATAAGGTGCAACAAGCTATAAGGAATGGGATAGTTATATACTAATCATCTATAGCTAATCAACAAATATGTAAAAATAACATACAAAACATGAAACTATATAAGTGAAGCTAAAAGCAAAAATAACTACAACTACTGAAATAAATCTGATCCTAACATGCTTATGATCACATGGGTATATGCTGAGTATATAAAGAACACAAGTACTGAAATAACATACAATTCTAGCATCCTAATATGCCAATATTTAATAATTAATCATTAAGGGCATGCCACTAAAGCATGTGACAAAAATAACTAAGTACAAAAAAAGCTAAAGCAAAGCCACTGAGACATGTGGCAAAGCAAGCCAAGTAAAAGTAAGGCTACTAAAGCATGTGGCAAAGCAAAACAATGCAAAACAAAATACTGAAACTGAACTGAAGTAAAAGTAAGCCTAAGACATAGTATTGCCATAACAGAAACATGCCATACCGGTCCTCTGAACTGAAAGTTCAACATATATCCATCCTAGGCATCTACAGAGCTAGGCCCGAGTTAAACTTATAGAATAAGACATGTATTCATCCTAGACATCCGTAGAACTAGGTCCGAGTCTATTCTATAATAAAACTAGAACTGAAGAGGCAGACTAAGCTAGGACATACTCTACTGACTGAAAGCACTAGAAGAATTAAATGAATGTTATACTTTTCAAATACTAACTTAGGATGTATCTTTCATACCCTAAGTTCTCCTATTATGCTCAAGGAACAAGGCTCAATATTCAAGGTGTGCAGAGTAATCAAGTCAAAAGCAAGAGACTCAATCTAGACTTATGTGATATTTGTTATTATCTACTTTATCCAAATCTAACTATTCTGAGAAAATATAAGTTTAGGATCTCCAATATCCAGCTATCGAGTACCATCTCAGGTTTACGACCTTAATATTAACATTAGAACTTAACAAGTTCTAATTCATAATCATATGATGACTATAAAGATTTAAAATAAATAAATCAACGACTTAATTATTATTATTTTCCTCTTTTAACCCCAAAATCTTGATTAACTAAGTCAAGACTTAAGGATTCTGGATCCAAACTCCACTTGGTGTTCAGATCCTGAAGCCAAGGGGATATCCTAATAAGGATCTAGGGTTCACACTAAAACCCAAATTAAAGATAAGGAATCTTAAAAGCTGAAGGATTTAGAAACTAAGATCTTATAGAAAGGTTACTCTACTAATTATAAGATAAACTAGTCAATCAAGAACTAAGAAGCTAAAATCTACATTCAATCTTTAAGATAATTTCATTATCTTATAGATTGAATCAATCCTACACCCACATGGAAGGCTTCAAAAGAATTAAATAATAAATCACTTAAGGAATTCTAAATGGAGGTAGTTCAGTTCAATTAGAGGATCAAAAGTCTAAGATCTAAGATCTAAGATATAATATTTGATCACTTTAAACTTAAGCTAAGATTTAGACTTAGGATTTTACAAGAGTACTTCTTTTAGAATTCAAGCTTATGGACCAACTTAATTTAAGCTATTAACTAAGGATTAGCACTAACAAGTAACTAGGCTTAACTTTTAAGAAAGAGGGTTTTAAAGAACACTTAGGGTATTAATATCTTAATAAGACTAACTTAAGATTTCCTTACTTAATATCAATATTAGTACCATAAGACTTCAGAATGATGCTAATAAACTAACTAGAGGTATTCTACTTAATTTTTAAGGTTTAAGGGGTGCCTAAACATATTTTGGTCAAAATGACCAAAATACCTCTCTTAAGGCTAAAAATGAGATTTTATGATTTAACCATCTAAATTGATTCAAATATTCTTTAATAAGTTCCATATTGGTTAATGAAGTAAGATACACACTTATCTTGGGTTTTGGTAACCTAATTATCCTAATTAGCACAAATCACAATTTAAGGCCAATTAAGGTGATTAAGGAAGTTAGGGCACTTTAGATTGATCTATTTGCATTTATAGGCTCAACTACCCTTAATAAGGCATTAAGAACTTAGTTCCCCAAAATTAGAGGTCTAATTAAAGTTTAATTCACTAATCCCTCTTTAGGGTAATTAAAGAGAGATTAATAAAATTAAAGTTCTTAAATTACTTTTAATGGTCTACAAATTTTCTCTATGGTCTTAGAAGCAATTAGAGATCTTAATTAATATTTTTGAATAATTAATGAATTTAATATGATTTAAATAAAAATAAAAAAGGATTATGCTATAATTTAAAATCTAATTATTGGATCTTTGATTTTATTTTATATTAATGTTCTTTGTATTTTTCTGATTAAAATGGTAAATTGGATCATACCATTTGGATAAGTATAGTTAAACTTATTTAAATAATTTAATATGCATTTTTATTTAAATAAAAACTATAGAAAATGGTTTATTAAATAATTAACATAAGGATTTTAATTCCAATAATTCGTTTATTAATCTGCGGCCTGAATTCGAAACTGCGCGGGTCGAGGTTTGACCCTGCCTGAAGCGCCAATCATCTTCTTCTTCCCTGCGGCTAAGTCCCAATACCCGAACCCTAGAGATAGCTTCGATCATGGAATTCTCCCTGTTCAGACCACTCTACGCCAGGATCTTGACGGCTACACCTTCCTGGGACTAAGACGTGTCGATTGAGGTAAGAACCTCCATCTGGATCACGCTAGATCGGCTGGATGCTACTCTACCGAAATGCATTAGGGGAAGGAAAATAGGGATTCCTTGTGAGCGAGTAATTCTCCTCACATAAACCACTAAACTGATGGGGCTCGATTCCTACACCACGATTAGGTGAGGCAAATCGAACTCCCAAGGTTTCGCAGCTTGGAGTGCAGCCAAATGTTGGGTCCTTGCTCGGACCCAGCCTTGGCTCAGTCGCTAGCTTGATCAATTGATATGATCGATCAGAGTTAGCTCAGACCCTGGGAATGATCGGTTTAGGTTCCTAGAGGGCTAAGGAAGCTAGACGGCATCAAGAGGCAATCATTTCAAGCTTAAGTGGATGGATTGAGCTTTTGCAGTTCATTGGGAAGAGGCGGTACCTGAGGACTGAGGTTGCAGGCATGACCTAGGAGAAATGAGGCAAGTTGAGCTTCCCAAGTAGCAGACGAGAGTTCACAGGGAGTCTGAACACCAGATAGACCCTCTATTACAGTTCGCAGTTCCAGAAAATGCTGGAAATTATCGAGAGAGACGGGAGCTCCAGGGGATGTCAGATGGCCAATTGAGGATTCTCAGTGAGCAAAGCGACTCATTGAGAGATCCTGAGGGAATTTATAGGTCTAGGGGAGGCCTGGGGTTGGATACCAGAGCTCGAGAATGGAGGAAGGCTCAGGCCGAAGGGGAGGCTTGGTTCCAACAGCCATGGGCAATTTAGGGAGACTACTACCGACAGACGATTGCGCCGAGGGTAGAAGAGAAAGAACGGGTCATTTCTCGTACTACCACAGGGGCTGAAAGGATCCCGGTTGTCAGAGGGACCAGACGCAGACGGGGCGAGACGATCCACAGTGCTCGGACTCGTGCCCGTCGTCTGATGGGTCGACCGTTGGTCTCGAACAGCTCTGATGCATTACTTAGGTGGGGTGGATGATTGCCGTCAGATACGTATGATGGATTTGATGCCTACAATTAAATCACGGAGCGGGGTAGATCGCAACCGTAGGATTAGACGCGCTATGATTCGTGCTAAGGCATTTATTGGCGCGGTTTGAAGCGCCGCTGTCGGGATCCCGCAGCGGATCTACTGCGATCCAGACAGCGAATCCTGGATTATAAAAATATAAATAATTTAATTTAAATTAATTATAATTCATTTATTAAATTACTTATTTCTTATTAAATCAATAAATCCAATTTAGAACTAAATGAGTTCCAAAAATTCTCAAAAATTCACCCTTAGCTAATTGAGGCATGGGGAATTCAAAAATAAAATCAGATTTTAATTTGGAGATTAATTTAATTTAGGTAATTTCTAGGGTTCAAAATAGGCAAAAATACCAAAATTCTAAATTTAGCTCCGATTGAATTCAAACTTCTATGGTTTGCTTTAAATGACTCACTGAGTCTAATGGGATCAAATTTAGAACTTGGTTTAGCTTAATTAATCTAGATTTAGCTAGGATAATAATTAGGGTTGTTACACTAAGCAACTCAAGAACGTCACACATATGCTTCTCATGCTCAGCATTTGACTTAGAGTAAATCAGTATGTCGTTTATAAAAACAATAACGAACTTATCACCATATGACTTAAAGATTCACTGCATCAAGTGCATGAAAATAGATGGAGTGCTCGTCAGTTTAAAATATATGACTAAAAACTCATAGTGTTCATATCGGGTCTTGAATGCAGTATTGAGAATGTCTCCATCTTTATCTCGAATTTGATAGTAATATGATATCAAGTCTATCTTAAAGAAGACTTTTGTTCCAACAAGCTGATCAAACAAGTTATGTACTCTGGGTAGAGGATACTTATTCTTCACTGTCACCTTGTTAAGCTCAAGATAATCAATATACATCAACATCAA
The DNA here is from genome assembly GCA_016760335.1 of Gastrodia elata. NCBI lineage: Eukaryota > Viridiplantae > Streptophyta > Magnoliopsida > Asparagales > Orchidaceae > Gastrodia > Gastrodia elata. The sequence continues at coordinate 10,250,070 of CM028671.1, forward strand.
TCCATTATTATTCTTGACGAACATAACAGAAACTCCCCAAGGCATCATGATATAATGCATGTTTCATAAGGTTTGAATTTTAAAAATTTTTATATACATTATACATAAATATTCAAATTTTATATATATCTTACATCGAAGTTCAAATATTTACAAGCAAGTTGTGTTACAATATTAAATGTATTTATTAAATCAGAATGAGAAAGACACTGTAGGTACAGTAGAACCTGTCTAAAATAATAATCTCTGGACCGCCACTAGTCTATTAATTTACGGAGGTTATTAATTAGCATGGTAATATTTAAAAGTCATCCAATGGGAAATCGTCCATTTTTCACACGCCCAATACACCCCAAAACCACCGACAACGATGCCGCTTCAAGGAGCAAAGCACACCACCATGAGGGATAGTATTCACATCGATCTTTGCAAACATCACGGAGACAACCCAAAGCTGACCTAGACCGAGCTCATCACCTGGCTTCAGGAAACACACAACCTAATAGTCAGCCAAGGTACTGTTTCCAACACCCTCAAATGGAAGGTAGATTTGCTCAAGCCTAGCACGAATGAGGCAAACCTTAACAACAAGCAATAGCGGACAGTCAAATATCGGATTATGGAGACTGCACTGGTCGAATAGTTTAAAGGCCACCAAGAGCATATCAATATGAGCGGTGACCTTGTGTGTGAGGCTGCCCAGAAGATTCTCGACCACCTTTATCCAGGTCACGATCCATTCAAGCTCTCCAATGGCTGGCTGGAAGCATTCAAGAAGCGATATGGCATCCATTTGTATCGGCGTTTTAGAGAGAGCGGCAGTGTGAACATAGATGTCATTGCGGATAGCCTTCCACGCATACGCAAAATGATCGACAAGTTCGAGTGGAAAGATATTTACAATATGGATGAGATTGGCCTCTTCTTTCGGATGCAGGTAAGTGCATTTGTCCGCACTTGCGCCTTTGATGGCAAATGCTGACCGCACCGGCAAATGTCAGGCGAATAACTCTCTCGCGACTCGGCAACTCTAGGGTTGTAAATTGAATAAGGAAAGGATCACCGTTGCTGTCTGCTGCAACGATGATGGTAGCCACACGCTTCCCCTCTGGATCATCGAAAAGTATGCCAATCCCAGGTGCTTCAATAATGTCAACCGGGCAAACCTTGGATGCGAATTTCAGTACAACTCTAAAGCTTGGATGACCCATATCATCTTCTGGGAATGGCTTAAGTACTTCGACCGCCATATGGCAACCGAAAGGTGCTGCTGATTCTTGATAACTATAGCTCTCAAGTCCCCATCGATGGGCTTTCTGATCGGATCACCCTTCGGAACACAACGGTTTTGTACCTCCCTCCCAACACTACATTAAAAATTCAGCTATGCAACTAAGGGATCATCCGCAACTTTAAGGCTTATTATTGTCGCCGCTTCAACCGCCTCCTTCTTCAGCGTCTGGATGATAAGGTTGAGCAACCCGAGAAGATTGACGTCCTGTAAGTCATTCAGATGGCTGTGCCAGCCTGGGCTATAGAAGTCAGCCGTGAAACGATCCATAATTGCTTCTGCCATTGCAAGATTTGATCAGAGCCAACTGGAACAATGCCAGTTTAAGAGGACGAGCTTATGGATAATGGCATTGTTGAAGAGCTGGTGTCGCAGATTCACTAGTTTTCCTATCTCAATCCGATGGACACCGGTAACCTGCTGGATTACCCTGTTGAGCAGGAGGTGGCCTTCATCCCGGGCATTGACGACGTCGTCGAGAATCAGCTGACGACAAGGGAAGCTGTTGACACTGACGATGACAGCCAGGAGCACTCAAAGATATTCCTAGCTGAGGCACAGAAAATACTTCAGACACTTAAAAGATTCTGGATGCAGAAGGAGGCGGACTCCCAGGAATTCATCCATTCTCTCCAGTGCATGAAGGACAAGCTCAGCAAAATCCGTGTAAACCAGATGGTCCAGAAGGATATTCGCTAGTTCCTTAACACTTCCTAGGCTATTTCCATAGTGTTCTTTCACATTTTCATAGTACCTTATGTAGGGAATATAAAATTATGAAATTGTCGGGAACGCTCGTAGCCTCGCCCCTAGTCCCACATGATCAGACCTATGGGGTGGTGTGCCACTCCTGTCAGATACCTCACTTATCATTAGATTAGGTAAGATCCATAATCCACTAGTTATTAAGTTTATACATACATACAGAATGCGGAAGCAATAAGAAGTAAGGATTACATCCATTCATCATACATCAAGTAAGAGATAGTAATATATATAGCTCAGCAAATAATAAAATACAGAAAGTAAATACAGTCACGAGTACCTGTATTATTATAATATTTTAATTAATGTCTAAGAAATGAAATAAAAAAATTCTCATCCTCACAATGAATATAAAAGTAATTATATATCCTCTATTCCAAGCTGCTATGCCTCCTCTATATAAGGCTCTTCATCAGGTAATGGATCTTCAAGCTGCTCAATATTTGATATTGTCGGTTTCACAATGCTAGGGCCCCAGCCAATAAAGAAAAATCTGGTTAGACAAAATATCTAAATATATTTTAGACAAGTAATTTATTAAGTATTTATTAATATCACCATTTTACTCTAAATAAAATAAAATATTTATTTAGCATGGGAGCAAATAAGCATACAAGAAAAATATGATAAGTTATAAATGTAATATTTATAACTAAGTAAGAATTAAGACAAAAGTACACCTCAAGTAAACTAAATAAGATAGGGCATACATATGTAATATAGTGACTAAAAATACTGAAAATAAAAAGTCTAAACATATACGTGTGATAATCATATGACATATACTAATTTAAAATATTAATTTGAAAATAGTATATATAATAAGCAGTAAAGTTTAGCATCATATATATGCATCTACTCAAGTAAGCAGGTAAATAGGAAAAATACAGCTATCTGAAATAAAATGTATCAATAACTTAAAAAATAGTAAGCTGAACTAAAAGAAATGTATAACTGCTATATCAAAAAGAATTGGCTAATCTGACTTGGTAATATTCTCATAGCTTTTATGGGCTATGGCAAACATAATATAATAATATAGTACAGTATGACTGAAGAGGTAGATAATACTATGCAAATATCTTTTAATTATTTTACTTTTATTTCTGTGAATGATTTCAAAAATAGCTGAAGAGTCAAGCACATCTGCAAGACTGAATGGGTCACAAGCTTAACACACTTCTCAATGAGTAATGTTAAGCATCATGATCTCTCTTTTACCCCTATCTATTATAGTAAATGTGCACCATAATCCATAACGAATTGAACCCAAATATAAATATTTTCCTAATATTCTAAGTTTTCATTTTTTTCATGCAACAATATTTTCTTATATGATATATCCAAGGGAAACAAGCATAAAATACAAAGAATGCATAACACAATAACAAAAAGTAAGCAAGGGACTCTACTAAACATGGTGATATCATTTATTATCTAATTTAACCATTTTACTTTTTCTAAGTTATACAAGTTCAGGATCTCCAATTCATACTATCGAGTATAACTTAAAAGCATGACTTTATAAGTTAAAAAGAATTAGAACTGATCAGGTTCTATCTAATTATATCAAATATGACTATAGGTTAAGAAACAAATCACAATGTCCTAATTAGATGAATTTTGACCTTCTACTTAAGATCCGATGAAGATCTATTAAACTATAGATTATGGATTAAACACCACGAGATTGAGCTTAATCACATAATCCAAAAAGATAAAGCATAATATCTATGATTTAGTCTAAAAGTGATCTATTGGTTTAGGTAAATCATATTAAGCAAATTAACTTAATAGGATGAATCTCCTATCCTAAATCTCTGGTTAAAAGATAAAATAATCAAAAAAAATTTATAAAAATCTAGAAACTAGTAAAACCAAAGATTCGTTTATTGAAAAATCCCATTTTTAAATGAATAAAATTTAATTTATAATATTATCCTAATCTTAGGAGTAGTTTTAATGTGAAGTGAAAGATCCTAAAAAAGGACTTGGAGGAAAATTAAGGACTTCTCAAATTTGTCCTAATAGTTAATTATACTCACTTAGAAGATTCTAATATAGTTCTAATACTGGTTTTATTGACTTAGAAGATAATTTAGAGTCTAAGGGTGCTCAACTTAAATTTTGGGCAAAATGATAATTTTGCCCTTACTTAAAGGTTCAAAATGCTACTTTTTGAATTAGGGTTCCAAATTGAAATTTCTTACTGCCAAATAATTCCTTACTATATAACTTGAAGATAGACAGTAAGTATACTCAATTTGGATAAGAAATAGGTCCTATAGGTCCAAACTAAGAATTTTGACCTAAGGGGTATTTTAGTAATTTGATCCTACTAGAATCAAAATAATTATGCAGTTTACTATTAATTACTATTCAAAAATTCCATAGAGTCTAAGAACACTGTATTTTGAGGTCAAATGGCTAAGTTATAGCTATTTTAATTTATAAGGGCAATTCGGTAATTTTATCGGTCAACGGGGGACAAAAACTGAACTTTTCTGTTTGAAGTCCAATTTCAGCAAACTCAATTTTTATAGTTTTCTTATAATATACTGAGTATTTCAACAGGAAATAGACCCAATTTGGACTTTTAATTGTCAAGTTATGGCCTAACTAGAGTTAGGGGTATTTTGGTCATTTTTAATTTTTCAGATTTCAGATCTTAAATATTATTTTTGTTTATTGATGACACTAAAATTTTAAGTTAGTTAGCATTTTGAATTTTTGAATTTGGAGTTGAATTGACTAAGTTATGGTTAATTGAAGACTATGGGCATTTCGGTTATTTTTAGGGTATGGTCATAAATATTACTTTCAAACTAAGCTCCAAATAGGGAAACTAATACTTCTATAGTAATGAGGCTATTCTCCTGAGTATTTTAAGACCTATATTGCCTATGCTTATATAACTATGTAAAAAGTTGTGAGGGTTTGTTTAGGACTTAAAATGGCACTATGTTGTAGTACTTCGAAATGAAGTTTTTAATTACGTCATTTAATTTTTTTTATTTTGCTGAGTAAAATAAGACCTATATTTGCTATGTTTAGATCATTGTATAAAAAATTATTAAGCTTTTAAGCTTTTGAATTAAATAATTCAAATTAAATAAATTATTACTATTCATTTATTCAATTTGAATTAAATTACTGTTTATATCTATAGTTAAATTTAATTTTACTGTATTAATTAATTAATTAATTATCTTTAATCTTTTTTAATTATAATTAATTAATTATCATTTTATTTTAATTTACTATTTAATTAGCATTAATTAATTATAATTCACCTATTTTTTAATTAATTAAGTTATTTAGTTACTGTTAAGCATTTAATTAACTTATTAAGCTACTATTTAATCATATCTATAATTTTCTATTTCAATTAATAATAATTAATTCTAACCATGATCACACTAATCTTAATTATATTGTTAATTATATATTTAAATATATGGTTAGTTCTAATTAGAGGATATACATTTATGTAAATACATAATCTATATGTATACATAACTATATTTAATTTAACTGAACTTACAGTTATATATAATATAATTAAATATAATCATAAGTTATCATTACTTTTGCAGGTTTAAAGGTAGCAGGGCCCACCGGAGGACACGTAGCAATATCTGGATGGCTGGATTGCGATGGCGGGTCCCACTGCAGATGACTGAGGAGACCAGAGGGCCCACATGGACACGTGGCCTTGTGGGATTGGCTGCTGCCACACCTAGCGGGTCCCACCCGCTACAGTCGAAAGGCTTGCGGGGCCCACAATTTCGGCTTTCGCGGCACATGCGGCCCGCATGCGTGGACGCGAGTCGAGCGGCTGACCCGGCCTGACCGGAAGGGGCTCCTTCGTCCTCATGTCGGCCGGGGCAAGGGCGCGAAGATTCGGGGTGCTCTTGGCGATGCTACACCTCGAACCGCATGGCCATAGGCGGGGAACGATGGGACCTACACAATGGTGGTTGGACTGACGACGAGGATGGCCGAAATCGTCGACTAAACCTAACCCTAACCACGAGGACTCGACGAGCTGGGCCTAACGAACTCCACTGCAAACCTCCGCCAAAATTCGATCGATCGAACCGTCAGAGGTTCAATCCGACCCGATTGCATCCTAATCTAGCCTAAGCAATAACGTATCATATGAAGTATGCGTTGATTAAGCGGAAAATCTGGGAGTACGGGGTGTACCTTAGCTAACGGCTGGATGTACGGGTTTGCAGAGGATTCAACTGGCGGCTCCCGACGCTCCAAACCGCGAAAACTTCGCAACCTAAGTACAGGTAGGGCCTTTAAGGGTACCCGGACGGAGTCCGCAGATGGCGGGCTCGGCGGTGGGACGCCGCGTGTCAATGCCCGACATGCGGGCGATCTTAGCGAGGAAAGAGAAGGGGTTGCCGTGCGATCTCGCAGTCGGACGGCCCGGAGGGACCGTCAGATCGAATGGTGCGATCACGGGACATGACGGCAGCGGACGGTGTCGTCAAATATTTAATATAAATATTAAATAAATTAAATAATTTAAATATATATATATATTTATTTAAATCCTAATTTTAATAATTAATAATTAAATTCAAAAAATTCCGAAATACTCATCCCTAGTCAGGAATACAACGATGATGTCAGATTTTTGATTTGACGAGTATTTTAATTTCCCAAGTTTTGAGTTATTTAAATATTATTAAAATATTCGTTTTTCGATTTGAGGTCTATTTAAACAGGTCAAATTCTAGAGTTTTTGGATTTTCAAAAAATTAGCATTTGATTTGTTGACTCCTGATTTGGATAGATCTTAGAGGATGACTCCTAATGACTTGATTAACACTTATGATCAAAATTAGGACGGAGATTATTCATAATTGACTATGATAATAACTTGGTTGTTACAACTCGTTGCAATTAATAATCAAATAACAGAGGTTTATTAATTGATGTATATGACTGAGCTCGGGACCGACCCGTATTATTAATTAACAGAGGTTATTAATTTACAGATGATTAATTTAGACAGATTCTACTGTATAATGAAAGAATAAAATACTGAGTATAAAAAAATAATCCTTTTTAAGTGGGGCTTAGAAAATTAGAATAGCACAAAATATTTTTGATAAAAAATTGACTTAGTATGATTTTTCTTTACAAATAATGCATAAATTATTTCAATTAAAAACAGATACTCATTTTATAAAAATTTAATGTTATAGGTTAAAATCGGTGTTGACGTGGTCCCTGCTCCCTACCCTCTTTTTTCATCAATCTCATCAACCAAAAAGATCATCCGCCGTTCCTTTTGCCAACAAGAATCCAGCGGCCGTGATCTCATCATCATCACCGTTCGCCACAAAGTTGAGTTCGTTCGCCGCCCCGACCGTCGGATTAACGATGACAGCCTCATTCACCGGCGATCTTCCTAGCCAAAACGGCGAAACTCGCGTTCAGATGGATGACTGCGCGCCGGCGGATCAAGACGGTGAGCAGGAGGCCGCTGATGCAGCGATGCAGCTTGTGAGCTCGAACCCTAACCAGCTCACGCTGCTGTTTCAAGGGGAAGTCTATGTTTTCGACTCGGTGACGCCGGAAAAGGTACTGGCTTGGGTATTTATGTTGGTTCTTTAATGATTTTAGGCTTTATTTTGCATCGTTCGACTCTGGCTTGTTTCATTCTGTTGTTATTTTATAGACGTCTGCCTTTTTCATAGTTTTTAAAATAATAATAAAAACAAGTTGTTATATAAGTGTAATATCACCATAAAATAACATTCAAGTAATTTTGAACCAACATCTTTTATAACCGCAATAGCAATGCTATCTCAGTAACATTTTATTTGAAAAGACATGCCTCAGATTGAAGACATCTCTGGCCTTCTCCACTTCAATGTAAAATAGTAACAAGGAAGCTGTTTTGCGCAGATAAATAAATAACAAAGAACATGATAAACAAATGTGTTACATGGATCAACTTATCCCAATTTGGCTCGCTAGCGATGATTGTACGCCCTTGTAGTTCCATCTGAACCCGCTTTGATTTGCTAGCGGTACAATTTCCTTAAAAAGTTATTTGAGAGTTTTATAACAATTTTTGAGTGTGTGAATGTTGGCATTTAACCTGCTTTGCTGTTTAAACAAATCTATTATATCCTTCCAAGCATGAGTAGCTGGGTTGCTTCCTGGTATTTACCAACTTTATGCTGAACAAAATAACTCAATCATAATTTTATCTTGTTCTATTGCCAAATTGGAAGTTGTGTTCCTCCTGCCTTGTTTCTCTCCTGCTACCATCCCTACCTGCAATTGTATCGCGTCTATATTGGTAGACCAACGACATAGAAAATAATCAATGAAGCTATCACATAATGCTAAATACAAATGATTTTTAAAAAATTATAGCATTTAGAATCAGATAAATTGATTGATTTTCTCATTGAATGGCCAACGTGGTGTATCTTTTCCAGAATCAACTACACTTGAGGACTAAAACCATGTACAAATTTTGATTGTAATGGGATGCATCCGTTTGCATGGTGCCATCTAGGGGATAGGGAAAAATGCTCCACATCATTGTTCATTAAAGACTTTGTAAAAGAATAAATAGCTGAAGCTTACTCTCTATATTATCATACTGTAGTATAGCTTACTCTCTACTGTCAAACATAGAAGATATTGATCAAATATAGCCGGAATCCCCCCTTGAGATGAAGCTAGTTGTAGATCATGAAGACATTGATGAATGAGAGAGACAACAATCATTTGAAAAGGTTGAAATTACAGACCGTTACACTATTAAATAAGTGCAATTAACATGCATACCCACTCAACTCTATACATACAAGCACACCAACTTCCCTTATTATATGCAAAATAATGAATCTGATGAACCATAAAAACAAAGTTATTTGGCAGTCGATTAGTGGTGCCATCTAGGGGATTGGGAAAAATGCTCCACATCATTTTGTTTATTAAGACTTTGTAAAAGACTAAATAGCTGAAGCTTACTCTCTATAATATCAAACTGTAGCAAAGTTTACCTTCTATTGTCAAACATAGAAGATATTACTCAAATATAGTCGAAACCCCCCTTGAGATGAAGCTAGGTGTAGATCACGAAGACATTGATGAACGAGAGAGGCAACAATCATTTGAAAAGGTTGAAATGATGGATCGTTTCACAATTATTCAAGTGCAATTAACAAGCATGCCCACTCAACTCTATCCATACATGCACACTAACTTCCCTTATTATATGCAAAATAATGAATCTAATGAACCATAAAAACAAAGTTATTTGGCAGTCGATCAATGGTGCCAGTGCCAAAAAAAATCTAGCTCACGGAACAAATGTTTCCAAGGCAAAGTTATAGACCAAAACTGAGTATAACAAAGAGCTAAAGTTAGGTAGCCAAAATCTTGATTGTTTTGTAAAAAAACACATACTAGTAGCTGCAATTTGAGGAACTAATATAGCAAAAAAATAAGTTCAGATATTGAAATCACATACCTGTGAAGATTCATTTGAAAGCATGCAAGTGCCAAAAGCAAAATCGTAGTTAAATTTGAGAACATGCTCCTAGAAATTCCTATAGCATAATTTTATCCCATAGTAGGAGTCCCCAAATTGAGTGTTCTTCAAATATATTAGAAACCGAGTATAGCTAAAGAATGAGTGCTGCTCCAATATTGCAGAGTTTTTCATTAGGATAAAAAAAATTATGTTCTAGTTATATCAAATTAAGGAGCTAACAAGACAAAAATAAATTCAGATGTTTGAAGTTCACATACTTTTGAAAAGCAATCGAATTCCTATAAAGGCTATGCAAGCACACGTCTTCTCTTTTTTATATGCAAATCAATTATTTGAATAGAGCCTGATATCTATGCAATACAAATTCCCAAAAATGCTACAATTATTCCACTATTAAAACAAAATTGTGAACTTAATAGTAAAAAGCTGGGGAGACTGTTGTGTTCTAAGCATAAAAAAAAGGAGAAGATACATCTAGTAGACTGTTCAACATAGCTTTTATTACTTGGCATCATTGACCTACGGTTTAGGCGTTGCACACGAAAAACTAAAACATCGACGACAGGTGAAGAAGTCGTGAACACAAAATGCAGAGATAGGGTATATGGTAAACTCTAAAACAATAGCAATGATGAAACCAAAAAAGAAACTAGAGAAGTAGGAGATCATCTGTGCAAGAATTTTATTTTTTTTTGCTTTTCATTTTTTTTTGGTGGACAACAAATCAAGCGCATAAAATTTTGGGATTAGGTAATCGTGAAAAAGCAATGAAAGAGGGGTGACCAACGCGTAATTTAACTCACTAATCCCATGTGAAAATATCGCTATATAGCATTTAGCTTGGCTTAAACTAAGCTTAAGGCCATCCAAATAATCCCTTAGGCCAATTCAATTGACTTATTAAAGGTTGAATGATATTATTTAAACCCAAAGTTGAATGATGCCATTCAAATGCTATCTGTATACCATGCTTGGATTTTGAATGTGCACTTATTTGTTCCCTTCATTAGTTCTTATTATTAATTTCAACATTTTATTTGTATTGGATTTCACATAAGTTAACATACTAAGAAGGCAATATTGGATATAATTTTATAAGTTGAGGTTATGTTATCCAGATGACCTTTTTTATATTTTTATTAATAAGAATATCATTCTATTTTTTATTTTGCATTTCTTTATTTTTTTCACTTAACGCCTCTCTTTTTCCTTTCATCCTTTGCTCTATTTTATGCACTCGATTTGCTATGCCTCGTACATTATGATGATTTGTATATCTATTTTGTGTACGATTACACACTTGCATTTTGAATTGACCTTTGTTGTTCGTTTGTGTGCTTACTATGCTGCCTTTGCTTGCTCTTTTGCTACGTCATTCATATGGTAGCCTCTTTATGATTTAAAGATCTCTTGAACTCTTTTAGACATAGGTACTGGGTGGGCCGGGCTGGGCCAACTTGGGCCAAATTGCTTATTTTAAAGGTCCAAACCCGACTTGACAATCAAGCCATATATCTTAGCCCGATCTTATCCCAACAATCGATCCATTTATCTTTGCCTGTGCCTAGCACTTGTTTGGGTCGAGTCGGGCAAGGTTGATTCGAGTGGGAAGTTTAATGATTTGTAAATTTAATATTAAATAAAATAAATTAAAACTAAAGTTAATTTCATAATTATTTTATAATGTAAATCATTTACATATGCGCAATACATATATTTAATATTTTAATACTGTTTTTTTATGCATCAATATTACCACTCATCTATAATTAAGAATCATTAAAAAATTTCTTAGCTTAAATTTTTTATTTTCTAAATAGATTTGGTTTTTGCAAGAACTCATGAAGCCCGCATCGTGCTCATAATACAAGTCTTGTTGGGCCAGGCCGGGCTAACTCCCAATACTTCTGAAAATAAGGTCACGACACCACTTTTTTTGTATGCCGAGCTGATTGGGTTGGGTGGGACCACAACGCCATGTTATGGCTCGATTCTTTATCTCATTCAAGACATCAATACTTTTGATAGGACAAATCGTTTAATAAACTTTACAACCTTGGTGCTTCTTCTCTAGATTATAATATTTATTATGATCTCCAGATGAGAATTGCTTGATTATGCTATTGCTATCATGTTTTAAGACCTGAAATGAAGACAAAGGACGTTCTTCTCTCACTCTTTTTACTGGAGAGCAACATTTCTCATATTTATGATTTTCCAATTGAATTTGTTCTTACTAAAAGGTAATATGTTGAAAACTATAGCACTACATGAGCAAATGAGATAATTTATTTCCACTGTATTTAACAATTGATCCAATTATTTGGTAGGGAGAAGCAGTGAATTTATTATATCCAAGTTTTTTTAATTTATTTGCATCTCATTGCAAAGACTGCAAATGGTAGCTTAATGTTGAACTCACAATGTTTAGTTTTGCGACTGCTAACTTTAAGGCTCATCTCTTTGAAGTGTCCACCTTTTAATCTCAGGTTCTTGATCAATAAATTTGATAATTATATCTGTAAATGGCATAAACAACTGTTGTCAAGATGGCATGGCTAATGATAGCCATAATTGTAGTCAAAGTTCTTTTTCCTTTTATTCTCATTGTAGATGTAGTCATCCTTTTGAGCATTACTGGGAAAAGTTCAATTATTCTTCCATTGTTCCATGTTATGCTTCCAAAAGTGGATTGCCTTAGTTTTTCACTTTTAGCATCTCCATGTTTACTTGGTTTATATGTCTAATTATTCGATAACTTCAATCACAAACATCTATCTTTAGATTCTAAGATTTTTATTCCTTGGTTTCCATTAGTATCGCACTTATTAATGCCTTAGGCTTAACATTCTATCACCTTTTCTTATATGATAAGTAATTGCTATCTATTTGCCTTTCATTCTTGTCCTTTTTTGTATTCTAGTGCTGTCATTGATTCCCCCTCTTGTTATTTGAAGTAACTTTGCATTATTCAAATTTAGTTTGCTTATAAGGTTTTGTATATCCCACAATGACGTGCTCTTAATAATCATTATCTTATGAAAATTCGTAATTGTGTTGTAATCTTTTATCCATTTTTATTGTATCTTCTAAGATCTCATTTCTGAGAAGACAATAGTGTAAACCTTGAGTCAAGATTCGTGTTCTGTTACATCTAATATACATTTTTCTTCGCTTATATTATTAACCATGTTATTTTCACTATTGGTTGGGCTATTCTAATACATTATAGAGTTTATGTTTTTTTTCTTCCCTAATTTCTTGATATTAGTCATATAATCTTGTTTTTTATGCCATTTGATATTCTAATTTTAGTCTTACCCTTTTAAAATTTGGTAGTTTATTTAGCTATAATTTAGGTTTACTTGTCAAGTACTAGTTTGGTGTCATATGTAATAAGATGCCATTTTAATTAATTTACATTGCAAGCAAAATAATCAATAATTTATGCAATTCAAAATCTAAAATACAAATGATAATGTTATACATATCTATTTAGCTCCTTTACATCTTGTCAAAAGGGTGTGATTGAGTGCATGTTTTGTCATAATACAGATGTCATTTACATTTTAGTTTTTTATTAAAATATTATTCCCATTTCAAGGTGGATGTAGCTTAATTGCATACTACTTTATGAATATGTTCCATTTTTACTTATGGATAAATAATCTCTTGTTGCTATATCATTTTCCTTCCAACATCAATTATTTTGATAATAATTGGGTGTTTATTTTTTCACCTCTTATTTCTTTACCCTATATACGTACTTTTTTTACACAAACCACATTACCAGCTTACCCATAATGATTAAAATTGCTAAAAAAATTTTAAACTTGATTTATACATTCTTGAAATTTGACTTGCTTTAAATAAACTTTTGACTTTACTCCAGCAGGATCAAAAATACTTTGATTTTGAATATATCTATATATATATATATATATAAATAGTTAAAGTAAAAATGTTGGAAGGGTATTTAAAGAAATTGATAGTATTCATGGTTGTTTTAGTTTTGGAGACATTAATAAAGAATGAAAAATGATTTGAGAGTTTACTTTAGCTTATGATCTTAGAATTGCTAGCACTTTAAGAAAAGTTAGGGATATGTCATTGCTTATAAAAACAGAGTTTTTAAAATTTAGATTGAGTATTTTCTTTTAACTAAAAAGGATTGTTTAAATTGTAAAGATTGTAAGATTATTTTAAGTGATTATTTAATAATCCATCATTTATTGGTTTTGAATTTGAAAATAAAGGGATGTAAAAGTAATATTAAATCTAAAATAGGACCTAAATTAGATGACGAAGTCTTAAGCATGATAACATACACACACACATATATATATATGAGTGAACTTTAAAAATTTGAACTTGGGATTTTGAGGGTGAAGCTAATTTTATGTGATATTTTGTTGCTAGTTGCATTCAAAATGTAACAAAGAGTTACTTTAGTAAATAAAAAAAGGAGAGTACTCAATAATAAATATGTATGGTGGTGAAAACAAGACATTTGTTAAGATTAAAATTAAAAAATATAAACTAGCTTGTTGTTAATCCAAGATAGTGATTCGTGATGCTAAGAGTGCATCATTCGAGGATTTATATAATAAATTTGAAATTGTTGTGTGAGATATATTAAAAAGCTAGCTAAATTAAGAGTAAACAGAGTCAATAATTTAACTCATAATGTACTAAAAATGATGATAAAAAATTAATAATTGAATGGATTATTTTATTGAGCTTCTTAAGAAGAACCAGCACAATTAATATAAATGAGCTTAATGATTTTAAAAACAATATTAAGTACACTTTCATTTGATGTGTTAGTAAGATTGAGATTTGGAATGTCTTAAAGAGGATGAAAAGAAAAAAAAAGTAGTTTGATCAGATGAATCCATTTCGATGTATGAACAAAAATTGGTGTGGAAGGAATTCATGGTTTACCAAGTTTTTTAATATTATTTTGAAGAATTAAAAAAAACTAGATGAGTGAAAAAGAGGTATTGTTATATCTATTTTTAAGAATAAAAGCAATGTGCAAGTCTGTGCAAAATAAAGAGGAATCAAGTTAATGTATTATACTTTGAAACTTTAAGAATGAGTACTTAAATATAGGTTATGAAGGGATACTTGTATTTCTCAAAATCAATTTTTTGCTAAGTAGATCTCTCATAGGAAGTTATATATATATATATATATATATATATATATATATATATATATATATATATATATATATAGATATGATAGAGAAGTTTATGGAAAGAAAAGATCTTCATCTAATTTTTATTGATCTTGAAAAAGCTTATGATAGAGCATCAAGAGAAGCTCTTTGGAGTGCTTTGGAAAGCAATGGATTTGTGTTGCATATATTAATGTTATTAGAGAAATGTACAAAAGGGCCATAAAATGTGTTCGATTGCAATGAGGCTTGACTAATGATTATTTTATTTTATTTTATTGGATTGTATCAAGGATCGGTCATTAATTCATGTTTTTTTCTTTGATTATGAATGTTTTTATTGAGCACATTTTAGAGGAGGTTTCTTAGTGCATGTTATTCAGATGTCATTTTATTAGTTGATAAGCTTAAGGATGAAGTTTAAGCAAAACTTGAGTTATGGATGAATAGTTCAGAATGTAAAGGCTTTTGTATTAGTAAATCTAAAATGTAAATATATGGAGTGTAAACTTATTTATATTAAAATCTCTAATCATGATAACATAACTACTAAGGACCATGTGATCAAGAAGAATAAGAGATTAATTACCTTGGTTCAATTATTTAAATTAATGGTGAAATAAAGAGCGTTTTGATTAATATTATCTAAGGTGGTTGGATGAAATGGAGAACTTTTGGAGTATTGTGCAATCAAAAAATCTCATTCAAAACTAAAGAAAAATCATAAAGCAGCTTTACAATTAGCTATGTTATATAGAGGTAAATGTTGGTTAACAAAGAAGAATCTTACCAATAAATAAGTCTTACAAAGATGAGGATGCTTATGTGGAAGAGTGAACATACTGTAAGGATATAATGAGAAATGAGTTTATCCGTAACAAGGTTGGAGTGGCTTCAATAGTGTATAAGATTAGAGAATGTCGCATCAGATGGTCAAACATATTTAGCGTTGGCTGTTCAATGCCCCAATTAAGAAAATTGAATTTTTGAATTTTACTTATATTAAAAGAGTTAGAGGTAGACCAAAAAAAGGCATGGGGAGAAACCACTTGAAAGGGTCTTGTTATTGGGACTTTGGGAGTTGCTTTTATTTATTTGCACTATGAAAACAAATGATCCATGTAGCCAACCCCACCTAGTGGGATTAAGGCTTGATGTTGTTATTGTTGCTGTAATTCTATAATTAAAATATGCACGAATAACAACACTTGCATGTGTGCATTCGAGGCACTCAATGTGGGATTTGAGTGTAATGTTCCTTAGCTAAAGATGATCAAAATTGAACTTTAGACATTCTCTTAACATTTGAATTTATTTTGATAACATTCAAAAATGTATTGATTTCACCTATAATGAGCTATTTTATTAATAAAAAAAAATATACATCAAAAACATTAAATTTTATTTTTAACTTGTGTTAAATAAAATTTAAAAGAATTTGGCACATGTTTTGCCCAAATTGGAGTTTGAATGAATTTTTGACAAGCTTTGGAAACTCTTAATTTCCCTAAATTCTAAAATACCTCTTCATTGCTCTATTAAACTCAACCAATCGAGGCTCGAATTTCTTATGGTGTCTCTCTCTTTTGCAGGAGCCCTTGACCTCACTCCAGTTGTACAAAGGAAAACCCTCAGCCATGACTTCAGCTTGGAGCGCAAGAGGCAGACAATCTCCCCTTCTCTTGTGTTGTAAGTCCATCTCCCTCTCCCTCTTCGTCTCTTCCTCCATCAACATCTCTCCCCCACCTGCACACCTCTCTTATTTTCTCATTTCAGGGCTTGGGCCGCCGACTTGCTATTTGTCGCACCTAGCTATAGCCACCTTCATGGCCACCACCCCCTCTTCTTTCCTCTGCTCAATCTGTTAGCTGCCTAGCTCCATGGCTAACCCTTAGCCATCTCTTCTTTTAGCAGTTATTACAACATAAACTCGGAAAGCACTAATGTATTATCTGCTTTGACTATATGAACTCACGGTTTTGTTTTACGAAGATAATTTTTTAGGAGATCACTCATTTTGAGAGTACTCCCACTATGAACATGCTTAATTTTAGAATAAAATTATTGCTATCTTAAAAATATTTCAAAGTTTAAGAGTTTGTTTAATTGTATTTAAGGGGTTTCACAGTCTCTCCCATTTAAGTAATTACATCTCATTAGTGTCTTCATATAGATCTAAGAACCGACCATTGAGTAGGGATTAGAGGTGGTTGCAACGGGTTCAAGTGGTGGCCCTCACCCTGTAGCACTTTGTCCCACCATAGGCTAAAGAGTGGGCTCTTATGGCATGATAGTATGCCTTGCATGACTCTTAGCGCCCATCTGACACCTAATGTTTTTACTTTGATACCAATTGTAATCGCCTGAACTCTTAGGCATAATGTATTATTTGCATTGACTTTAATGGCCTTATAGTTTTATACTTAGAAGATAACTTCATAGGTGTCACCCTCTCTTGCAATGCTCCCAGTATGAGAACACATAACTTTGAAGCTCTTATCTAAAATTTCCTATTATTTCAAATATGCATCATATTTAAGATTATACTTAACAATATTTAAGGGGGTTCACACAGCCACTTAATCCCATTTTCTCCATCTCTGTTCTAAACAACTACCAAACAGCCCTTATTTCTTTCCTCTTCTCCTCAAGCACCTTTCCAAGATAATTGTCTAATAAATACTGTCAAATGGCCCTCAAACATTTTTTCAAATAATCCCAAACTACTCTTTATGTCTTTTCCAACATAGCCCCTAAACATTTTCTTGTTTTTTTTTTTAATTTCCATTTATTTCATAAAATAAAATTTAAGATTATATTTATATCAATTTCTAATTCGGAGTAGTAAGCTTTAGACTTTAATTTGGATTCTTACAACCTATATGACCCATATAACGACATATATGACCCATATAACGAATTGGAGCATAACAACAATTCCATCAACTTGGTAAAAATGAAAATTTTAAATAAAAAATATATTTGCAATTTAATTTTCCCATTTTTTCTAGGTGAACGTTGAGGTTGATCGACATCTTCTAAACAATCGATCCAAATATAAGATATTATTTTTGCAGTTATCATCAATTAAAATGTTTGATAATCTCACTCTTGATTTAGATCTTAATTGTCGTCAAGCATAACTATCTTCAACTTTTATGTGGTCTATTTAACCTGTAGTATCATTTTCATAGTTTTGATATTTTTACTATGAATTTAGTTACAAAAACTTAAATCTAATTTTAAGCATCCAGTTTAGGTCAAATGGGTTGGTACATGAGTACTTGCAAGATTGAAATTGTTCATATGATTAGACAATATAAACGGGTAACCTTTATTTCTATTTAAGAGTATAATTTTTACTCATTTGAAAGCTATTGCATAATAAGTTAAATATGTATAAAAAAATTAATTTGATGAAAATTTTATGAATATAAATAGTAAATTTCTCTTACTTAGAAAATATAATCATATTATCAAATAAAAGTAACAAAGCACAACCAATGTCAAATACATTTTATATCAATATCATATATAAAGTTGTATATATATATAATCATATTCTTACCTTGATAACATTTTAATGAAAGTATTATTACTATATAATAGAGATTTAAAAAAAACTTAAAATTAATTAACTTTATTATATAATCATTTCTATTTTTAACTTATTAAAAGTGAACCATGCTTTTTAATGGCAAATGATTAATCTTATAAATAATGTGTGTGTATATATATATATAATGATCTTTGGAGCAAGCTCTTACATAATAGTGGCTGAGGAAGTTGTATTAATGGTAATGATAATGAAAAGGAAATTTATAATGATAATAATTTTTAGAGAAATGCTATTTAGACCCGCTGACGTGGCACCCAAAAAAACTCATCTAATGAGATTTGGATATTATTTTATTGATGTTTATCTATTTATATTAAAATAATACAAATACTATTTCTTAAAGTTTGTATTGAAATGATACCCAAATCTCATTGGATGAGTTTTTCTGGGTGATACTTCAGCAGGTCTAAATAACATTTCTCTAATTTTTAATAGTGAATAATAGTATGATATGTGATATATTTTTGATCAATTTGTAAATTTATAAAATATGGAATATTTGGTAAATGCATAATTTCTTGTGGTAATAGTTAAATGGCCATGCCAAAGCTAATCATGAAAGATTATTAATATTTAGATAATAAATATTTGTCGTATTATGATTATTAAAGGATTGCCAAACTGACATGACTTTTAACATTATAAAACCAGCATGCACATTGAGTAGTATTATGGGCATGTTGTCATGGAGAGAATTATAATTGTTTATTCTTGAGGTTGCTTGTGATCTAAAACAAAATATGTGGAACTGTTTTAACAAAAAATATGAGGCTTTTAGTTTGTTCTTATGGTGTATCGTACTTATTTTTTGTGTTATTGATATCTTATGGATGGGAGCTGCTAACTATATTTTTGAGGTTAAGCACCACCTATAAAAATATTATGAATCGGGTTGAGTTAAATATTTTTTTTTTGATTTTGGTTATTGTACAAATGACATATCACTAAGACACTGCTTTTTAAATGAAATTAAAAATTTCAAGTGCAAATTAACTAGTGTACTTTTGGAGATCTTGCTACATTTAATGACAAATAGCTATCTGCATTGAAAACTAGCTGGTGCTTTGACTGTTCCCTTGTTAGACAACGCATGCAAAATATGGTTTAAAAGCATTATAGAATTGTCATGTTATTCTCTTGTATATAAAGAACTCTTTTGAGCAAAAGCTATTGTATTTAGATATTGAAGGTCTCTTTTGTTGATCAAGTTGTTTGTTGATATGATAACAAAGAAGTTTAATTGTTGATATTAGTTTTTGTCAGGAGCCAACCTAACCATCTGAATATGTAAAAAATACCCTGTTTCTGGGAGCTTCAGTGTTAGGTTGAATGTTGAATGTGGTTCATTCAACTTGTGAAATGATGTGTAAATTGTTTATGATACATTGGTTTTGCATATATTTAATCCATGATACTTCTATGACAATCACATTCCATCTGGGTTACCAACAAGCCCATCTAACAAATCATATTAACTTTGATTGTCATTTCAGGACAGGCTTTCCCAAAAAATTATTAATCATTTACCTTTACACCTACGCATATTCCTTACCCCTATATGTGCTGGGATTTCTAATGCCTGCTTCCAAGGGGCGCTAGGAAATATTTTACTTAATGCCCTAATGTTGGTTTATTAAGAAATTAATGCTAGGAAAAGATCATTTGTAGAAATGCCTTATTAGGGTTATATCAATATGTGACATAAATATGGAATAGACATTTTATTATTTTTTGAATGTAGATTTTTTAAGACTTCCTTGAAACAAAACTTGATTTTGAGTTTTCTGTAATTGAATTGAGCTAATTTATTTTTCTAACGCACTTATTAGCTCATGGATGTGAACACTTCAGCTTTAAATTTTCTAAAATTTGATTACTATTTTAAATCTTGTATGCATAGTAGATGCTTGTTCTTTCAAGTGTCATACAAATATGGCCACCTAATTTTAAGAAAAATCATATCGTTATATAAATATGAGGCGTATATATATTTAATATTTTGTAGATTTTCAATCTAATTCTATATATATATATTATTGTTTTGTCGCATTTTTTATTTTGTTCAGATTTAAAAACTTTGAATTTTAATTGTCATGAAAGAGATTCAGTTACCCTATGATTTTTGTTTGGCCATGTTTTTGTTGATTTTTTGTACTCGTTAAATAATTGCATGACACATGCGTTCAAAGTTTTGCATCTTTGATTTAGTATTTAAAGAAAACATGTTTGTGTTTGCTGTGGTCTTTGTGAAATCTAATGATTTAGTATTTAAAGAAAACATGTTTTTGTGTTTGTTGTGGTTTTTGTGAAACCTAATTTTCTTTGTGCTGTTTTCATTTCTTACATCACTTTAGCTACATTTGGAATCAACATCCTTAAACAATCTAAGTTAATTTCTTTTACTTTTATTTCATGATATCATTCAGGTTGTATTAGAACCTAGACCAATGTTCTACACTCATCAGTGCCAACCAAGTCTGCTTCTCCATACAAAATTTTGTAGGTCAGTAACTGGAGTTTTCACCTAAGCATCGTTCATTTCATTAGTTATGTGCTTAACCCATCACTCTAGAAGACACTATGAACCGAACAATGCGTATTTGTTACTGGGCTTTGCAGTATATATAATCTCAAAGGTTTATAATTGCAATTACCGATAGTAAGTTTGCATGGCTCAATTGGTGAATTGGATATCTTTTATTAATCATAGCTGAAAGCTTAAAATAGGAATAATATGCAATTTATAGAAGAGAAATATTTTACTTCCCAATACCTCTTAAACCTCGCTTAAAAATAAAAAACGTAGACTGGGAGAGTAGTGGGAGATATTGCATGGCCCATGCTGCATTTCATTAATCAATTTTTATACTTAAAATTTGTACACGTCAAGTTCCTTTTTTGGATCAAGTGTAGCAAAGATTTTATATCAGTATTGTAAACTTTAGAGAAGCTAAGCATTATAAAGAAATGCAAGTAAATTTATTAGGAGCTCAATCTTTTTTTTCTCCACTCAGCCTTCACAAATGCAGAAGCATAGTTCCCAATCTGGTGATAGCATAGAAATGGGTGTCATAACTTTGTGCCAAACGCAGTGAATCTTATTCCTTCCAGAGAATTTGAGCGGTGTACAAGGTACAAGAGGTTGACATTTGATTAGGTAATGGTCAGTGTGTCAAAAGAGTGCAGCAGGTTGATGGAGTAGGGAAAAGAGGTTGTTCAACAAAAGGCCCATTGTGCAGAATAGAAACAGGAGGACTGGAGGGCGATGCTAATGGTCGGGACCCAGATATTAATTGAACTTTTTGACTTTATTTTGTGACTAAGCAATTTTAATTTGAGGGAAAGAATTGGTGATGGGGTTTAGGGTTTGCCCATATAGAATTTTTATAAGATTCAACGTACCAAAGATTTATAGAAATATTTGAAGAGATTTTCTTAATTTTTCTGGAAAACATTGATGGTACCAACTTGCTTATCCTCTCTTAATATACATGAGACACTTATAGATTTACAGTGTTACCATGATGCATACTGCCAACATTAATTTTCATGATATTCTTATTAGGAATGGTCAAGTATTGGGGTTGTTTAGCTTTTCTGTTTTTATTAGAAGCAAAAATGCCAAAGAAAATTCATCTAAGTAGTGTTCATCTTCAGCCTTACCGTTATATTTTAGTATGAAACTTAGTTGGCTGTGATTGTTGTGATACCCTAGAGTAAAGCAAATTTTCACTTAGCACTGTACGCTTAAGTAGTGCTGGACTAGTATTTTAAGATTAATTTAGCTG
This sequence comes from Gastrodia elata, assembly GCA_016760335.1. Taxonomy (NCBI): domain Eukaryota; kingdom Viridiplantae; phylum Streptophyta; class Magnoliopsida; order Asparagales; family Orchidaceae; genus Gastrodia; species Gastrodia elata. Next base: position 10,272,255 of record CM028671.1, read on the forward strand.
AGTTTCAATCTTAACTAGTCTTTTTTATTTTTAATCTCTTGTTCTGCAGGTGCAAGCTGTTTTATTACTTCTGGGAGGATGTGAAGTGCCTATGTCTGGCTCAATAATTGCTTGCAACCAGGATGACAGGGTATACTTAATTTAAATTCTTCAACAGGGTATGGTTGATAGTTTTTTTTTGCGCTGATGGTTTTTTATTTGTTAACAGGGTATGGATGACATACTGCGACGCACAAATATTCCTGCAAAACGATTGGCTTCTCTTATCAGGTTTCGTGAAAAGCGTAAGGAAAGATGTTTTGACAAGAAAATTCGGTATGATGTTAGAAAAGAGGTTGCTCTCAGGTATTTGGATTTTTTTGTTTGTAATTAAAGTTCGTAGTGTTTTTTTCTATACAAATGATATCTCTAGATGCATCTCTAATTTTGCAGATACAAAATTTGGAAGGTTAAACAATTTATTTTGGATTTTTTTTCTGATTTTTCTGAGAACAGTAGTCTATTAATTTTCTTATACAAGCCATCAACAAGTACCTGAATTTCTCTTTTGTGCTGAATAGAAATAATTGAATGCTTGATCATGTTAATTTTTATCTATATTAACATATAATCTGTTTTGCCATAATTTGGGTCGATATGCTTTCTATTTTCTATACGTTGATGCATCTCTTATTGGTACAAGATATGTTGCAAAGCTCCTGCATGACTGGAATGTGGATTGATTAGTGGGTAAATGTGGCTGCCTCAAATTTCTCTAGTTCCATAATTCTCATCACCAATGTAATTTTAAGTTTCTAAGAATATGCTATAAAGGAATTTCAGCTGTACTTGGGTGTTTTCATCATGGACAGACCATCGAACACTGACTTTAATCTAATGTTTGTTAAAACCATATTAGGATTCACAGTGCCTTTTTTTTGGGAAACTAAGCTTGATCAGCTTAGTCTGGCTTCGATGCTCTTCTTTACTTTGTTAGGAATCAAGAGAGTGATGGGTAGTTTCTTCAGGGATATGGGGGGGGTGTGAAAATGACACACACTATATGTCTTGGAAGAATATTTGTAAGCCCAAGTGGGAGGGTGGATGGGAGGTATGAAATCTTTAAAAGCATGGAGCTGCATCGGTCTCTCAGTATTCCCAACTTCATTAATTAAAAGTAGCTTAAGTGGGTTGAGGCTTTGAAAAGGTCACTACTGTGACTGATTTCTTAAGTTTAATTTCAAGATGTTACATGTTTAACACATTCTTTGTTTGGGATGTTCCTTTCTAGTGCTCCACTCACTTTATTTGGTGATGACCTGTGAATTGATGTGTGGTTAGATACTGAGATATGACTGGAGGTTGTTTTTGGTTCACAATCTTGATTTGCATGTATGATGGATTACCCTTTAGCTCATTGCACTTTAATGACTTGCAGGGGCAGTGAATTGTGCTTGAGCTCCAATGATACTTTCAGAATATTATTGTTTAAAACCATCTTGGCTCACTGCATATTTCATAGTTAAATGTGGAGGATTGATTAAATCAGAATTGGGTAATGATGCTCATTCTCTAAGTTTATCTACAAAGGGAACTATGTAGACAAATACTGGGAGTGGCAGCTTATTTGGAAGTTGCAACTAGGGTCGAGAGGTCTTTTACTTGTAAAATATCTCATTTAGAGCATTTTCCTTCAAAATGTGGCCCATCGAGAGACATCTAGTGGAGGAGCATCTTTTTTTTAGGATATGCAAGGGAGTTGAGAAATGTGACCCTTTTGTTTGTGGTTGCTCTTTTGTTTTATCCATACACCATACTTTCCAAGTTAAGGGCTCCACTATTGGAGATATCTCTTCTTAGAATTTGGGGCTAAATTATCACTACCCGATTTGATTGTTAGGAAATGAATGTTGGACAACAAAAACATGAATTTTGGCTTTTAACAATTAGAGCTATAATTAAATATGCCATCCAAGTAACAAGAATAGCTGTCTAAACACTAAAAATATGGAATTTAAAAATGTATAATAAAATTTTTGATTTTCTAATTGGTCAAAGTTCAAATACATTATAAATGAAGTGCTGAACAAAAAAAACTGAATAAGTATACCAAGTGCAGTGATAGGTGTCTGTCAGATCAGTGAATTTATCAACTATCTAATCTCCAGAAAAATGTTAATAAAAATTTATAGTGGATAACTATAATTTTTACATAATAATTTAGTAGGAGAAATAAATAAGCATACTCTAATAGCAAATCGATTCAAGACAATATACGCTAAAGTAGAAAGACGAGGAGCTAGGAATAATAATAAACTAATTGGGAGAAATTATAGCATGAACATATACTTACAGTCTACATAGATTACGTTTCAATTATACATATTATTTATTTAGCTTTTGTTATCACTTGCATTGTTGATGAAGCACTTTATAGTAAAGTTGGCAGACTCGCATCTCATTGGACATGCAATGAGAAGCTCTTTTAAAGCTAAGGAGGATCTTATCCATAGGGAAAAGTTCATCGTGGGAGTAATACACACATATGTTGCTTCATATATTTATATGAAAGTAATTGTTTCATCTTTTAATTTGGGCAACTATATTTAACGTATTTAGAAATATTATCATTTGCTTATAATTTTTTTTTTTAATTTAACATGATTCATTTTCATAAGCATGATAAATTTATTAAAATTATTTATTAATGAAGTGGACTGTACAACATAATGTGACAAACGTTTATTTTTATGTTGGTAATTCTCTTGTAATCAAGAGGCTAATCATTTCATTCAACTCTTTTCTGAGCATAAAGAGTTAATGATATTAAAATTCTGATTGATTGAACAATACAAAATTGATGCTTGGGTATAATCATACTAGATTTTAAGTTTCTATCTTTTCTTATGAATACCTACCTTGTTTAGAATCAGGAAAGAAAGGGAACATAATATTTTATTAGAATCATAAATATCCACTTTTGATTGGTTCTCGAAATATGTAGAAGTCGGTCCTGCAAATGGTTTTTTCTCAATGAAAATCAGCCTAGTTTAAGTGATTAAGAATTAATCTATATTTATTTGAATTTCAAATGGTTAAAATCTAAATAAATAAAGATTATACCTTAGATTCTAGTGAATCACATAGGAAGTGATGTAGGGTGGTCGGCATCATTTAGATCCTTTTTGGAGAACTTGCAGTTTAGATTTTGTGATTAGAATTCAGATTAACTTAGTAAAACTTAATAATTACCGTTCTAATTCCTTAGAAAGGTGAGGTAAGGTCGTCGGCATACTCTAAGTTCATTGGCAAGATTGGAAATGTCTTTGGAACTTGAAGTTGGATGTTGTAGACTTTCTCTGGTATAGAAAGTTGTAAATTAATAAAAAATTGTGTACATGTTTTTATGAGGGGAAACATAAGGGTCGGGGGATGTAAGTAGTTTACTAGTAGGGATTAGTGGTGGAATAGATAGGAGCAGTTTGGTAGCTTTAGGAATTTTTTAAGGCTGTTTGGTAGTTATTTGGAGATATCTAAGAGCTGCTTAGGTTATTGGAGCAATATGGCAATAGCTTTTGTCTGTTTAAACTGTTTGGAATGTTTTTTGTGAACAACTTATGCAGTTGGAAATTTTTGGAAAGCTGTTGGAGGCTATTTGTAGTAGTTCAACAACTCATTGGGGTTGTTTGGCAATAACTTAAGGTTGGTGGTGTGGTCGGGGTGTGTTGGCGACTAATGTGTTTTGTGGTTATTGGGGTTGTTGGGCTGTTCGGGGCTGTTTGGCGACTACTTATGTGTTTTGTGAGTTATTTGGGGTTGTTAGGGGCTGTTTGGCTAGTTTATGGGTTTTGGGTTATTTGGCAACTTTCCAGGACTGTTAAGGTGTTTGGGAAGAAGTTATGCTACTAGGAAAGGGGAAATGCCGTTTCAAACCATGGGGCATTGGCCAAGGAATGACCTACTCTTGCATGGGGGATAGGGGAATAGGAGAGTCAAGAGGAGAGGAAGATCTCTTGCATAGTTCTAGAGAACCTGGTGGTCTTGGTGTGCCCCTGCAGGTTCTCGATTGGGCTAGAAGAAGGGGCTTATTGCATTGTCAAGGAGAAGGAGTTGCTAGATTTTTTTGGCTGGGAGCTCATGCACAGCAGGAGGAAGCCTCAATTTATATAGGGCTGCTACTATTTTCCTTTTTATTTTGTGTGAAGGAGAGGGAAATTGTTGATTGCAAAGAAAAGGGTAGGGGTTTGTTTAGAGATTATGAAAACTTTGGGTTTCCTTAAAAAGTTCACCAAAGTTTGGTTTAAATTGATATGGAAGAAATCTGCATTAAAATTTTTCAAATTTCATTTCCCACATGTTTAAAATACATTTTGCATTTTACACACAAGATCTGATTCCGCATATTAACCCATTGAGTGAATTGAACATTTTTGGAGGATGTTTTAGGGGAAAAGTTTAGAATTAAGTTTTAAGCATTTTTTATAATGGGAGTTTATGTAAATCTCCATGTAGATCTATCAAATAAGTTAGTGGGTTGGGTTTGAGTTAAGCTTGATGTGACCTGACCTGAAAATATACAAATCTGAACCCGTTCGGTAAATAGTGTCAACTTTGCAACCCGTATCTTACCTGCTCCCAACACGTTAAACAAATTTAATGAAGAAACAAAAAATTGTTAAGAATCAAAACTTACAACACCACCACCACCATCGCCAAACTTTAATGCCACTATGTGTGGTCGGCTACATGAATCCTCTGTTTCCATTGCACATGATCAATTAAAAGCCTCTTCTTAAGTCCAAGTAGAGAAGATCCTTCTAATAGTTTTCTCCGATGCCTTTTTTTTGTTTTCAAAATCCTCTTTTAATATGAGCAAAATTTATGAACTTGGTTTTTTAAATAGGGCATTGCTTATCTATGTTTAATATGCCCAGACCATTTAAAGTGAGATTCTTTAATCTTATCCATTATGGAGCCACTCCAACATTGCTACGGATAAACTCATTTCTCGTTCTATTTTTACAAGTATGCCCACTCACCCACATAACATAGTTGTTGGTATATCTGCTCTATAAAATTTTTCTTTAAGTTTGAGTGGTATTTTTCGATCACATCGCACTTCAGAAGCACTCCTTCCCTCCATTTAATCCAATAAGTTGGATCCTATTAAACACATCACTATCTACTTTATCAATATTTTGCTTAATTGAACAACGTATTTGAGTTTCTCGCTCTTTTAAATGAACCAAAGTATTTGAGCTTCTCGCCCTTCTTCATCACATGGACCTAAATAGTTATGTTCTTTATAATAGAGCTTCTAATACCATTGAACCTACACTCACAATATATTCTTTTTTAGCTCACTAAGACAAAAATCTTTAGATTCTAAAATAGTCCTCCACAACTCAAGTTTTGCTTTAAACTTCAATGAATATTATTATCAATTATAAGAATATCATCCACAAATAACATGCACCAAGGAACCTCCTCATGAATGTGCTCAATAAGAACATCTACCATTGAAGCAAAACATATATGGGCTAAGGGATTAACTTTGATGTGAACCAATAAAATTGAAAAATCATTAGAAGAGCCACTTTGTGATCGAACACATGTTACAACCCCCATTATATATCTCTAATAATATCAATATATGCAAAATAAATTCTTTTTTTTCCAAGCTCTCCAAAGAACTTCTCTGGATACTCTATCATAAGCCTTTTCAAGAATAAAATATAAATTAGATTTAGATCTTTTCTTCATTAAATTTCTCTATCAAACCTTATAATATATATATGGCTTCCATGATAGATCTATATGGCATAAAACCTAATTGAATATGTAAATACAAGTATCCATTAGTAATCTATAGTTTACCACTCTCTCCAAAGTTTCAATGATAGTCTTGAGCATCATCTATATTCATGTAAATAAATATAACAATACTCTTTATATACTCATATAGTGTATTATTTTCCTTAAAATAATGTTAAACAATTTGGTAAGCCAAGAAATTTTTTCTCACTCAAACATTTTCATACATCAATAGGGATGTCATTCGATTATATTGCTTTTTTGCTATTCATCTTATTTAAAATATTCCAAATCATAGCTTTAATAATATAGCAAATGAAAGTATAATTAATATAATATATATAATTATTAATTTACTTGTATTAATTATATTTGTAAAACCTTCACTAAAAAGATTAGTAAAATAATTCATTATCTTAGTCAAATATCTTCATCCTTAAAATAATTTTTTGATTATTATTTTTTTGATAAATGTAATGTGAGTCAAATTTTTATATTTTTGTCTCATAATTTGGCTAAGTTATGGATGTCTCTCTCCCTTGACAATTTTTTAATTTGCTATATTAATTATCCAATGCTGCACTCTTAGTACCCATGAGCTGCATTTTTTGAATTCACTATGAGCTAGTCTATATTTTTTCTAATTTTCTCAGTGCTACTTTTAAAGTATTTTTTAAAGCACTATTTTTTATCTTAATCTTAACTTGAACATCATGTATTTATCACCATGCATCCTTATTATGGGTTACTCTCCCTTTGATTCACCAAATAAATTCTTTGTTACATTATGAATACTTCAAGCAATCAAATTTCACATATGGGTTAATTTTACCCTTAAAATCCTACTATCCTAAATTTAAAACTTCACTCTTAAAAATATTTATAGTATAATTCTTAAGAGTTCACTATCTAGTTTTATGACATATTTTAGATTTAATTCATTTTTTGTTATCCTTATTTTTAAATAAAAAATTAATATATGATGCTAAGTTGTCAAACATGATTAGGAATAAACTTACAATTCTTGCAAATAGACCAATTTTTTTCTTTAATAGAACATCATCAATCTGAATTTAGAAGCTATTTTTTATAAGTTATAATATATTCATCCTTTTTTTAAAGTAAATATTAGCAACATAAGCTAAGCAAACTTTAAAATTATTATTTTTCTTTAGTAATCTCTCCAAACCAATTCACTACGAAAACTATTTAATTTTTTAATAACCCTTCAAATCTGTCCATTTAAATCTCTCATATAAGAAAACATCTCTTTATATATTCATTAAACCAACTCATTCAAATCATATCAATTTTTTTATTTATACAACCTATCCAATCCTATTTAAGGGGGCATAAATATTGTGAAATTTTAAAAGCTATTCCATCAAGTTTAAGTATTAAAGATACAATTCAAGAATCATCATCTAATGGAATTTTTTTTTTTGAATAAAAACTTGCATAGTTGATCGATCAATGAGGAACAAAAAACATAAATCAAATCCTTTGATCTAAAGAATGACAACCTTTGATTTTTTGCTGGCATTGCACAGAGGAAAGGTGCATTGCAATAAATAACGGTCAACATGCCTGGATAGTACTGGATGTGTCTTCGTTACTTGAATTGGATGTGTAGTTGTTACGCTGAGAATGGTCATTGTCTTGATTCCTCAGATGGTTGAAGACCTCTACGTAGATGAGAGAGAGATGGGTGTCTTCGTGTTAGTCCGTCGAACTATCGAGAATCAAGAGAAACTGAGAGTTTCCTCGTGATTTTTTATTATAGTTTAGGTGCCGAAGAAGATGCAATGTGTATCTACGAACTGTGATTCGTGAATAAGTGACATTAGCGAATCTTTCAAGTTCTGATCCCTTAGGCTTTATGAATTGCGGAGGTAGGTCAAATGGGTTTAAAGGGGTTAATTTTAGGTTCAAGTTAACCTGATATGACAACCACAGATTTATTGAGAAATTTAAGCAAAGTAGAAATATAATTCATTTATAAACAAAAGAATATACATCATTCGTTCAAAGCCATCATAATTATTTATTGCAACTTTAAATTTTAAAAAGAGAATAAAATTAAAATAAATTATGTAATATGAGTCATAAGCTATCGATCATCGCTTTCTTATAGTAACGAACTAGTATGTTGTAGTGGTCCGCCCAAACCTTATACTCTCTGATCTAATGTATAAAAATGCTAGAGAATTGAATTTGTTAGAATGATTGAAGCATATTGAATATTATAATAACATTTAATTATACAATAAATTAACAACTGTAAATTTTGGAAAATGAATCAGTAGTGTGGAATTTAAATACCATCATCCAGTCCTACTGAAAGGTTTAAGTAATTTGTTAGCTCGGTTGACATCATCACTCAGTCGGTTAGAGTTCAAGCACTCGATTGATAGTTATAGGTCATTCGGGCTAGTGGGTAAGTATCCCAAACAAGACTCGAACAGTGTCATTGCCATTGATACCCGATTGAAAGCAAATTTTATTGAAGGTAGCTCCCATCCCTTGTCTTCGGCATTTTGCTATGAAATCATCAATTATAAACATAATGTGTCATGCTCGAGCCAAATTTGTATATAAAAAGATTAATTTATGCCAATAAAATGTATAAACCATATTTATAAAATTTGGCAGCAATGCTTTTGTTACGCCTTAATCTTCCTCTAATATTTCTATTGGGCACTCTATAAAAATAGGATTTAATACATAAATAAGCACGTCTGTTGTGGTGGTTCTTGAAAATATCACATATGCAAACAGTTGCTCATCTTCGGCCAAGTACTTATCTTATCACCTTAATTGACAATTGCCGATCCAAAGTTTATACTGACACAAAAAATATCGGTATCGAATTGTTGATTTGAAAGCTAGATAGTTTAAGACATAATAAGATAAAAATACGTGCTAGTAAATAGTAATACATGACAAATGAATAATAAGAAATAATTATAAATTACCAACATTTTAAATATAATTACCATATCCACATACCTGAATTCAATCAATAACATGAAACAACTCAAAGATCAACTCATACTCATCTCTTCCAACTTTGTAAATAACATTTAAGTGATTTTGTTAGATTTTATTTGTAATTGTGCTAAAATTTATAGTTCTACATCTTTTCATATTTGTATATTTAATCTTAAATAATAATTATATTATGTATATATGTTTCTTTATATATATATATATTTGTATTCTTATGTTACTAATTTATTTGTTTATTTAAATATAGAGTGTATGTATGCTAATTGCAATGTTTCTTGAAATTTACTAGATTATAAACATCAAATCATGGAAATAGGTTTAAGATAAGTGGAGGATTAAGGAATCAAATTTAAATATATATGAATATGATCGAGGGAAGCAAAGAAGCGACATTTGGAAGAAATGATGATGGAGCGGATGAGTGGGAGCAAAACGAGATAAGGTTGTGCAAGTGTACGCACCGCGCCCCGCCTCCGGTTGTACATATAGTTGACACTTTGAGATTGTTTGCACCCCAGGACATTGTCGGTTGTCCACATTGCCAAGAGAACAAGAACTCAAAATACAGAGAACTAGGAGAAAATTTTCAGAATTTTTGTTGGCATCACAATACTTTTTACAAGAGGGTTTAGGTCCCTATTTAATAGGGAAGAAAAAAAAGCTTAGAAAAAATACTCTTTTACTAAACTACTAGCCTATCCCTCAAAAAGGAAATACATAACAAAAACTTTCTTATCAATTAGCCTACCTCTCAAAAGAAAAATATATAACTCTTATATTTAAATCAATTCCCTCCCTTTTACAATTCAAATAAACTCAAAATAAAGCTAATAATATCTAAAATTCGGAATTAATAAAAATACAATAAAAAATGACAAATGATTTCAAATGGGGCTATTTTTCTTTTTGAAGGCTCTTGTAATAATCATGTTACGCATGAAGCTTTTTTGTCCTACATCAATAGAATTTGTCCTTTGAAATGCACATGATTTATGGGTTTGGGCCATTATTATAGTAAGGTTTAAGGCTAAATTTTAAGATTAAATTGCATAAATCTGATATTATATGATTTGTAATTTGCTTAAGCTTTGTTTATCATATAATTAGCAATCTAAGACATAATTTTAAAGATTTGTTAAACTAAACTCTAAACTAGCACAAGTTTGTCTTGGCTAGACTTAACTTGTTCCAATTTAAGATATACATAAGCTTTTCTGATTAAGCTTAAATCTACAGTATGGGCATATAAATTAAAATGTTAGGCATCACATGATTACATTTATTGTGCTAAGGTACATGCGTTTGTCTTTGATGAATCATAAACATAAACATTAGATCTCATGAATTTAATCCAAGTATAGAATGGAATCTAAGCATGGATTAAACATGCAAATAATTGATCCTAGATGATTGTTAAACTCACTGTATTTATTAATACATTATTTTTAAATAATACTGTTTTTATAGTCTTAAGGCACATGATTCATGAAATTATTAACATAAGTTTGGAGTACTAAAATTATTGTTTGCACCTTAATTTATCAAGCAAGATACACATATAGTAAGATAATCAATGATTGAATCTAATTCAATCCTAATTTTAACATGCATTAGAACTTTGATAAGAGCATGAAGTCATGATTTGATTTCCACTTTAAGTATAAATCAACAAAATCTCAACTTAGCATCAGCATGGGTTCAATAGTCATAGGAAAGTTTTATAGTCTAAGATGAGTAATAACCATGAATTAATGAATCAACAATCTAGTTTATCTTAAACTTATCATACATTAGAAATGACTTAAGAACATAAAGTAGTTTAGGATTAAACAATAATTGCATTAAATTGAGATGTGTACTATCAAACTTTAATTATCATAGGCTAAGTTTAAGCTTGAAAGCTAAGAATAAGGAAGTTTATACCTTTAAGGATTAAGATCTAAATGGTTCACCAAAGGGTTAAAGAATTCTTAGAGACCAAATCAAGCATTGGAACAATAGCTAGGCTTTAAAATGGGCTGCTACAGTAGGCTCAATCATCTTGAATTTTCCTTGGATGGATCTCGGGTTCAAGGCTCCTTTAATTTATTTTTGTTTAGAAGCTCTAATGGTTGATCATAGACTTTAAAGTAACTCTTAGGGTTATCACAGTGGGCTGAGATCTCTATAATGCTTACATGGTTCAGGATGTTCATTGGAAGAGGGGGGTGGTTGATAGGGATTAGGGGTTCTTGAATTTTGGACATATTCAAATTTTAAAATTAATTCTAACACATTCAATGGGTAGAGAAGAAATAATCTAAGCCAATTTGAATGTCATGGATGAGTCTAGAGTGATGATTCAAGAGATAATTAGATTCAGCTGATAGAGCTCTGACAATGGTGATCGAGCGGCACAATAACAACTCAATTGGCTCCAGGCTGGTGTCGTGGCGTTCTCTAGTAGTCTTAAGGATCATGTAGATATGTTTAAAACTTAGAGGAACTCATTGGATGGCTTCGGTTTCACCATTTTCTAAAGAAAAGGTGAAACTCAAGATCTAGACTTTACTTGATTGTGTCAATGGGTTCATCGTGAATGTCTAGGGTTCAAAACTTGATTAAATGGTGTTACATTAGCCTTAATTATCGAAATTGCGCACATGCATAATTTCTTAATTAAGCATTATATTGAGAATTAATTTCTCAATTTACTCTCAAATCATTCATGAGCCAATTGATGATGTTGAATCGACTTGGGTTCCATTCGTTATTTTGTTGCGAACTCCCCAATTTTGGTTTTTTAGGGTTTTCACGTCTCGGCTGGTTGGGGACAATGACAATATTCTTTGGGTTGGGCCCTTTAGGTTTTAATGGTAAATGGTGGATTAAATTTGGTCCATTTGTCAAATTTATTTGGTAGATTTGGCAATAGAGATTTTGCTCAACATTTTATTTATCAGATAAGATTGTAAAATAAAAGTAATTCAATTTTTAATTAAATTAATACAAAATAAATTAATAAAATATTTTTCTCATCTTAAATCAAATGAGATGAAATTTTACCAGATGAATTAATAAAGTGTGGGGAATTAAAAAAAAAAAGAAAAAAAAGAAAAGAAATGTAAATAATTCTTACATCTTTAATTTCTCAATTTTTATTTTAATGAATTCCTAAACTTTTTTGGAATTATTTTGATATATAAATAATTTTAATTAAGGCTAATTAAGCAAGTTTGAGCCTAGTAACAATCTAGAGTTGTTACACTCGAGCTCGAGTCGAATATTTAAACCGGTTTATTTTTTGATCCCGAACCCATCTTTAATTTTATATAGGTCGACCCGAACCTGAATTTTACTTAATCGGGGGCATGTTGTGTGTCAAAAATTGACAGTTTTAGTACCAGTTTTTTATTTAGGTGTGCTGCTACATTCTTTAATAGGCTTATCGTTGTTGGGTTGCTCATAAGAACTATCATCTTCACTCCACTTTGGCATTATGTGTTTACACTATTCTTTTTGTTTCCATTAATTTTTTCTTTGGCGCTAGTCTCAGGACACCTTGGCTCGGTTAGTCCATTGTAACTCTTTTCTTATGGGTGTCCCCTTTCTGTGATTCCTCTTCTTATTGGCGGCCCTCTTTCTTGATGCTTGTTAAGGCTAATGTGGATGGTTCTATTATTGTAACTCTTAAAGAGCTGAGGGTGTCGTTATACTTGATGATTTGGGAAAGTTTTTTGCACTCTTGTTAGTTGGATCACTGCCATTTCCCTTATTCAGGCACAAATTGGTATTCCCAACCTTTGTCGCTGGGTGATTGCCCAAATGAGATAGATTCATGAGATGAAGTGTGAATGGATGGCGTTTCACAGGGCCAAGGCTTCCTTATACGCGATTCTACAATAGATATTCATGGAAACTCATAGTATAACTTTTCAAAAATGGCTTGCCATTATTTTTAGGTAAATATTTTATTACTCCATCCCAATGATTGCTATAATTTATTACCTTAATATTTATAAGGTGTAGAATAACTTTTGCTGTTGCTCGCTATATATTTCTATGCTATCCTTAACACTTGGAATCTTCTCATTGATTAAATCATCAAGTAAAGAATATATAAGATTGGGTTGATCTTTGAGATTGCTAACTGAAGTATGATCTTTGTTGTATAATGAATTGTTAAATTGTAAATGAATCATGGATCATTGTGTTAACTGCCTTGATTATATAAAATTGATCATCAAATAATGTGGAGATCAACCCTAGATATCAATTTTCTTAAGAGCGCATATTGTGTTGTATTTTTCACAGTATATCAATGTGACTTTGACCAAGTAATGCCACTCATATTTTCTTTATTTGTTTGAACAAAAAGGCCTTGAGTAACTCATTTACCTCTGTAGTTAACAATATCAAATATTAATTTTGGATTGGGGTTGTAACATTAGGTGGTTCAATACCACTTAGTAGGTTTTGTTCCAAATTATGCATGCATTCTTATTTGTTTGAATCACAATTGGTTGACACCCACAAGCATATTTGAAATTTTTTTCTTAAGGAAAGCAAGCTTTTCTTAAAGACAACAATTGGGTATGGCTCATTGGTGTTTTCGCATCTAAATATTTATAAAAAAAATTTCAATACATCAATGGCTAACTTTACAACTTAGAAGTTTTCAACTTGTAGACAATACACTTCAAATGCCGTGTCATTTATGCTCAAGAATGATCAACAAATCTTGAATTTGATCATCGTTAGTTTTTTATCTCAGCAACCCAAATAACATTCAATCTGGTTGTGAATAAAATCCTCAAAATTACAGTCATTGTTTGTGGTGTGTGAAACCTTTTTAGGCCAAAAGGCCTCTTTCCTTAACAAGAAATGCTAATGTATATATGAAGTTTGAATTGTTCCTTTTCAATTGCCATCTTTATATGATTATTATTGTGTGTACGATAAAGTTAAAGTAGCGAATTTGAGCATACATTTGGATAGGAAAAAACCATGGTTCTTGATTAAAAGAATGATATTCATTTTTGTAAAAGATGACAATTATCTTTCCCTTAGGTAGAAGATGGTATAGGAATACACATATTTTGTATGAGTAGATGTCGACCATTGGTAGAGATCAATGATGGAGATGAATATCATATGCTGATTCCAAGGCCTGTGTTGTTGGACAGCACTGCCTTTTTTGAGTTGGAAGGTGATGCCGAAGGATGACAAAGTCAGTGTGGGATGATTGTGCTGAAGGCTCGCGTGGGTGGTTGCTGCTAGAGGTTTCAGTGGTAGGTTTGCTAGCGTCAATAACTGGAAGCAGTTGAAAATGATGGTTGGTAATAGTAATTGACATAGGCAGTGATTGTAGCGGCCACATACGACAACCAACAGTGGTGATGCGATTGGTGGTGACATTGTTAAAAGCTTAGGCTCTCTCCAAACTTGGAGTTTTTAAAGAGGTTTCTTTTTTTCTATTCCCTATGGATAAATGATGGCTTTATTTGTAGAGGTTTTCAATAGTGCATTCATGGTCATTTTACTTAAAATTTAGAATAATCCATCGGGAAATCCACATTGATTGAGCTTGATTATGAGTATACAAGTATGCAAGTGACTCGAAATCAAATGATCTCAAGCTTGTTGAATTTGTCTTGGTGAGATCCACATTTGGAGCATAAAATTGATGTATTTGAAATATGTTAAATTTTCCATATGGCCTTGATTAAATTTCAATAGTGCTTTCGGTGGTTTAGTCTTTTGTTGTGATTGCTTATTTGAACCGTACAATTTAGACTCTAAAGCTTTTGAAATTGGAGTTTAGATGATTCTTGATTAAATTTTGGCAATAAATTTTGGTGCTTTGAGGTTGGTGCCTATATGATTTGATTTCATAGGACAAATGAATTATACTATGGTTAACATTGATTAGAGAACATGCCATGAGGCAAAGTAAAAATCATTAACATGGATGAAATTTTTTTTAAGTTGTGGGATAGGTATATGAAATCATTAACATGAATGACATCACTTGGGTCATATTCCAATTGCCGACTCTTCTGATGAACTAGGCTGAGTGCTGTCACTTGCTCTTTAAGTGTTCTTATGGGGAACCTGCTTTTTAGGGACAGCCTTAAAATCAATATCATGTCTGTGTTTTGTAGTGAAATAAGGCATCATTGAACAACTCCAACCACATCATTCACCAAAATTATATAGGAGTTCTGTTATTTCTTTAGACATGTATTTTAAGAAATCTACATTAGGGCTATAATGATAGTTTTACATTAGAGCCGCTATCTAACAAGGAAGCGTTCCTGAGGTATTAGTTTTTATCGTGTGTTGGTATTTGCTGAAGCTCCATATGACTATTTTCATTTTTGGTTAACTTTGATGCATACATTGCAAAGGAAGTTCACGTGTATCAACCTCTTGTCTTACTCATCTGAGAACCCCAAAGGAATGATGACAGTCGATGCTAAGCTAAGGTGAAGAACATAATGTTCTGCATGTCACATATGGCTACCTTTTGTATTGAAATTAGTTGCATACTCTCTTAAATATAGTTTTCAACATTAACTTCCCAAGTTGAGTATTGAGGGAATCATCTCATATTTATTTCTCCAAATATTGGACAATCAATTTTTGAAAATTTAATTGTAGAATTCTATTATTTCCAGGCTACAGTGAGAGCGTGATGACATACTATTTTTAATCAAAAGTACACTTGAATTTATTTCTTACACTAAATGAACTTGCCGTATCATACATGTTTCCAATAAGAAAAAGTTGGGTAAGTAAATATCCCGAGCCATTTAGGGGAGAGTTTGAGAAGTTTTGCATTTTATATTTGCTTATTTTATTTATTTTCGTTTCATTTTCATTTAACCTTAAAAACAAAAGCACATTTGGTTTGTTTTGCTTTTAAGAAATCCCAAAGCTAATTGAGTGGTCGCTGGAGGGTTGTTGCTGTATTTCTGGAGCTCAGCTATCCAACAGGCAATGACGAGCAATCTCTCCACTGCATATAAATATTAAATTCTAATTAGATTCAAAATGTAATAGGTACATTTATATAATGATAAATTTTTATTTTTGATATTTATTCTTAAAATATAGCTTGTTCATTCATCTATTTTTCATTAGGTCCATTAATTTTCATTCTACAATTTTTTCCATCCTTTCATGCATTCATTATTGATTCAGGCAACAATTCTCCATCTAAATCTATTATGTTTATTTAATTGAAAATCATTCTTAAATTTATTTAATTACATTTATTTGAATGCTTTATCTATTCATCTTTATATATTTTACTACAACAACTCCAAGCCTTAATCCCACTAGGCGAAGTTGGCTACATGAATCATTTATTTTCATTGTATATTAGTTCCAAATAAATAAGATTCTTCATAATAGTTTCTTCCCTTTTTTGGGGCTTCCTCTTCCTCTTTTAATCTGAGAGAAATTCATAAGCTCATTTTTTCTAATAGGGGTATTGAACCATGTAAGACAACATTCTCTAATCTTTTCCATTATTAGAGTCACTCCAACCTTGCTACGAATAAATTCATTATATAATGTAGCTGGTCGTATAGCTACTCATTAATATTTTACTTGAGTGAGATTTTCGGATAGCACAACACTCTAGAAGCGCTCCACCATTTAGCACAATCAGCTTGGATCTTATTAATCACATCATCATCTATTTTACCCTTATTTTGAATAATTGAACTTAGGTACTTGAACCTCGCGCTCTTCTTGATCATATGGTCCTCAATAGCATGTCTTTGAGATAAGGGATTTTAATATTATTAAACTTGCACTCCATCTTTTTTGTTTTAGATCTTCTAGTACCAAAACTTTTGGATTCTAAAGTAATTCTCCGTAACTTAAGTTTTGTTTAACTCCATCCCTAATCTTATCAATTAGTAGATTATCATTTGCAAATAACATGCAACAAAGAATCTCTTCTTGATTGTGTCAAGTAAAAAACATCCATAAGTAAAGTAAAAACTATGGGTTGAGAGAGCTGAGCCTTTATGTAATTCAATAAAAACATAAAAAATTGTTTGACAAGCCACCTTGCAATCAAACACATATTATAGCCCCATTATACATATCTTTAATAATATAAATATATGCAACACAAAATCCCTTTTCTCTAAAACTCTCCAAAGAACTTTTTTTGGTACTCTTTCATTACTTTAATCCATTAAAAATATTAATTAACCTAAATCATATTCATCTAAACTCATTTTACTTATTTGCCAATATTAGAATTATTTTTTTATAGAAATTATTAATCATTTTATTTATTGTTATTTTAAATAGTATTAAATATATTTAACTAAAAATAAATTCAGTAAAGATCACATTTTAATCATAATTTTTATGTATAATAATATGAATTAATAAAAGTACAATTTATGATGCAAGAAATCTTTATTATTATAAATAGAACAAGCTTATGCTTTCACTAAGAAAAATCTCACCATCCATATTTTAATCGCTCATATTCTTAAATCATAATTATTTTAATATGTAATGTTTCATATATTTGAATTTTTTTATTATAGAAAACTTTTTACTTTCTAAAACTTACAATTTCTATCATTCATATGAAGTTATATATAACTCATGAAATGAGTTGCTTTTCTCGGGCATTTGTTGGTGAACATTACACTTCCTTTGACTTTCTTCGGTTAAATTGCATTTTTTATTTCTACTTGAGTTTTATCAAGTTTTCAAGAATACCAAAGGGATTGATGAGGGATGGTGTTAAATGCAAGATCAAGATAGGTGTAGTACTGTAACGACCTGATATTGTTATTTTGCGAATTAGGTCAAATCTCGACTCTAACATCAGGACCCCGGGGAGTTTTAAATTAGGGCAAACAAAAATATCATTAGATTAGAATAATTTTAAGATCAAAGTGCCATAGTTTGGGAGGAATCCGAATAACGGAAGCTCTGCTATATTTTCTGAGATTTTTAAATTCTATAAATCAAGAATATTAAAATGCATGTTCAAATTCATCATTTTCAGTGACATTGTTAAATATATTATTTAAAGACTGCTCGAGAAATTTCATCAAATTCGGAGCGCCGGTTTGATCATGGTTAATTTTTGAGGTTTTTAACCTCAAAAATTAATATAAAATAAAATATTACTCTGAATCGAAAATTTTCGGCGCGAGGGTGTTTGTTGTCATACCACACATCGGTGTCAAGTTTCGTTGTATTTGGACGCCAAATGGTGAAAAAATGCGATTAATTTAAGTTTTAAGTAATTTTAATAATTTTCCTTTTAAAATCTTCTTTCCCTCCCTCCCCCCGATCGCAAGCGGACCGTGCGATTTCTTCTGCCTCTGGCAGAAGAAGCTTCCGCGCCAGGCGAAGGCATGCGCGACCTGCGCATTCAATATGCAGGGGAATCCCCCTACTCCCCCTCCCTCCCCTCCTTTATTTAAACAGCCCCCATTTCCTTTTCTCCCCACTCAACCAGCCCTCTTCATCCCACACAACCAGTCCACAGCAGCAGCCCTCCTCCTCAACCCCTACCCGCCGCCAGCAGCAGCCACCTTGTCGGCTAGCTACCTCCTCCAACCGGCCAACAACAGCCTAGCCAGCCCCCCTCCAGCCTCCGGCCACCCCGCTCCGGCCTCCCTCCGTTTTTTGGCGATCCTAATCCAAAGGTAAGAGGAGTTGAAAAGGAAGAAAATGGAAGGAAAATTTTTCTAATCTTACTTATCACTGCTATAAAATTTATATTTAAGTCATTCATATTTTTATCATTCTCATTAATTAATAATGGGAATAATACAAATATTATAAAAATAACTATTATTTCTATTTTTGTCAATTTCAAATCAGTCATTTCCATTTTGTCTTTATCTTTTATTTATTATAAATATTAACGCTATAATAAACATTACTGCTATCGTAATAACTTCAAAAATCAAATTTTAATCAAGAAAACAAAAGAAGAACATAACGTAAAAGAAGATAATATCGGGAACTTAAATACAGATTGAGCGAACTATCACTCATTTGAACTTAAGGAACAAAGGTACCCAGTACATGACATGTATTACATTTTTGCACTTTTATTGCTGCTTAGCTTCGTTTTCGAGCCAAATTCAAATTAAAGCTTGGTTGGTTGTTCGAAACTAACGTAGCAACATTCGTGACTAGTTACTGAAAAAATGACATCAGTAATAGCATTCATGACTAATTACTGGAAAAATAATATGAAGTAATAGCATTCGTGGGCAGTTACTGGAAAAATGACCAGTAACAGCATTCGTGGCTAATTACTGGAAAAATGATATTAGTAATAGCATTCGTGGGTTGTTACTGAAAAAATGATATCAGTAACAATATTTGTGGTAAGTTACTGAAAAAACTACATCAGTAACCTATATCTTTGAGCTAAGATCTTTAGCAAGAAGTTAATTATTTCGTGTGCTTTTTCCTTATTATTTTTCCTGCATCTTTATTTCCGCAAAACACATCTTTGCTCTTATAAAATATAATACTTCATTACTTCTGGAGTACTTAAAGTATTCTCTAATTACTGAGAATTTTAATTCCGGTATTATCTTCTGTACAATATCAGGTCAGGTGCTTCTGGGAGAATACGCACAAGAACCTTAATGCTTAAAAGTTTCCAAACTTGCTGATAGATCCACGACGCTGTTTTGCTTTTCTTTTATCTTTTTATTTTATTTCTCACTTTTGTACAAGGAGTACGATGTAAGATCTTGTAATCTAAAATATTAAAATAAATGAGAAATATCTTTGGCTTTCGTATGTGTGCTTCTTTTTCTCCCAAGTTGCTCAATATGATCCTGCGGTATGTGAACACCCGATGTCGGAACGGTTTCCGCTGAACCGGCGTCGGGCCACCACAAGTACACAATTAGTTTGGCCTTAAAAGTTATACTTAATGAATGAAACGTTTGTATAACTGATCTGCATCTAATGAATGAAATAGTTACAACTTGGGCATTCATGTGTGAATATTGCTCTTCTTTTGACTTTCATGACTTTAGTTACATTTTAATTTCTACAATAGCTGTAGCTGCCCCAAGTAGTCTAAATCTAGGGATTGACAAGTCAATGATTTCAAGTGAGTGAGATTGATGTAATATGTGGTTATCATGAGCCCAACTAATTTATCTTTCTACTTTTTCTCTATATTTTGTACTCAGCAAGCCTTTTTGTGTGGTTGGGCAATGCAGCATTGGTTTTTTGGTAATATTATGTAATGAAAAAAGTAAAATGATAATTTATCCCCATTCTTATTTTGTATCTATTAATGAGTGACTCTTCTGGATAATATAGGTGAATTGATTGCAATTTTTTTAAAATTATTATATTTTTAAATTATATGTTTATTATAATTTATCCCCATTCTATGTTTTAATATATATATATATTTATGTTGACATCTAAATGTAAATATATTGACTCATCTTTATTTACAAATGTCTTTGTTTAAAATATTTTCTATTATATATAGTAGATTCTAGTTTGTACATATTAATATATATTTAAGTTTTATTATATAGAAATATCAATAATTTATTTATTTCTTATGCACATGAATATAAAAATATACATATAATATCATATTTCAATCATATTTGTTTGCTTATATAATTTTTTTGCTGTCACCTTTTTTATTAATTATGCAAATAAGCTTTTAGAAGTTTGTTTATTTTGTGTATTTTAAGGTTTGTTATTCTAATATTAGATTAATTTTAAAATTTCAGGCAGTGTGCGTTTGGCGTGCATGCAAGTACATTGGTTTAAACAACACCTAAAATGAGCTTTTATCAAAAATTTAAACAATGTATATTCTTTACGTTTTGTTTTTTGAGAATAAAGTTAAAAGGAATTTACCAAAATCGCCAATTGATTGTTTTAATTTAGTCAATTTTTTTAATGGAAATTCAATCTATTTAATTTTGTCTCTGTGCTTTTTTTTTTTTTGAGAATGAATTTAATAAGAAACGATAATTTGTTGTTTAGGGAGGCGCTTTTTTTGTATTTTCTTGTGAGGCAACTAAAAATTTGTTTCTTACGAGTCTTGAGCACCTAGCGTGTTTGTAATTTATTGTGGTTTGTTGCTGCAATTTACGAAACTGTTCAATTCTAGCTAACATAATTAGCTAACATATTGATTAATTAGTTAATCTAAATAATGTAATTAATAATATAGCTAACACAAATACTAAGTTAGTAAAGCATTAAATAAATATTATTATTTAAATAAACTTAATTAAATGTAATTAATTAAACATTCATAATTAAAGTATTTAACCATAAAATAATTCTAATAATGTATTTTGCTTAATAAAATAAACATATTTAAGTAATATATTTTCTGTGGTTAGTGTTATTAATATTGTATAAGATTATATTATAAGATTATATAATTAATTAATACAAAAAATTGACTAATAAAATTGTTTTAATTGGTACTAATTATTGCTATTTATTAATAAGATATAACATTTAATTAAGTAATCCGAATGGACTGATTGTAATTAATTAAGAAATTATCAACTGATTGACCAAAAAATTTAAGTTGTAATATGTAAATATAATGGCTTAACTTCAGCATCATGACAAGAGGGCTATCAAATAGTTATAACACCTCTCCTAACAACTTTTCAACTGCTTTTACAGTTGACAATCTAAGATTTATTTTGGCTTGCTCACACTCGGTTTTACAAGACAAGGTTTCAATTATTTACTTGGTAAATGGAAGCTTATGGGCAAGCTAACTTTTATTGGCTGCTTACATTCTGCAGTTAACCTTCAGTCTGTAATTGTCTTGGCTTTTGCCGAGTTATTGCATTGTAGATTTTGAAGATAACTTAACTTTCAGAAATACTTGCATTTAATTTTAATTCCACTGATATTTATTTGTTTTTTTTTAAATATTTAGCTAATGGACATTGGCTCATGGAATCAATAGATTCTAGTTCTTGAGCAGATTTTATTAAATGAGACTATTAGGTCCTATGTCTTGGCAGCTATATTTTGTTTGATGCTGTGATCATGTACCACCGATATATTTCTCATAGCAGGAGTCAACTTTTTACTTTCTTACTTCATGGTTTTGCTTTAAGCTTAATTCTCTTGAGAGATCCTAGATCCTTTGCTTGAGTTAATTATTTGAAATAATGTTAGACACAGCTTAATCAAATAACTGTCATTTGTTTTATTTAGCATTTTCTTAAGAGAACATTTGGACTTTTTAATTTTGTGTGTTGTTTTATTAAAATTTATTTTCTGCCACATTTTTATGTTGCTCTAAGATCCTCATAGAATTTCACTATAATTAAGAACTCATAGAGTAAGGGTTAAATTGATTAATTGAAGTTTGGATTGACTATCTAAAATTTTCACTGTAAAAGAAAATGAGGTGCATTCTTTTTTATTTAGTTTGAACCATTTAAATTATAAACAATGTAGGACATTTTGTAATTAATGCTAATATCCTCTAATGTGATCTCAGTGCTCAAATTTCTTAACAACCATAAAATTCGAAATTTCTAATTTATTGTGTTTATAAGATGTCATCATTTTCTTCATCATTTGCTTGGACCATCCAAATATTTTTTGTTGGTTCTTTACGGATAGTAGCTTGCAAGAGTGAACTGTGGAGAAAACAAATTACATATCACAACATATTACCCAATTGAGACAGATTGAAGAGTGCTTAGTAAAGTGTTCTGGCAGGTTCTTTGCAAATTTAAGTGTTTCAAAGCTCTTAAAATGAGTCGATACATAAACATACACACGCATACTTGTACACGTGCAAATATATATATATATATATATATTGTTTTCTTAAAAGCTCTCTAAAATATTAAAAAAGAAAAGTTGCACAAACTCTCATTTACATAAACATGGCTAAGAAGCAAGAGGTGTTGCTTTCAGCTGCTGCATTCTAATAACAGAGACAAGCAGAAAGAAAAAGAAGAAGAAGATATCTCTATTCTAAGATCTGCAAAGATGATCTTTCATCAAACATAGCGTCCGCCGGAATTATAAGCTCTGCCTCCTGGGTATTGGCTGCGGGAATTGAACTTGCGGTTCCGAGAGCCCCCGGCGAGCTCAGCTAGTTCTCTGTACGAATCGAAATTGCCTCTTCCAAATCTGTGATGCGGATCATCATGAACAGAAACTGGAGCGGAGGCGGAGGCAGCAGCATTAGAAGAGCCATCATAGCCATAAGTTTCGCTCGGCCCAGCACTGCTGTGCATCCGCACATGTTAGCCTGTTGGTACTGCTAATGGCGGGTGTGCGATTCCTTGTGGAGAATTTTGTCCCGATGGGCGGCCTGCCGGGCATGCATGGTGGCCAGTTTCTCCTTGTACTGCTCATTGATCAGACTGAGCCTTTCTCTGTGCTTAGCATTCGTTTTGTCCTCTGCCTCATGCTGTTCTTTGGTTAGCTTCATTATGTCTTTGAGGAATGTCTCTTCAAGGGCTTCGAATGTGTGGGGATCCAAAGCGGCGAGGCCAGCTTCGGCGTCAGCGGCGTGATGATGAGGCTGAACTCTTGAGTCTATATTCAATTGATTCTCGGCACCCATTTTATTATCTAACATCTCGCCTTGGTATTCGAACCGCTCTGCATCGGGTGCTTGCCCTTCCTATAAATATGAGGCGACATGGGTTTTGAACCTTTAGAGCCATCCCTATCCTACTTCCAATGTCCCTCAACTTTTTAAGACATTTATTTATGTTCTTCATCTGCACGTTCAGGAAAATGACCCACTCCTGAATTATAATGCATTATCTGGGCTGACATTTACTGCATCTGTGCAGCCATCATAGGGTTTACACCAGCATCCTCATACTGGCCTTGCCTTCTCTTTCTACAACCACTGACTTTTTGCCCTTCGCCTTGAAATCACCTTCTTCCAAAGATCATAATTCTACAGAGTACCCAGCTGAGGTTGACAATTTAAATTTCGGGTTGGGTTCCCCCCCCACACACCACTCACACACACACACACACACACACACACACACACACATATATATATATATATATATATATATATATATATATTAGTTTTAGTATTTGGAATGGAAAATATGACTGAAGTGAAACTGTAGAGATATGTTACTTAAATGCAATGTTAATAAGCATGAATATTATATCGCTTAGGAGGGCTATTATAAGTATAACAGTATACAACAACAGCAATGCTACACCTTAATCTAAGTGGGGTTAGGCTACATAAATCTTTTGTCTCTATGTACTCAACCAAATGACTACCTCTCCTTAACACGAACTATACATGATCATATTTAGTAGTTTCTTGCAATCTCTTTTATTGAATATGAGCAAAATTTTATGGCTTTTCAAATTGGAGTGTCTAACAATCTACGCTTAGTATATCCAACAACTTAAAATGATTGTCTTTTAGCCTATCTTCAACTTGAGATTCTCCAACCTTGTCATGAATGCACCTATTTTTTGTCTTATCATTTTATATTTACCCATTCATCCATATATACCCATGACATTTATTAATCGATTTGTACTTTGCAGGCTAATCCACCTCATATAACATTGCTAATTTTATTGCTATTTTATGAAACTTTCTTTAAGTTTGAATGAATGTTTCAACACTATAAAAGCATTCATATTTCATTTAGCCTGCATGAATTTTGCTGAGCTTATCATGCTCTATTTCATCATTATTTTCTATTGTAAAACCAAAATTTTTGATCCTCCATTCTTGTTAATAACATTCTTTAATTATCATATTTTCAATAATTTCACTTTTATTATAAACTTGCACTTGATATGTTTTGTTCTGAATCTACTAAGATGATTTTTTTTTAGATTTAGGGCACTCCAGAGCTTGAGTTTTACATTAATTTCTTCTCTTTCCTAATAATAAGAAGAGCATCCTCATCTGCAAACAATGTGCACTAAAACACTTCCTCAATGTTCTATAAGAATATTCATAATTAATACAATTAGATACATTGTTAGGTTGAATCTTGATGTAGTTTGATTGAAACAAGAGAATCATTTGATGCTGCATTTGGACATATATAACTACCCCATTATACATATACTTAATATTTTCAATCTAAGCAATACAAAGCCATTTTATTCTAGCACTTCTTTTAGTACGTTATCATGTCTCATTTAAGTTTATAAAAATCAAATGTATTGCCTCCATAGTTATTGGCATAAAACCAAACTGATTCAATGAAATTCTAATTTTTTTGTAATTTGTGATCAATAACTTTGTCTTAAAGCTTAAATATCTAATTAACTTAATTTTTTCTATAATCTACATGTCCCATCATATCATCTATATATATATGTATATATATTACTATATAATATACATATGTACATATATGTCAGATGTGTCATTTATTTGATGTCTTTTTGGTTTTTTAAATCATTTTTAATTACTTGGTAAGCCAAGAAACATTAAATGCCATCTTTAATATTTTTAGCATCTAACATCTTTAATATTTTTATATATTATTAAATGTGCCATCTAATCCTACAGCCATTTCACACTTCAATATTTTAAAGCTTTCCAAACCCCACGCTTAGTCTTGGTAAGCCAAGATACATTGTTAGGTTGAACCTTGATGTAGTTTGATTGAAACAAGAGAATCATTTGATGCTGCATTTGGACATATTTAACTACCCCATTATACATATACTTAATATTTTCAATCTAAGCAATACAAAGCCATTTTATTCTAGCACTTCTTTTAGTACGTTATCATGTCTCATTTAAGTTTATAAAAATCAAATGTATTGCCTCCATAGTTATTGGCATAAAACCAAACTGATTCAATGAAATTCTAATTCTTTTGTAATTTGTGATCAATAACTTTGTCTTAAAGCTTAAATATCTAATTAACTTAATTTTTTCTATAATCTACATGTCCCATTACATCATCTATATATATATATATATATGTATATATATTACTATATAATATACATATGTACATATATGTCAGATGTGTCATTTATTTGATGTCTTTTTGGTTTTTAAAATCATATTTAATTACTTGGTAAGCCAAGAAACATTAAATGCCATCTTTAATATTTTTAGCATCTAACATCTTTAATATTTTTATATATTATTAAATGTGCCATCTAATCCTACAGCCATTTCACACTTCAATATTTTAAAGCTTTCCAAACCCCACGCTTAGTCATGTCACTCTCATTATCACCTATTTCATTGAAAATCTTATAAAAACAACTCATCCATTTATATTAGATGTTCTCATTTGTGAAAAGTATTTTTTAATTAACAATCTTATTGTGCTTTACTTGAGTCAAACTTTTACCATCTTGTAACTTGGATAGCTTATATTTGTATGTCAGTTTTCAACAATAATCTCCCATATAAACATTAAAAAACTTGCATTTTTAGTATCATTAATTAGTATCTTGAACTCACGACAAATTAATTTATATATTTTCCAATTCTCAATATTTTTTTCCTTTGAACCACATTTCATAAAAGACATTCTTCTTTTTAAATTATTTTGAACACTAGTTTTCTCCATCATACATTGTGGTCTCTCTTTCTAGATCCTCTTAGAAAATACTTAGCTGCTATTGCCGATGGATTAAGGTAGTGCTCATTATATGCTTGGGGTAGGTTTTTGTAAGGATATGTCTAGGAATTTATGCAGTGCTTAAATGTTGAAAAATGGTGAGGAGATTTGAGAAAATTATTATTCAAAATAATTTTAAAATAAACTCTTTTTGCAACTTAAAAAATAATAAAGAGCAATTAATTTCTGAAATAAGATTTAAACATATGAATTACTTCTCTTCTATAATAAATGTCTTATAATAAAAACAGAAGCTTTTTTATAGATTTATAAAATTTTAAGATGAGGAATTTGTTCATCATGAGGAAGTTGATATGGCGATTATGGCCATGATTTGTTGATTATGATATAATTATTATAATTGGTTATCTGTGTGTAATTATCTGACTACAGTTGTTTGTGATTTGTGGGCTATAATCTGATACCCATAGTTAGCTATATGTGTTATATAGTTGTAACTGTTAATTTATAAGATGTAATTTGAGTATTTAAACTTGAGATTTATGAAAAAGGACTACCCACATATCATCTCAAAGTATAAAGTAATTATAAAAATAAATTGACAAAACAAAAGAAATTACAAATAAAAAATCTTAATTTATCGTAACTTTATTTATAACGAAATTTTCTTTATGTATAGATATGATTTGTCAGCTACTTTACATATGCCACTAACAATAAATTTCTACATAATTTCTTTTTCAATATTCAAGTGTCCAAGTTCTAAAGCTAAGCTTCTGAATTTAGCTCTGTTTTTATTCATGAAATTTCATTTAATCTTATGATTTACCGAATTTATTGTTCTTTTTTAGCTCATTATTTTAATTTAAGATCAGTAATTAATATTGGATTATCAAGCTTTCTCCTTGAATTATTTTACTCTTTGCATTGCAATTGATCTTGTTATTATATGAAAATAGCTTATTTGAGCTCTAAGAAGGCATTTACAATTGATAATTTGTTCTTCTAAATTCTAAATATCATATAACGATCATAAAACGATAAGTTAAAGTGAGCTCATTAATCCTACTTGCATAAAATCTTAAAATGTGTATTTGATTTTGATTGTTTAAATTTACATATTTTT
This sequence comes from Gastrodia elata, assembly GCA_016760335.1. NCBI lineage: Eukaryota > Viridiplantae > Streptophyta > Magnoliopsida > Asparagales > Orchidaceae > Gastrodia > Gastrodia elata. Next base: position 10,299,768 of record CM028671.1, read on the forward strand.
GTACTTTTTGTAAAATTAATTTTTCTTAAAATTGTATTATGGTAACCTACTTGCATATAAATTATAATTAATGTGAATTTTTTAAGTTCTGCTCATGTTTGACAATTAGCTTCCCAAAATTTTGAAAAACCAAATTGATTATATTTTAACAACATATATACTGTTGGTGGTGGTACATCGCATCTTCAAAGCATGTCTATGCAATGTTTCTTGAAGTTTGGAACACAACATGCTGATGTCTAAATTGTACTATGATGTAACTGCACTCATTGTTATTTTTGTATTTTTTGCTACTTTTATATTTAGAATATATTGATGTTATTTTTTACATTCTTAAACACTTTTAGGATGAAACGTCGAAAAGGTCAGTTTGCTGGGAAGGCCACTCCAGAGGACGAAGCATCACCCTCTTTAAATTGTGATCCTGTATCAAGTCAAGATGATACTTCTAGAGAAACAAAGTATGTACATTTGCTCCTGCAATCCTATGAAACACGCCAATTTCAAGGCATTCTATTAATATTTGAGTCAGGATAAATTTTAAAACTATTGATTTTACTCTCAGATTAGATAATTGATACATGAGACACATCTCTGAGCAAATACAATGACTTTGAGACCCATTCGGATTATATTTGACCGGGATGCCTGGAATTCATTTTTCATACTTTATTTTTTCTCTTCTTATAATAAATGATTTATGGAGCTCTTTGTTTATTATCTTCCTTGAAGTTTTCTCACTTTTGTGGTTGATGATGCTCCCAGCTGTCAGAATTGTGGCATTAATGCAAAATCGACACCAGCAATGCGTCGAGGCCCAGGTGGCCCAAGGTCACTTTGCAATGCATGCGGACTGATGTGGGCAAACAAGGTTTGACTAGTAGGCTATTCATTGTTTATATTAATGTTGGATCAACTTTTTAGAATGTATGTAATTTTATATTTCCAAATAGCTGTGTATCACTGATTATATTCTTCTCAGATAAAGGTTGCAGTACGTCATTATATATATTATTGTAGTGTTCCACCAGCATTTCATAATATACATACAGTTCATATTTCGAAGACCATGGGTAATGCTGATTAGATACATCTCGGATAAAGTTACCAGTACTTCTTCATGCTTATATGATTATTAAGACAAGGAAATGCTTGGTTGAACAAACCTAGTGAAAATGGGAAGCATATTTGTAGATATAGTTTGTTTCAGATTTATCTTCAGAATCTATATGATTGTAGTAAATTTATATACTATATTTAACTGCCTGCATTTACAAACTATTTAAAGTAATGGTTTTTTACTATTTTTTTATATGGAAATATAGGCTACTTTTGTACAATAAAAATGTTATGCACGTATTTCATATATTATGCTTGTCTATTTTATTCAACATATCTATGGTTCTATGATCTGGTGATCTAACTTTAAGTAAAAAATTGTTAAAAGAAGAAAATAGAAAAAAGTGATCTTTTTTTATTTGGGATAATTATTTGCATGACACCCAAATCTTCGGTAGTTGCCTAATATTCAAATTTTGATCTTTACAAAACTAACACCTAACCATCAAATTTCCTACTCTTGCAATAGTTGGAGGAGTTCAAGTGGGGTGATAGTTTTTTGTGTAATAATGAGGATTTGGGTGGGCATTTGTATAACTTAAATTTGAGTGTTAGATATGTAAATAAGAAAGATTTGCGTGGTATGCGCGAAATTTTGTCGGTCTGCATTTATCTACCGTGAGAAAGTGTAGACTACACTTGAAAATTTAAAATTATATGGCGTTAACTGATCATCAATGACATTAATGCATTTCCCTCTTAGTTAATAAAATACAGAACTATAGTTAAACAAACAATAATATGTATGTGAATATCTTGCTAAGCATGGACCCAAATCTTCGGTGTCACTTTTTAATGGTTGAAGTAATTTCTTAAATAAACAAAGGCATATTGGCTAATTCAATTTAAATGATTTTAATAAGTCTGTAACTAGTTTTTTATTCTTAATTCGACAAGAAAAATTATAATCTTGATTGTATTTTTTTGTGCCTTTTTTTCAGCACTCACGTTTTAAACAAAGTCATGGTTCTGAATGTGTCTTTTTATCTATCTGTAGGGTACTTTGAGAAGTGTCTCTCAATCCCCCAAGATGATCACTTCTGCTGTTCTTCCTTCAAATGGAATGGTAGGTATTTAATTTAAATTCTTCTATGATTCTGTTTTTCACTGCCCCAAAGCCTTTTTGATGTGATGGAATTTGAGATGGATATTCACTAATATTTATGGAGGCATTTTTGGTGATATGAATTGGTAAACATGGCATTTTTCTTTTATTTTTAGCTTTTTTGTATGCTTACATTTAGTTCATGTCTCTTTGCATATTTATGGAATCACTTTATTTTCATATTCATTTTAAATAGTCACTGATTTAGAAGGACACTATGAAACAAACAACCTATAATGTCAACACTATTTTTTTAATTATTTACCTTAATGATTTGGGTCAATTGAACCCTCAATTGACTTGAAGCATTGGTCTTAAGTCATTATATATATATATATATATATTTTTTTTTTTTTTTTTATTTATACATATACAAAGTACTCATCATCGCCCACCGCTACCTCCGCTAGGGTTCCCTGAATAGCGCTATAGTGCCTTGTGGGCGGCGCTGCCTCCTCCCTTTGAGTGAGGGTCGCCTTCCGTTTCTCTTGCGAGGTGTCGGACCTCTTGCATCGGATATATCGCATCCCGCGTGTCGGACGTGGGAGCTATTGCTGCATCGGGCGGTCTTCACCGTTTGAGCGGCCTTTGTTGGGTGCTGCTTCGGCTGAAAGAAGTCTACGTGATTTTCGGGTTTGCTTCTTCGTATGGTAGGGTTATGCTCAAAGGTTCGCTTCCTCTGTTTGTCAAAGTTCTGGTTGTCGAATTGAAGGGTGTAAACCTTCCGACCCTCTCTTCTTAATCTCTACAGTTACCGTGTGGGGCGCAGATCGGTTCAAAAGTTCTTACGGGAAGTTTTGACGTCATTTTCCTCGGTGTGTGAATTGTTGGGTATCAAACCGATTGTGATGCTGCGAGGTAAATAATCTCATCTAACATCCGATGAAGAATTCAAATCTTTAAACCATTCGAGTTCGCATTGATTGGAAAATTTCCAAATGGTAAACCTACAATGGTGGACATTCAAAAATTTATTAATAAATTGGGTTTTTTTGGAGAATTCAACGCTGGGTTAATTGATCACCGTCATGTGTTGATTAAGATTTTAAATGAAGAAGATTACACACGAATTTTTGTAAGAGATTTTTACTTCATCAACAATTGTCTTAAGGAAGTCCTAAAATGGACCCCTGATTTTGATCCAATGAGTGAACTTCCAGTTGTGCCAGTGTGGATTAATTTTCCCCTATTAAAAGGTTCACTTAATTTCTCATTCTATCTTATTTGCATTGAGATCCTACTTTAGTAAACCTTTCAAGGTGGATTATGCTACGACCAATGTTACTCACTTTTTGATCGCCCAAGTTTTGGTTGGGATAGACATAACTGAAGAATTAGATTTTGAAATTTGAATTAGGGGTGAAGAGAAGGTATATTTTCAAGAATGTATATTTGAAAATAAGGCAGCCTATTGCTTCCATTGTCACATTATTGGTCATGTTATGTCTTCATGTTTCAAGCTACATCCTCAGCTCAAATCTGCATCGAATGGGGAAGAGCATACTGATTCAAACATGCTGCAAAGGTAAGGAAAACATAATATTAAAAATAAAAAATTCATGTATATCCCAAAGAGAAATGACCCCTCTGCAAGAAATGTGGCGCAGAAGGATGCACTGAATGATTAGATGCTTTGCTATGAAGTTAACGAGGCCCAACAAGAATCGTTGGGCAGCATTTGCAAGTAGAGGATTCGTCCAATGCCGACAATCAATTAATGGTGATCGATGATTGTGATGCAAGAGGTGTCATTGCCGACTTTACTTTTGGAGACTTCTTTGTGGATTGGAATGCAATCCGAGCCATTCTTACAATATGATGTAAGTTGTGGGAAGGACTTGATGATTTGGTGGTTGACTTAGACTCAAGGCCTCTCATAGAGATTCAATAACTTATGGAAGATAATGATAGTTTATCAGAATTTGACTATTTTGAATTAGGTGGAACTACTTGGAGGAACATGTCTTTGCTTCCCCCCATTATGACAAAGAAAGCACTGATGATATATCAAATTATGATGCTTTTGTGAGGACTCGGTGCTGGGTCAGCGGGAACTGATCCAGCACCGGTTATGGGGGTAACAAGTCCTCTAGCCGCAGGATCATATTGAGTGATTTAAAAGACAAATATATAGACAGCAAACATAACTCATTTATTCATTAATTCACAAATTTTAATTACAAAGAATCAAAATAAAACAAAAGCTACAAACTTTAAAAAGAGTCTAAAAGAGCGATAAATCAGCAGGAAGCAGTATCAGTACTCTTGGTTATTTGCACCCTTCCTTTAGGACGAACTTCTGATCTGGGTACGTTTCAAAAATGTGGGCATCCGAATACAAGTTAGTTGTGAAACTAAGTACTGATAGATAACATTTTTACAAATATTAAATAATAAACAAAATAAGCAATAATTTGACGGAAATAAAAAGTTGTACGAATTTATTCCCACAAACTTGTTTCAATTGCACTTGAAAATTTAGCTTAAAAATAATTGCAGTCACAAAAATAAATATAGAATTTTGACGTTCGTTATCTGGCGCAAAACTTGATTTTGTTGGGCAAGTACAAAATCGAGGAAAATGGGGTTTATCTCTTATATCCCAACTTTCTTCTATACCTGCCCCCTCAAGACTTATCAGTATAAGCTCTTTATGACCCCGATGTTGGACAGCCTCGTCCTAGCAATTGCCTGATCAGACTAAAAATATATCAATATGGAATCTTTGCTACTCAGTTATCCAAACTTGTTCATATATTATTTTATGTGATTTTTAAAGTATTTTTATTAATCTGTGCGATGCTGAGCAAAAAATCATATTTAAACAAGAGTAATAAAAGATATCTGGTACCTTGTTCTCTAAAGTTCAAAAGTTCAACAATTTGATCGAATATGCATTTAGATTTTCAATATTTTAAATTAGCCTTATAGCCAACATGAAAGTGACATGATATTTTTGGGGATTTTTACTTTCTTATTTTCTATTATGTCTTTCGTTCATTCTTTCTCTTGATAGAAGGCAGTGTTTTTAAGTCACTGAATGTAGCAATTATATTTGATATAATATTATTATTATCATTATTCAATGCTAATAATAATATATGAATGAAAGAAAAATAGAATGGAAATGACTGTAAAAATGTGCGGAATGAAATAATAATTATAAGATGTAAAAATGAAAATGCCTGAATTAAAATTTGATAGAATGAAAATAATAATTATTTAATAATATTTGTACTGTTCTCATATTAATTTATGATAATAATAACAATGTGAATGACTAATGTTTTTATCATTATTATCTTCATAATAATGATTATTAAATATATGTAAATAACTAAAATTAAAAATAAAAGAATGAAGAAATAAAGAAAACAGCTAAGTCTCTCCTCATTTATTCCTTTTTTTCTTTCTCTTTTAACCTATGGTTAGGGTTGCCGGGAGCCGGACGTGGCTGAAGGGACCGGAGGGGGTGGCTAGAGGTTGACAGGTGGCTGGTCGGCTGGAGGAGGGTTGGCTAGGCTATGTTGAGAGGGAGGAGGGCTGTTGTTGTTCGGGGAGGTGGCTGGCTGGAGGGCGGCTAGCTGTTGGCGGGGGAGGGCTACTGGCAAGGAGTTGGCTGCTGTTGGGGAGGAAGGAGAGGGGCTGGGTGGGGGTTTTAAAGAGAGGAGGGGTTAGGAGGGGGAGAGACAGGTTTGGCTGGCACTTGGCCATCCAACCCTGCGCCAAAACGACGCAAGGGCCCTTCCTTGGCACGGAAGCTTTCGCACCTGCAGGTAGCGACAGGGTGTCGATCGCAAGGGGGAGAAAAGAAGAATGAAATTTTTCTTAAGGAAAAATTTAAATTATAACTTAAAGTTAAATTTTTTGCATTTTTCTGCCGTTTGATATCCAAAAATAACGAAATTTGACACTAAGGTGTGTTATGACATATCGAATACCATCGCACAAAATTTTTTTGATTCGAACAATATTTTCTTTTTAATTAATTTCTGAAGTTTAAACTTTAAAAATTAATTGATGCCGAACTGACGCTCCAAAATCGATGAAATTTTTTGAGCAATCTTTAAAAAATTTACTTAACATAATGACACGAAAATCGATGATTTCAGAGACGTATTTAATTTTCTCAATTTATTGGAATTAAATAATTCAGAAAATAAAGCTGGAGTTTCCGTTATCCGAATTTTTTTAAATTATGGCACTTTGATCTAAAAATTATTTCAATTTAATAAAAATTTTTGTTTGCCCTAAGTTGAAGTTTCTCCGAGATCCTGATTTCGCAGGCGGTATCTGACATAATTTGCAAAGTAATGATATTGGGTCGTTACAAACTGCCATACTTAAAAATGATGTTGTTCACGACATCATGCAAAAAAAATTTAAATATGGGTGAGATTAATACCTGATACTACGCCGTTGTTTACAGGTGCTAAGATTGGAGTGAGTGTATAAATTCTTGTGAGAGCGTAGTTACGAGGTGCGGGTTTTCTCCTTTAATTGGGTGTCGGTGCAGCTAGGGGCCTTGGGGCATTGGCTGGTTTTGGGGTAGCTCCTCTTGTTCGGGCATGGAATGGGGTTACAGCGATTGTTGTGTTTGTGCCTCTTATAATGGCCACTCCGTCTATCGATATCACGGATCGACATTCTCGAATTTGGTGGTCGGGCTTGCCGCACTAAAAATACCTTTTGCCGTCATGGTAGCACTTGTCGTGGGGATGAGGTCTCCAATAATCTTCTCTTATTCATTGACCGGTGTTCTCAGAAGTTAGTTGGAAAATTTTAGCAGACGGGTTGGGTTGTCTTTTGAAAGTCCCCTGGTCCTCTGTGGGATGATCATGCCTCTTCCTTTGTCCTGTGTGATTAGAAAGTGTGCTATTTTCTTCGTGTTCCATAATTAGTGCACATTCTAGATGTTTGGAGAAATAGAATGCTTAAAGGTTGAAAGCTTAAATTACATATATTTATGTTATCATTCTCTCTTCTCAAAACAAATTATGATATGACATTTATATATTCTCTTTAGTTTACACTTAATTCTGCTCTGATACCAAAACTGTGAGGACCCGGTGCTGGGTCAGCAGGAGTTAATCCAGCTCCGGTTGTGGGGGGTAACAAGTACTCTACCCGCAGGATAGAGTGATTTAAAAGACAAATATATAGATATCTAATATAACTCATTTATTCATTAGCTCGTAAGTTTTTATTACAAAGGATCAAAATAAAACTAAAGTTGCAAACTTTAAAAAGAGTCTAAAAGAGCGATAAATCAACAGGAAGCAGTATCAGCACTGCTTGGCTCTTAGTACCCTTCCTTTAGGACAAACTCTTGATCTGGGCATGTTTCAAAAATATGAATATTTGAATACCAGTTATTTGTGAAACTAAGTACTGATAGATGTCATTTTTAAAAATGTTAAATAATAAGCAAAATAATCAATAATTTGATAGAAAATAAAAAGTTGTATGAATTTATCCCTACAAATCTATTTCAATTGCACTTGAAACTTTAGCATAAAAATAATAGTAGTCACAAAAATAAATATAGAATTTTGGTGTTTGTTATCTGGCGCAAAACATGATTTTGTTGGGCAAGTATAAAATCGAGGAAAGGGGTTCATCTTTTATATCCCAAATTTCCTATATACACGTTTCAATTGCACTCAATATGTCCTAATTTGAAAATCGAAGAATTCTGACACGTATTTAATTTTCTCAATTTATTAGATTTAAATAATTCAAAAAAATAAAGCTAGAGTTTTAGCTATTCGAATTCTCCCAAACTAGGACACTGTGATCTAAAAATTATTTCTCTCTAATAGAATTTTTTGTTTGCCATAAGTTGAAGTTTACCCAGGATCCTGATTTCTGAGGCGAGATTTGACCTAATTTGCAAAGTAACGATATTGGGTCATTACAGCTTTCTCCTTGAATTAGCTTTAAAATGTGTTTTTGGCAACATAAGAGATATTGAGGTTGATAGTTGTAGTGGAGCATGATCCATTGGGTGATCATTCCTTTTGGGCTAAGAAGTTGATGGGATCTCCTTTGGACATGTTCAACAATGGATTGAAGAAATTTCATTAGTTCTTAGCAAACATAATTTGATGGACGACACTCAATTCCTAGCTAGTGATGAGCAATTCTCGCCTTTGGCAACCTACTGTGAGACGAGCAGCCTTATGGAGATTAAGGGGGTGAAATTTGGGCTAAATCCGTTCGCCATAGAATTTTTGCTGCATATTTTTGGGAGACGCCAAGTCGATCCGTTGATGGAACCAAATGAAGAAGTGCGTTCTGACTTGGACTCAAATGAAAAGATAACTGATTCAAAAATTGGTCTTATCGATATTGAAAACTTTTCAAGGAATAAAGGGAAGAAAAATAAAAGGAATGTCTCGAAATTTTCGAACAGAAGAACGAGGTACAACCTAAGAAAAAGATAACGATGTTGATTTACTTGCTTCTCTCCTATAAGAATTTCATTTGTATATTTTTTAATGTTTGTTGAGATTTTTTTTTCTAAATCTCTTTAGAGTCGTTTGGTGACCATTTGCTTTTTTATTTTTATTTTTTGTTTTTCTTTCTTTTTTTTTTCTTGTTTGAGGTCACCAATCAAGTTTGTTGTATCCTTATATAAAATCAATAGATCACCCAAATATATATATATATATATATACATTTATTTGTGACGCTTATAAAAAATGAATATAATAAGTATAAAAAAAATTATTGAATGCTAGGCACCCAAAACATCCATGTTAATGTAATTGATATAATATATATCTATATATATTTATGTGTGTGTATATATATATATATATATAGTGAATGGTGTTGTAGCCCAGTGGTTGGGGCTCAGGATTTGTTATCCCAGGTTATGGGTTCAAATCCCACCGGCCACACATAAGAAAAAAAAAAAAAAATATATATATATATATATATATTCGGCGATCTTTCACGCGCGATGGTGCACTATGGTTTCATTCGGTGGTTGGGTCGCCGCCTTTCGGCGGTACTCTTATGATGGCTTTCACTCATTGCCATAAGCGTCGTTTATTGTTGGCGGCTACCCTTCGGGCATGTGTCGGTTTCGTCCAAATCAATGCGAATCTCTACTTGAAACCTGCATTTGTGGTTACATTTTGGGAAGTATTTCTCTGGCTATTTCGTCGCCGATCCCTTATTGATTTTGGATGTTCCTGTTGGTTTTAGCATGCCCCAAGCGAATGTTGGGATGGACAGCCTTCCTATTTTGCATGTCAAGCAATGTGTCGGAGCATCGATGCCCAAATCATTCATTGAAGCATTGATGAATACTAACATTGCAACCTCAAGAGAATTGATTGGCATCAATCGATTGCGTTTCTTTGAGGTAAACTAACTCTATTTCTCTATAAAGAAGAAACACTGCATTTGGCGAAACCATTAAATATTATTTGGAGGGGAAATTCTCTAATGGTAGACCGACGCTAGTTGCCATTCAAAACTTGTTAGTTTGTTTAGTTTTGTTGGGATCTTTCAACGTGGGGCAAAATGATTTTCGGCAGATCCTGATTAAACTTTCAAATGAGATTGATTACAGAAGGGTGCTTGCTTGAGGTTATTATTTCATTGAGAATTTTTATATGAAATTATTGAAATTGTCCACATTTTTTTATCCAAAAAATGAACTTCCCATTGTGCCAGTCTATATTAATTTCTCATTGCTTAAAGTTTGCTAAATCACTCGATCTCTTTTTTGTTGGGATCTTACTTTGGGAAACCTCTCAAAGTAGATTTTACTATCACCAACCTTTTGAGGCCATCGGTAGCACGTGTTGGTTGAATTTGATCTCACGGGAAAACTTGAATCTGCTATTTGGATTGGGGATTAAGAGGATGGTTAATTCCAAGAATACATTTCTTAAAACATTTCGAAGTATTGTTCTCACTATAGTTTGTTTCTTCGTGATTTGGCAATGCGTTTTAAACTACACCCACATCTTAAAGAGCAACCTAAGTTGGTGATATGTGCCAAAAGAGAATACTAAGAGGGAGTAAATGGTTTATGTGCCAAAAAATGACCTCCAATTGGAGCCTTCACATCAAATGGTTGTGATAGAAGCTCCACAGCCAAGTTTAATATTGGGTGGCATAGAGTTATTGTCGGATATATTAAATGTTGTGGCTAATTTGCTAGTTGATACAGTAGTACTGACTGTTTTGAGAAGCCGGAAGAATCATCTGTTAGTGAGTGTGTGGAGAGGGGCACAAATATTTTTGAATCATCAGCAGTTGTGGAGATATCATCTTGGAAGTGCAAACTGACCCCTTAATACTAAAAAATAATTTGGCTCCGAATGAAGAAGTGGTTATCTCATTGGGTATCGCAAAGGAGACCAATGGAGACCAATGAGGAGGGGGATTGCTTAGATCCATCCTTTTATGATGATATCGTACTTTCCTTTCTTCTAAAAATGGCTAGTGTACTTCAAGAGGTAATAGAGAAGAGAAACTTGTTGGATGTTTTCTTGACGGATGTTTTGAGCCCAATGAATTCGGATTCACATACTTGTGAGATTCCTGTTGTGAAAATCCAAGATGATAATGGTGGGACAAATGAGACCAAATTGGTATTTAATTATTTTGTAAAGGAATTTTAGCTAAAAGATTTGGATGGATCTCCTTTTATATTATCTGTGTATGCTGGTTTAAATGCTTCAAAGCCTAATTTGGAATGGAGAATACATCATTATTCTATGAGGAATTGATATCGGATAATGAATTTGAGGAGTTTGATAAATTCTCCATAAAGAAAGGGAAAAAGAAGAAGAAAAGTTCAAAATCAGCAAATAAGAGATTTCGACATACTTATCTCAGGAGAAAGAATTAGTGTTTGTCTTAGCGTAGGAGCTCATGGATAAAGTTTTTATTTTCACTAGTTCTAGAGATCTTAGTATTTAATGGGTAATTTTGGGCCTTCATTGTGTCAACATTCTTTGGGGGAAGGTTGGAGACTTTTTATTTCTTTTATTTTTCTATTTTTCTTTTTCATTTTTATTTTTTATTATTGTTTGAGGTCTCCAATCATTTCTGTTATATTTGTTCGGTGAAATATATAAAATCCAACAGATTTTCCCAATATATATATATCAATGATTATTGTAAGAACCATTAATAAACAGTTGATACAAAAATTCCTATAAATTTCATTCTTAGAAGAATGATACAGTACTGATTAACCAGTTATTAATGCCTTGGTGTTTTTATTTGTCTGTTTTCCTGCAGCTTATTTCAACAAATTTGGAAGTAAGTAGTGAGATCAAGCCTTCTATCAAATCAATCGATCTTGGATCTGCTGCTATTGCAACCGAATTGTATGTAACCTTTTTGAGTTGGTCTTTTATAGTTGAACCATGGTGCTATATTGTTACTTATGATTAGGAGGCTATTTCGATAAAAAAAGTTAGATTGAACTTTATGAGCCATCTTGAATTTACGTTATTACTCAAACTGTTTTGATTGCAATCCGTCTGGGATCGAATTAAATTTATCTCAATCTGTTTTATACTTAATAAATCAAGCTGGCTTATAACTATTAGACATTTTATTAATACAATTTTTGGTATAACTTCATTTATACTATCCAATTTCGTTTCATCTGGTGTTGCGAGAGCTCACTAAGATTCTCATTATCCCCTTCTTCACTGGGGGTATCTAGCCAAGTGTGGATTCTTAGGGGATGATTCTTTTCCTCCGGCTTGATCCTCAGCTTGATCCTCAAGTTCCTATTCTTCTGGTCGAATATTCCTCGAGCTAAGAGGAGCCTTGAGAGCCTCCGGTCCATCACAGATCAGATATAGTGTTTGATATATCTGCACCTAATTATTGGTGTAGCGGAGTTCACAAAGACTCATTATCCTCTCCTTCACTTGGGGTTCTAGCCGAGTGTGAATTTATAGAGGATGTTCTTTCTCCTCCAACTTGATTCTCATGTTTCAGTCATTCTAGTGGGCTATCGCTCGAACTGAGAGAGCTGCGAAAGCCTCCGATCCATGAAAGATCAGATTTAATATATTGTACATCCATACCTAATTTTGTGCTAAACTCTCAGTATTTTTTGTGATTCATGTTGGTTCAGATTGGCACAAGAAGCTCAAGTGGAGGCGCAACCAGTGAGTCAGCAGCATGCGGAGCACTTGTAAGAAGGTCGGCCAAGATTATCTCAATGGGCAGAGGTGGGTAATGCTATGTCCTATCAAGTCTCTTTTCAAAAACGCATCTACCATCGTGCATTTTGAGGTAGATTTCATTCCCTGTGCTAGCAATGCCTTCTATTGATTGTTTATAAAATAATGTGCGAGTTTTATGTGTTAATATAGGCTTTAGAGTTTTTATTTTATTTTATTTTGAATGTGAGTCAGTCAAAAAACTGATACGCCGGCCTGGGCTTCGAGAGGCTTGAGAGAGCATACTGGTTTTTTTAAGAGAATAGCAGCTCATCTCTCCCTCTATACTTGGTTGAAATGCATGTGTCTAAGTCAACGTCTTGTTTGTAAGATTTGGTAACACAATAAAAAGTTGCTTATTCTTGTTGGTGGTGGTGGTGATGCAGCATTTCATGACAATCGAGTTGATAATGTTAGATCAGTGCTAAATAAAAATTAAAATGAATTGCACAAAATGTATATACAACTCAATTTCCAATATAAAATTCAATTTTAAGCAAATAATAACTATTAATGTATAAATAGTAAAATACTAGTCAAACTATCTCATTCCAAAATTATTTTATGTATAGCTAAAGCACTGTTTAAACTGAATGATATATATATATATATATATATATATATATATATATATATATATCTGTCTAGCATCCTATTTTTATTTTCACTTTCAAGCTTTGCCGATCTCGTTCAAATCTTTATTTTCGCCTTGGTAGTTCATACATTGATCCCTGCCGATGTTGTAGGCTTTGCCTAGTCACACTTCTGCTAGCATATATACTTGCTTGTGGGGTGCGTGTGCATCACTCATTGCTCTAATGCTCAATTTTGTTGTTGTCCCCTACATGTAACGACTTTCATTTGATGCTGTTGCTTCTTGTGCTAATTTGGTGCCCTCCAAATTTGGAACTTGCCGACTGCGGTACGTACATGGAGGTCTTGTCGTTTTGAACTTTGTTTTTATCTTTGGGAACTCCTTATGTTCTTGTCTGGTCTTTTACTATCATCACTCGACATCAACTGTAGCTAGTTTTAGTATATGCTATAGCAGCTGGCGTGTCCCTATCTTTATAGGTTGTTGCTATGAACTGAGGTAGTGGTAGTGAGCGTAGATACTTTTTTCCCAAACTCATCCTTGCAGTTGGGCTGTTGTCACCATCCCCTCACTGGTCGCTTGCATGGGCTGTTGAGTTGGTGAGGCTTTATCCCTCGCCTATGGGTGATTGTAAGGCATTTATCTTCTTTAGTCCTGGTGGATCCATCTGCCACTGTGCTTCCTCCTTCGTCGGTCAGTGCTCCCGGTGCTGCTCTTTTTGATGTGGCACTGACGTGGTGTAATTGTTTATTTGCTTAGGTTATGCTAGGGTTTAAAGCAGGTTGGTTTCTGTTTCGTAGGTTTGCCAAGCATGTTCTATCTTCTTTTGAAGATTATTCAACGCTCGTTTTTTGGGTGAGCAAATTCTTGAGATGGCTAAGCCTTTCATGTTTGCATATTGGAATGTTTTCAATTGGGTAGCCTTCTATGGCTTGCATTACATCTCTTTGATCATTTGGTCTGATTGATCGGAGGCATGTGTTTTTTAAGCTAATAATAGCTAGAACTATATTCATTGATTATCTCAAGTGATCATCGAAGTGGAGGGTTTTTTCATGAGACTCATCAAGTGGTCTCCATTGTCATTGAATATTTGACCAGATCGGTATGGGTGACGTTCTTTATGTTCATAATTTATCTAAGCAACAACTCAACTCCTTGGTTTAGCTCGGAGATTGTAACCTTTGAAGTGCTTATGACCTCCACTAAACGGAGCAATGCTAAGGTTGAACACATTAATCTAAATCTCTCCAAATATATTACCATAAATAATATCGCTTGGTAGGAAGATGCGATATATACGAACACAAATTCAGTTGATAAATCACCTTTAAATTATCAAAAAATGCTTGTCTAAGAAAACTCCACTACACACCAATGAGAATTCTGTTCATACTTTTAGCCTTTATGATCGATCAGTTTTTTATTTAACTGCGTGTTAGGCAAGCCATTTTAAACCAAGTGTTCATGCATTAAGAAAACCCTTGGATGCTCTTACGTTCATTAATATATGTGTCTAAGAATTGTGCTATCCTTATTTTAAGTTGTGGTTTATTTCCTTAAATCCTTATAGGGAGCTTTTGGCAGAAAACATACATGGAACCCAAGTTAGCCCAATAGACTCACTCATTAAGGGTGCATAACACGTGATAATTTGTTGTAAAACAAAGAGTGATCAAAAGGATGACTTCATGACACAAGATAATTCCAACATATGCTCAACTATAAACATGCCAAGTCACATACTTGTTACATATTTTGATAAAGCTCAGTATAAGAACACAGTAAAGATAAAAAACATAATAGTAAAATTAAATTTTGGTTACATTCTTAAATAGAGCATTTTTGTAAAGCATATTCTAAAGTGCTCTTACAATTTTTACATTAACATTTGATTTTAGATACATTTTATAGTCTTCAACTCGAGGAGTAGCCTTTTAATATATGCATAACTTTCTCCTCAGGATTAACATAAGCCTTCCTTGTGCATTTGCTCTCTTAGCGAGTGTTGAAATATATCTAATGCTCCTTCTATTCTATCTTTCCATCATAAGAAGTTTATTTCACAATAAGGTACATACACTTTGAATATATTAATTCATCAATATGTTGTACCTATTGGATACCTTTAGTCCTTAAAAATCTCTTTTTCGTAGTGATCTTTTGTTGCCACCAAGAGCACCAACTCATGCTCATACCTCTAAATCTACTTATCTATCTCCCATCATAAGACAAGAGAACTTAGTGCTACAATTCAATAAAAGAATTGACATACCCATAAGTTGTCAATTCAAAATTTGGTTCTCATCAATCTCTTGGTGGAACATTTTGGTATAGACTATATGTGACTATGAGTCTTGACATTTCATTTGGATGCTCTTTGCATGAAACCCTTGTAGGGTGATCGCTCTCTCTATTAGATTCTTTTTCAGCTCAAGGTACTCTTTGTTTAATGTATCATCATACTTGATTAGAAGTTTCATGGAGTCCTCATCTAAAAGTCATGTCCTAAAATGAGTTCTCCTCATTCATTGGGTGTGTGAGGAGCTAGATATATCATATCTTGTATGTGCCTCTTGTGCAATCTCTTGGTCAAAGGCAACAGTTGTATGAATGGAAAGAGAGATGATGTTCTGTATCTTCTTCTTTCTCCTCTTCTTTCTAGCTCGTATGTCAATTAAGTTATGATACATTTCACTAAACCCATTTTTGCGATCTAATTTATTTCTTAACTTGTTTTTCTTTGTTGTGCATTGGAGCCAAAGTTCTCTCCATTTGTGTTAAGGGGCATCATTCTTCGTCCCCGCTCTCAACCTCTTTGAGTAATCATCCTTCAAATAACCCTTTTCTTTCTCTTTTTAAGTGCAGATTGCATCTAAGAATTCTTTAAATACTTGGCCCTTTTATTCTTCAAAGGAGTAGAGGTTTGAACCTCCATTTTTTTTTTCTTATGAGGCTTCATTTCGGAACTTATGACTTTTGACTATCCATAAAATAGAAACTTGGTGTTAACATGATTTGGATCACATAGAGTTCATAGTTTTAATAACCAAGTGTTATTTGGCTTACTATGTATTCATGTGGTCATTGAAGTTGACTTTTTTTCACTATCACCTAACCATTTAGTAGGTGACAAGTTGATCAAACTAAATGGTCATCTCATCCTTATTGAAACTCAAAGAGGGCTTCAATCTTCTCATAAGGAACTTGGGATTATTTTTTAACCTTAGAGATGCCACATTTTGAGAATTCCAAGTAAATCATCATTGTGAAATCTATGCTCAAACCTATCTAAGTCTACGGGAAGTGAATGAGTCATAGTGTTTTATTTCTTTGATATCCTAATAAAAAAATATTTGATCTTTTGCTTACTTGAATGTTCATCATGCCTCAACTATTTTCACTTGCATGATGGTCCATATCTTCTCAATGGAAAAATCAATATAGTGCCAATTGAGTGGCACAAACACCACATTAATATTGTAAAGTAAATTGGTAATGGCGAGTGAATTTAAACACGTATAATTAATCATAAAATTTATTTTTGGGTTGATAATTTTACTTGAAATCAGACTCACTTGAGTACAACGAACCCTATACTATCCTTAGGTTGTGTCATATTTATTTAAATAAAATTCCAAACTACATGATATTAATTTTAAAATTTTGATTAGTGGATGACAAAGATTCAATTCGTGGTTTAAATACGACTAATTTGGTTTAATTAGTTTAAAAATTATAAATGTTTATTTTATTTTAAGAAAAGATTCAAATTTTATTTTTGGATACTTCAAATATAGAAATATAGAAATATATATATATATATATATGTATTGGATTAATATTATTTTGATATGGTTTTTTAAGGTTTCAAAATTTGTGAATTTACTAAAAATAATATACATATAGAGAAAAATATAAAATTTTCAAAAATATATATATAAAATCAAGATCTTTAATCTGACATAGTTTTTATACAAAAATAATATATAATTTTGAAAATATTTTATTTATTTAATGTTCAAAGTTTTCATTTAAATAATTATTTTTCTCATATATTATAGTTTTAAAAATTCATGAACAGTTAGTTGTACATGACAAGATTATGTAACATATCTAAATGCCCTTTTGTTATTTTTCCTATGTTATCATACATTTCAAAACTAGAAAGTGATGGATTATGATAGCCCATGTTGCATGGCATGGCACATTTTTTCTCACTAAACTCAACGTCGATTAGAGTTGATCATGATAAGAAAAATATGACTTTGGGTTTTGCGAGAAAGTGATGGACTATGATAGCCTAAAATATATGAGCTCATTGATGAGCAATGGCAAAGGAAAGCTACAATGATTGATGATAGATAAGGGTCACAATGGTATACGATTCTTTTCCTTATCCTGAAACCCTGATTATAGGAGGAGAGCTTCAAAAAAGAAAAATTAAATTTAAACCAAATAATTTAAACTCTTAATTATTTAATTATCACTTAAATCAATTAATATTATATAATGTTCTCTAATAATTCTAGACGTCAAACTTATTAAAGTTATTTATATCATATGTAAATTAATATTCTCATATAATTATCATTATAATTACAATTTATTATATTTCTTAGCTATAATAGTCAAACAATAATTTTGATAATAGATAAAATATATGATTTAATTGTTAAATAAATGTACCACATCAATAAAGATTACACTCGCAAGTGAACTAAGTTTTGAAATTAGTATTTTACATTATAAGTTAAAGTTTTCACTTATCAAATAAATATTTTTATAGTGAAATTTTAAAATCATATAAACTTCAAATATAAAATAAATATGGGGTTGATAGAATTTAAAATCAAAGCTTAAAATAATTTCTAAGCATATATTCATTTACATTCATAATTTGAATGTAACATAATAGAAAATTTATATATTTTTTTGAAATAAAATAAATTTAAATAAAAATATAAATATATAATTACAAAAACTTGATTATGATAGATTTGGACAAGAATATATATCAAAAATATTTATAATTATTTTTATTTAAGAAAATTATATTTAACTAATAATTATTAATAAATTCAAAATCTCGTCGGACAGCCGAATCGACCCGGTTTTTTCCCCAAATTTTAGTTTTTATATTATATTTTGAAAAATTGTTATTTTACATTATAGAAATTTTTATTAAATTAGAAATTACGTAGCGGTAACATCACACTGTTCTGCTTAATTTATCCATTTTGAATTGCATCAAATCTCTTATTTTAAAAGTTTCTCCTCGACTTCGTCGTTGAGGAGGAAAAGGCGAGTCCATCTTTCTTTCTTTCTTTCTTTTTTTCTTAGATCGCCTGCCTCGCCTCTACTTCGTTTTCCTTGCGTTAGTTGAGAGGTTAGGGTCGACGAGTTGTAAATTCTTCTTGACGATGGGACAGAAATCGCTCATCTATGGCTTCGTGGCTCGCGGAACGGTGATCTTGTCGGAGTACACGGAGTTCACCGGGAATTTCACGACTATCGCCGCGCAGTGCCTCCAAAAACTTCCAGCGAGCAACAATAGATTTACATACAACTGTGACAACCACACCATCAACTTTCTCGTTGACGATGGATACGGTGAGTGTCATATTGTTTCACTTTGAGCTGGTTTCTGTATGTTTGCTTGTCAGTTAGATCCTCGTCTTCTTAAATAATTAATGCCTTTTTTATTTGCTTTGGTGGAGGAACGGAAATCCAGGCTTTAGGGATTGTTACGAGACTCCATTTATGGTTGACCTTGATAATTATCGTCAGTTCTGTTTGATTTTTTATTTAGTCTGTGTTAGATGGGGGTATATGTTGCTTTGGACATTCGAGGCTTGGAGATCTGCTTGTTGATTTTTGTAGAGTTTATCGTCTTCCTTAATTGAAGGAATTAATTAGCCAAAATGTGGTGCGCTTTTCAGATCTCAGTTGCAGATGCATATTGTGTGTTTTATCTTAGAATACTCAAATTGATGTGCACGAAATCTTTTTTAATATGTTGATTGTTTTTTTTTTCTCTTGTTCTAGATTTAGTTAACTCCTGAGTTAGTTCAAGGTTTAGATGTTCTTCTCGTTTAATGGTAGAAATTAATTGATTAAATAGTTAATTGTTTTTTTAGATTTCAGTTGAAGATGCGTAATGTATCTTATTAGCTTTGAATGATCAGAAATTGTTTGCACTTGTAGGTGCTGAAGAATCCTGTTGACAAGTTGAATGTTTATTTCTTTCATATTTTTGCTGTTACTAATTTGATCCAAGTCAAAGATCGCATGGTGATTGTGAAGATAAGAAGTAATTAGTATTGTTCAGCTGTTCTTTTGTTGAAGACTAGTCTTATTTTATCCAAAGTTATTCTCTTGACAATTATTCCGTGTGTTTTATTTTTCTAAATTCTTGGGCTAGTTTTGTTTAACAATCTTGATGGTTAGTGCTATTAAGATGCTATGCGTTTTAGATGTTAGTTCTATTAAAATACCAGTATCCATTTGGTTCAATCTATAATATTTGATAGAATATTTCAGGTAAAAATCTCTCATAATAATATTTTATAAAATAACTATTTAAGTCATAGGTAAGTTCACCAGGGATTGTAGCATCAGCCTGCTTGCTGTTTAGCAGTGATCTCCCCCATTGCCACAATTTTGCCACTCACTGCGATCTCGTCACTCAACGCTGACCTCTCCTCTTTATGCCGACCGTGTTGACTTACAGATCTCTAGGTAATTACCAGCGGAACCTTTAAATTGCGAAACATAGTAACTTCCGACATTTAGAATAAACTTGATTCTGGGGTCATTGAAATTTATATAGAGTTTTGACGGGCATATGAATAACTAGACATCCCATGATAAATTTGCATGGTGATGAGATGCCAACAGACTAAACAGCCCCTTTATGTGGCTGAATTTGTTTGCACTTTCCTCTCAAGTTCTTACTTTATTTCAATCAGTTTATGCCCACGATTGTGCATTTTTCTAAAGTAATTATATTTCAAACTTTTTAGCCATGTGATTGCTTGTTGATTATATATAAACAATATTCAGATTTTGTTTTCTATACTTTAATCAGTGCTTAATTAAGCGATTAAATGAATTTTGTATATTTGAATTTAGTAATTTATATTCTAAACTCTGAAAATTTTATAGAATGTTGACTGCTATCTGGCTAAACCTAACAAATTGATTGTCTTCTTATCTCTGGATTGATCTTTGATTTTTTTAAATGGTAGAAACGATCATTTAAATACTAACTGGGCTTTGAACAAATCTAATAACTATACTCCAAATTCAAATAAAATTCCATTGTTGATTTGTTGCAAATGATACATTAATGTGCTTATCTTTTCCAATATTTAGTAATATTGATGGGTTGTCAGATTGCTAACTAATATAATTTTGCTATTTTGTTCAAATGCTACATTTTTCCTTGCATTTGAATATAGGTAAAATCATGGTTGTTATTAAACTTGAAATTGAATTGCAAGAATGTATTGACTCACGAAAGAAGACAAGTTGCATCCAGAAATGTATTGTTCATTTTGAGCAATGTTTCATATAATTGCAAGAATGTGGACACTCCGTATAATTGCAAGAATGTAATGCCTCTGCCTGTTTCTCTAAGAAAAAATCTCCCGCTCTTCTAAATCTGATCGAGTAAAACTAATGTATATTATTTACTCAAGATGAACATCTTGTATGTGTTACTAAATATTTGCAGCAATTATATGAAGTGTCCACTCTCAAATTCTCCCACAACTAATGCATGTAACTCAGTGCCTTCTTTGTCATATTGTACCTCCCTAACTTCTAAACATGTGTCTCCAATGTTTCCTACGACTAATGCTTAACCCAACTTCAAGATGAACATCTTGTGTGTTTGCATCAATTATATGAAGTGTCGTCCCCCAGTTTCTCTCACAACTATTGCATGTAAATCAGTGTCTTCTTTGTCATATTGTACCTCACCCAACTTCTAAACATGTGTTGCAGTTGACATATGTTAAATATAAATCATGATGTGCCATTGACTTATCGTGTTATTCTATAAACCGTTCATGACATGACATTGACCTATAATGTTGTGCAGTACTGCTCAAAGAATAATAGCTTTATTGAACTATTAAATTATTGGATGCTGATCCAAAAATCAATTCCTGTAGATTGATGATAAAGATTAATCATCAATTGCACTATTTGTTTTCTATTTTCAAGTTAGATATTGATATTTTAAACTTAACTATAATAGCAGTATGCAATTACATTAACTAATTTAGCTTTATCAAATGGCTGATTGACATTTTTTCTGTAAAATACTGAGAAAATGGTAGCCATTTTTAGATAATTGTAGTGATATTTTTGCATACTAAATGATTTGCAATTACTTTTTATTTGCAATTTGGTTGCAAATTTAAGATTTGTTTGAACTCCAATTTGTCTGATTGTTTCTTCCGCTAAAAACAATTATAGTTTTAAATCCTAAAAGTTATATCAAATAGTTCTAAATCCTAAATGATAATTCTACATTATTTTCAAATTTTAACCCTCCTAGAATATACTAAATTCAAATTTACAAGATTTAATGATTTCTAAATGAATGAAGTACTATAATAACAAAGCAATTAGTTATGAAGTTTTTAGTACAAGGCATGATAGACGTTGGATACAAAGCATAATAGTTCCTGTGGTTTTCTATTGTCTCTACTTTCTCTTGAATGGAGCTAGGAGGATATTACTATGAATAACATGATGGAATTTATCAAATGTTGATAGGTTCATGTGTGATTGATGACTGTTTAACAATGTTGGTCCATTTTCTTTTCATGAAAATGAAAACTTTTGTGAAAAGATTGACACGATTGTATGGGAGTGTGATTGTTAGATCGAGTGATACTCCTAAAGTAACAAAGACTTACCATCAGATCATTTTGCTAGGCTCGCTTCTTGATTATGAATAAGTATAGGATCTCTTGAATACTACATTGACTTTTAGTACACTATTACTGTTAGATAGTTATTTAAATGTTGGAGAATCTATTATAGTTATGTTATAGATTTTGACTGCGTTTTCCTATAATAGTAATAGCTACTTCTAAGCATATTATGTTGATAACGCGAGGTCCTATATGGTAATTTCACTAACATCGAATGAGATTGGAGATTGAAGACTATTGGATGTTTAATTGATGATTTATGCGTTGTGAAGATCAGGATGATTAGAGATTGATTAAGAACTGCACAAGATACAAAAGTGGTATTTTGACCTTAGATATGAACTAATAGTGCTCTTTAGTTGGGCAAGCTTTAGAAATGTTGAGTAGATAAATCTTTCACTTATCTAACTGTTCTTAAATGATGAGTAGTTGGGTGAAGCTTTTTAAAAGAGGCTAAGAGTGCTACTGCAGTGGAAAGTTAAGCCTCGTGTTTAATGGTCACTTTGAGGTAACAGCTAGAGTGGAAAAGTTTGCATATAAATTTTTATCTCCAAAGCATGCCTAAACATTTATGTTATGTTACTTGTCATTTCTGAGTTAATGGATTTATTATGTGGGAAGTAAAGAGTGCATTTCTAAGATTGAGGTGCTTCTTGATTTGACTTTAAGTTTTCTTAAAGTTCTTATTGCATTTGGGCATATGACGCTAGACAGTTTGAGGAGCAAGGATATCTTTATGGTGAAAGTGTAGTAGTGGCAAGTTGGGATGAGTCTGAGGCAGTTGTACCCTGACTTTGAATGTTTGATTGATTGTAAAGGATTATATTATTTTAAGGAAATAAATAATGTAACACTTAATTTATTTATTTTTAAACTCATTCAATTGCTTCTTAACACCTCTCAAATTAATTAATAATGTATATATACCTTGCTTCTCACCTAAAAGGTGGATTTAAGGGAAATGACTTTTCAACAAATTGACATAAACATTTCTTACTAAGCAGACATGGCAGGGATACATTCATCATGATAATAAAAATTAAAGAATGATTAAACTAGTGCATTACACTAAATTTATATTTAAGACTGGATTAAATTGCACTAATGGATGTGGGTCCTGACAAAAATCCTTTTTATCATCATTCACTATTTTCAACTTGTTGGGTCACTTAGTAAAACTTAAGTGGCAAGGGAAAGAGGAAAGAACAATATGAGATTGGGTTTTAGCTTTGTATTGATTCACATGCTTGGTGTGTTTAGTAGATCTATTAGTTGGTAATATTGTGCTTAAAGTTGGATTTCCAACTTTTACCTTGATTTTCTTTAAATTTTAGTTTTTTTTATTATTTCATGGTTAAGAATTTTTTATTACTTGTATGTTATTTCTTGGCTTTAATTATTATTGATAGCAGGAGTATAAAGTTAGTCTTAAAATTTTTTTGAATGAATTGTTAGGGAAATTAATATAGTTGTCATGGGGAATTGACTTAATGTCTTAGCAACATTTCTTAGAAAGATGCTATGATGCTCCCATTTATACCCAAATTCTTCCAAGTTTTAAGAGAGAAGGTTTTAAAAATAGAAAATAGAAAAATATGGGCCATGCACGCAAGTGAATTGTACTAATCATGCTGTATTATTTGGCGAAAAATGAGAGTTTTTGGGAATATTCAGGGGCTGTAGAAAACCTCTATTCTTTATTTTAAAGTGGGAATGCTGAAATCATTGAGGGATAGATATTATTTGACCAGTAGAGTGTATGTAGACATGGGCATGAGCCGGGTCAAGAAAAAAATTTACAAGCTGAGCCTGACCCGACGACCGAGCCTTTTGTTTTCATGGCCCAAGCTTGATGGGCTCGGGATGGGTCTGGCTGGGCCGACTTGCTATTTAAGATTGTTGCCGCACAATTTAAAAAAAAAAACATTTTAACCACATTTCACTTCTTAGAAAAAATTGAGTAATAGCTGCTGTGTTTTAAATTTTGCAAATTAATTTTTTTGCAGGAATAATTGCCCTGCATTTATTTTAATTTTATCTTCTCTCATCGTTAACTATTTTATAGGTTTATTAATTGCAGGATTAAGAGATAGATCTCGCCATTTGTTGCTTCTAATTTACTTAGCCACTATGTGAGCCTACGACCATGCCCTTATTGATAATATAAATTTTTGATTAGCTCTTTAGTAGATAGATCTTCTCATTTTAGAATAGTTTTGAGATAATTATCATTACCCTTATTAAGTAATAAAAAAATTATTTAGTTATTTACTTATTATTTGTGCATATTATGCATATTATTATCTTGTAATTGATGATTGCTCACTATCCTAATGCTGATTTTGAAAATGAACTCTTATTTCATTATTTTTTGTTTCATTTTGGTATTATAAAATTTAAGTTTTTATCCTTTTATCATACCTGGATTGGGCCAGGTTTAAGGCAGTGCACTCGTACCTTTTTTTTTTTTTTGCGAGCTGGGCCAACCCAATCTGATACTTACAACATGCTCTTTACTCACCCAGGTCCGATATTTACTCGGGCAGGGCTGGGGCCCGGATCCATGCCCAGGTCTAGTTGTATTTGTAATTTGTGATGGAGCTCATAACTATAATCGAATGGTACTATATTTGCAATTTTGATAGAGTTCAAAAGTTTTTTATCAAGTTACTCTAAAAAGGTCATATTTAGGGATTATTTAAGATCATAGCTATTATCTTATTTTAGAGTTGTTGTAGTGATAATATTGGCTTTAATTAGTATTTTGGAGCAAGTGCTATGTGGTATGATCGGAATACTCAAAAATATTCCCAACAATAAAAGAAGGTTGATGTGACAATTTTTAGCGTGCTCTATTATTTTTGCATGCCACTTTAATGATGCCTCTTTTATGAGTGGAAGGTATTTTAATGATAATTTTGGGAAAACTAATTGTGACCATGCCCAACTATTCTTATCAGAGCCGTAACTATTAGAGCACTCATGGATCTTGTCTTCGAGCAATGCTATGCTGCAAGTAACTCATTGAAGGCTGTAAATGCGCCCACATTCAGTTGAATTAAGTGCAATTAAGGTTGAAATCAACTCGATTTTGATGGAGTCAAGTTAACTCGAATATGAAATTTTCAAGTTTAGCTCGACTTGAAATCGAATCGAACTCAAGTAAGCTCGACTCAAAATGATTTGATTTCAAGCAAACTCGAAATCAGATTCTAGCCAACCCAAAAAAAACTAAATATAAAACTAAAGGAGAGGTATTTGAACCTATGACCTCTTCTTCACAAATTATGGCATAAACCAACTCAATTAAGCATTTGGCATTAAAGAGGTATAGGAAATATTTATGTTATTGATTTTGAGCCTAACTCGAAAAATAACATACAATACAAACTATGAAGAAGGGGATTTAAACTCGCAACATCTTGATGGGGACCATCTTCGACGCGGGTCCCGCCGCCGAACCTGCCTGGACCCATACTGGCCATGATGTTTCAGTTTTATTTTTATGCATTTATTTTCGTCCGTTTCAATTTTATTTTTGAATTTATTTTCGTTCGTTTCATGTATTGATCGGAGGGACGAATATTAGTCTCCGATCTTTTATTAAAAAATACTCTAAGGTCTTGATTGCTTTGAGGGTATTATAAATACCCAAAATCTGTAATTTGATTTCAGTTTTGATAAATATAAATTCTGAGTTTTCTCCAAACAGCGAGAACAGCTCTTGTTCTCCCCCGGGGAAACCCTAGCTTTCAAATTCTCCCTCTCCAAACCCTAGCCGCCTCCTTCAGGACTCTTCCCCTTGCTGCCTTCGGACTTCTCCTTTGCAGAACAGCCGCTGCCAGTCGCTGCTGCTGCCCTTGTTGTTGTTGCCCCTGCCGCCACTCGCCGCTGCCAGCCGCCGCTGCTGCCGCTGCCCAGCCACCATCGCTGCCCATCCTCCACTGCTGCCGCTGCCCCAGCCGCCTCCACTACCCAGCCACCACTGTCCAGCCGCCGCAAGAAATCTGCTCAGATCACCCTTTTTGCTCCTGGTTTAAACCGGCGTGTGTCTGTTCTTCCCAAACCCTAAAACTGAATTTATTTAATTATTTTCTCAGACGATTTTCGAGTAGAAATTATTTGTATGAGCGCAAATCTAAATTCGGTCGCTGCGAGTTGTTTCGGAACGGAAACGTCTCCGAACACACCCGCATGGCAAGTACAACTCGAAGTGCGAGTTACCTTTATGGATCGGAGCCTTTCCTTTGATCCAGAACCGGTGCCGACCGCTCTTCCTGTTCGTGACTCACGATACCCCATTGCAATGAAAGTTATTTTCAAATTATTGTGGAATCTTCTGCAGGTAAATGCTGAAGCTTAACTGATCTAAAGTGGCTGTGCGAAAAGTGCTTAAATTTTCAAATACATTTTAAAAAAAATCTGCATTCACAAATATTCACGAACTCTAGGATTGCATTAGAGCCCGGCAACACCTAATCCTAGTATTGCCCTGCATCACATCCCTTTTATATTTTATGCCTCAAATCAACCGCGTTGAAGTTAAGATTTAGTCATAAATGCATACTAAATGAATTTGTTATTAAATTGAGTCGACTCGAGTCATAAATCGAGCAAGCCACCTTAGAGACTCGAAATCAACTCGAAAAAGATTTTGAGTAGGATTTGACTCGTGACTCGACTTAAAATTTCCGATTCTATTTTAAGTTGAATTAAAATTCGATCGAGTTTCGTGTTTTAAGCAAATTACTAGTTGTAGGTGCAAGTATGGGTTCGGTGCATTGGTAGTTATTATTTATGTACTATATACTCATGATATTAATTTTTATGGTTTAATATTTTTTGTTAATTAATTTTTAAACTAGAAATTATGTTAAATATAGAGTAAATTAAAATATATTTGATTAATTAATTATTTTAATTAGTTAATAAGTAATTGATTATTACATTAATGATATTTAATAATACTCATTAAATAATATTTAATAACATAATTAACTTTGTTTATTCATTATTTTAATAGTCAAATAATTAGTTATCATGTTAATTGTTATTTTAGTTATGGATTAAATAATTATTATTATTAATTAAATAATACCAATTTTTTATTTAATTATAATAAATAAATATTGGTAATTCTATAATTTTTATTTAACTTCTATAATATTTATTTTAATTATAATTATTTAATTAATTATTTATTATACTAATCATGAATTTAATTGTAGTAAATTAAGTAAAGATATATTAAATTGAATAATTAATTATCTTGACTGATACTAATAATTTATATTAATTATATAGTTTTTATATATAAGATGTTTTTCTAATAATGGTTTAAATAATAATACTAATAATATTTAAATATTAAAGAAAATTAATGATGATAATTATAGATTAAATAAAAATTACTTAATGGCATAAATATTTAATTACTAATTATCTAAAGTAATACCAATTAATTAAAAATATTTAGTTAAGTAATGCTAATTAGTTAATTTTAAAAATGGCATAATTAATATTGATTTTTAGTAATTATTTAATTAATATTCACTAATTGAGATAATAAATAATTTAATTAGTTATTATTCTATTATTTTTTGCTAAAGATTATTTAATTTATAATACAACTATCATTATTCAATTGACAATAATTATTTATTGTTCAATAATTAACACAATAATTGATATTTAAGTTAGAATATTAATAATATTTATTATTATTATTATTATTATTACAATCATTTTTAGTTTATATGCTACTTTTTAATGGTAATTTAACTAATATTATTTATTGTAGATTTGATAATAATTACTTGATATCATTCATCTTTAATTACTAAATAATTTAAATCTAAGCACAATCAATCATAATTTTCTTAATTTATTAGTGCAAATTTTTAGCATAGTAACATAATAGTTAATTGATTGTATTTTTAATGCATTACTTCATTGATTGGATTAAATAATTGCCATTATAATTTAATTTATTTGTTCAATTAATTTTTGTTAAATGCTATTAATCAATATTAGTATTATTAAACAACTAATATTGATTACTTATTTTATAAATAACTTAACAAGTGATATTATAGCTATTTTTTACTCTTGTTAATTACTCTAGCTAATTGTTATTAATTATTTATATTGTTAGTATCTTAAAATGATTATTATCATTATTGTTGCATTCATCGCTGGCGGGTCCTAAATCCTGAATGGGAGGAGAGTTGTATTAGATAGTCGACATTTAGTATAAATTTTAACAAATCATCTCATGATATGAATTATTTAAGAAATTGTACTAGAGCTAGGGTGCCCCCTAGAAGTGATGCATTGCATTGCTAAATATGATAAAATTGTATACGTGTATTGTCAAATAACTGAGGGTTTTTATATTATGGATGAATACAGGTAAAGAACTTAGTTCATGATACTAAATTAAAAGAATAATTGATACTCATTGGAAATCTTTTTAAGGGGTGTATACATTATGTTTAATAGAAGAATAAAATTTAATGTCTTCAAAACAAAAAGTGACTAGGAGAGAAAGTAAAAAAAAATGATAGTTTAGACTTTTAACTTTAGTGGCTAAGTAAGAAATGATATAAGAATGGCATGTCATTTTTTATAAGAATTTAAAAAGATAATTAGTGAAAATTATGAGTTTGGAGATATAATTATATCATTTAAGATTATAATTGATAATTAACTTTTAATATGCAAGTGTTTAAAATTTTCAAATTAGGTTGAATGCAAGTAACTAAGTATAGACAAAAAGTTTTGGCATACTTTATAGGAGTTGGTTCTAGGAAATATCCTAAGAGAACATGTTATTTATAGGATAAGATTTAAATTGACATGTTGAAAGTGTGACTAAGGAATTCAATAATTTTTGTTGTGGTTCTTACTTTGGTGTGATAAATGATTTTACAGTTTGCTTTAGTTTAGGATTTTATGGTTACTAATATTTTAAGAAAAGATGAATATATTATCATTTATAAAGATGGGGCTTCTAAAGCTCTGATTGATTGTTTTCTTTTAAAGAAAAGAGGTTATTTATAATATAAGGATTGCAAGTTTATTTCAAGTGATTGTTTGATGATCCACCATTAATTATTAGTTTTTAGATTTTAAAATCAAGAAGAAAAAAAAATATTAAATTTAAAATATATTGTAAAATTAGATGGTATAATTTTATGAAAGGAATATAGTTTTTTTAAGAGTGAATTTTAAAATTGTTATATTTGAGGCTGAAAATAACTTTTTGTGAAATTTAATTGTTAGTTGTATTTATAATGTAGCTAAAAATATACATGGTTAATCAAAGGAAGAGCATTTATCAGCAAAGATGCTTTATAGTGGAAATAAGATGTTCAATTAAATATTAAAGAAACACTATGCTATATAGTGGTTTAAAGATTAAGAATAATAATGAAAATTGAAAAAAATATATTTAGTTTATCGTGTATTCAAAATAGTAGTTTAATATAAGTAAAAACTATTAATGGAGATGGAGACATATATGAGCTAGTAAAATTAAAAGATAGAAAAACAATAGAGTTGGCTTTAATAAAATATATAAATTTAGATAGAGGTTGTGCCGGTATGATTAATATAAATAGTTTAATGGTTATAAAATAATGTTAGTTACATTTTCGTTTGATATGTTAGTAAAGCAGAGATTTGAAATGGTCTAAGATGATAGTGTAAAAGCTATAGTATCACATCCCTATTGATGTGTGAAATGGGTGGATGAGGAAGAAATTTCTTAGCTTATAAAGTTATTTAATATTATTTTGAAGACTAAAAAGATGTTGCATGAGTGGAATATTGTTGTACCCATTTACAAGATTAAAGACGAGGCTCAAGGCTATGTAATATTTAAGGGAATAAAGTTAAAAGCTATACATTGAAAGTTGGGAGAGTGATTGAATGCAAATTACTAAGTGATTCTTGTATTTCACAAAATTAATATGGTTATGCTAGGTGCATTTATCATGCGAGGCCATACATGCTAAGAGGTTTGATGAAGAAATTTAGAGAAAAAAGAGTGAATTTTATTTTGTTATTATTAATCTTGATTAGACTTATGATATACTGCTAAAGGAAGTTCCTTAGGGAGTCTTGGAGATAAAAAATTCATGTACCATATATTAATGTTATTAAAGGTTTGTATAATGGAGATATAGCATGTATTTGATTGTCATGTGACTTGTCTAATGATTTTCTTGTTATTATTGGATTACAACAAACCCCTGTTCATAGTTCATATTTCTTGTGATTTGATTATGGATGTTCTTACTGAACACATGCAAGATAAGGTTTCTTGATGTATGTAATTTGCAAATGACATTATATTAATTAATATGTTTAGGATAGATTTAAAGCAAAATTTGATTTATAGAGCTTTGTTTTAGAATCCAAAAGGTTGTCTTTGTAGATTTAAAACAGAATATACGGAGTGCAAATTTCTGAAAAATCATAATCTCAAGGGTATGATTATTGAGGATTTTTTTATCAAGAAGAGCAAGAAGTTCAAGCATGTTAGTTCTAATATTTGAAATTATGGTGAAAATATAGGGTGATGTGATTAATAGGACTCAATGGAATGAAAGAGTAGTTTTAAGGTGTTGTGATCAGAAAATCCTCTCTTAAGGAAACATGTAGCCAACGCCACCTAGTCAAGTTAGTTTTGTCTGATCTGCCCAATTAAAGCTTCGGTTACCTAAAAATTTTCATTTTAAACTTATTCAACTTATGCTAGAATCAAAGAGCTCACAAACCTCTGTTTAGTAGGAGCTTAAGCTATTAAACTAGCCAAAGACCATTTTGAGGAAGTCCTAATAGGTGTTCAACTATTTCTGATTCTAGTGCTTACGCCCTGAGCACTTGTTAAGCTTAGTCCCCATTAGCACAGTAGCCTCACCCTTACCTCTACCCCTGCGGTCAGCCCACTAATTAGTAATGCGTTAATTATTTCATTAAGCTTTTTTCACACTTGTTAGTAAATAATTAAATATGATTAATTTTAAGCGAGCCTAACTTCAGTCAAGCCTGAACCAATTGGATTTCAGACATGGACAGCTTTTTTTATAAAAAGAATAACTTGAAACTTTATAGCAGCCTAGTTTTGTCAATTTATGTTAAGTTTGATCCATACATGTCTCTAGGCTCCATTTGGGGCTACAGCAGTTATCAAATGATGGTGTGAAGCAATTGCAAATGAAGTTGTAGAGGAAGTTGATATTGTTATTGTTTGGATGTCTTGCTTCCATACTGATGTGCATGGCATCAACAGTGGTCTGTGAGTAGCCACTGGCAAGTGAACGATCGACTAATTGGTGGGCATCGATAGTGGCGAAAGGCAGTGGCAAAACAGTAAATTTTATAAGCTAAATAGCAGATTGTAGCTAAACCACTCTTTGAATATTTTCAAAAAAAGGGCAAGTTTTTAAACAAAAACTAGTTAGAAAGTATCATACATAAAGTATAGCAGCTATAAAGCTTCCCCAAATGATCATACTACTAGATTCCAAATGCATCTATTTTGTTCTAATTGATGTAATGGTAGCTTTTGTTGTTTGGATGTTAATCACTTTGGCCGTTTCTGTTAGAATTTTGCTGGAATTTTTCAATTGACTCTGGATGAATTTGGGCATTCCTTTAACTACATAATTTTTTACTCTTTTCATGTTTGTTTAATTTCACCGGAATTTTTGAGTGTTGTAGAAACCGTGAGCCTTGTAGCTTAAATTTTCGTTTTCTTGTGGCTTCGCAGCATATTGTGTTGTTGCAACTGAATCAGTTGGCAGGCAAATTCCTATGGCTTTCTTGGAAAGAGTCAAAGATGATTTCACCAAGAGGTACAGTGGGGGAAAAGCTGCAACTGCCACTGCCAACAGCCTTAGCCGGGAATTTGGGTATTTTTTTTCTTTGCTTGGTTTTATTCATGCATTTTCCATTACCTGTTGGCTTTTGCCATCATTTTAATTGGCAGAAGTGTGGTGCTCTGTCTTCCCGCAGAAGCCTCGTCTGCGGCGACCCTTGCGACAACCAACCCTTTTGACCAAAAATCTTTATTATTTCGCAGAACTTAGACCAAAAAATACTCATTTGCAAATATACTTCAACCCAAACATTCAAAATTCACGGGTCGTCGGGGGCAGCTTTACCATTTTTATTTTTTGAATGCCCTGTTTATTCCAAATTTCAGTCCAAAGTTGAAGGAACACATGCAGTACTGTGCTGACCACCCGGAGGAGTTGAGCAAACTTGCTAAAGTAAAAGCTCAGGTATCAGAAGTCAAAGGAGTCATGATGGAGAATATAGAAAAGGTTCGACTACCCCCTACTAGTACAGGTGTTTATTTTCGTTTTGCTTTTATTATTTTGATAGTATAATCTTAGTAATACTTGAGCTGGATCGTAGACGAATATAATTGTTGCATTTATGGATACTTATTTTGTATTAGAATATAATATGAAAAATATGCAATATCTTGTTATAGAAAACATAGATAAACTGATGTTATAAAAAAACTTGGTTCATAATATCTGAATTATAAGCAATATTTATTTAGAACTTTGAAGCTATAATGTATAATAGATTTACTTAACTTTGAAATGAGAACAAACAGAAATATTTTTGTATAATTTGTATATATAAGTATAAGTAGCAAATTTCGTTGAATTTACTGACTGTTCTTTTAACTTTGCTTTTAAGGTTCTTGACCGTGGAGAGAAAATTGAACTCCTTGTTGATAAGACAGAAAATCTTCGCTCCCAGGTAGATTTTTATGACATTTTTTGTTCATTGGAGATGGCTTATTTATGATTCGAGTAATGGTTCCAGTGCCAAACTGATAACCCGAATACGTTGTTGATAACATCGGGCTAAAAGTGGAAGCCATCAACACAATTAGTGTGGGCTATATGTTTTCTAACTCTATTTTTTTCATCCTTTCTCTTTATTTTCTTGTGTTTTGGCATATTTTAGGCATTGAGTCACCCCGTCGCTGTTGCCCTCTCATTATTTTTTTCTGAGAAAATTATTAAAATAGTTCTTGCATTGGTTCAAGTGCTTTTTTTTTTCCGACAAATAACTCGCCGTCTACTTCCGTTAAAATTACGTTTTTTAGCCGGAATTTCAAACAGTCGATTCCATGGAGGGGATCGACAAGCTGAAAATGGCAAGCAGCCGATTTTGGCTGCTAGAATCGGCCGCTTGCCATTTTCAGCGGTCGATCCCCGCTGAAATCTGGAGAGAGAATCGGCGGCTGGAAATTTCGGCTGAAAAATGTAATTTTAAGGGAAGGGGCGGTGAGTTAACTGGAGAGAAAAGAAACACTTAAATAAAAGTTAACAGAGTAAAAAAAATATTTTGAATATTTTGCAAGGAGTCAAGGGACTATTTTGATTATTATCTCCTTTTATTTTTTTCTTTCTTTCTTAGCGATCATGCACATGCTGCCCCTTTTGTCTTCACTCTTGTAGGCGCAAGATTTCAGGCAGCAGGGAACCAAAATAAGGAGAAAGATGTGGTTGCAAAACATGAAGGTGAAGCTAATTGTTTTAGGCATCCTCATTGCACTAATACTCATCATCATCCTGTCGGTTTGCCACGGCTTCAAATGCTAGAGTGGGATTAATTAGGCATGAGAATATTCTTTTGATGATTTCTGGTGTTTGATTGGGCTGTTTGGACTAGCTTGTCTGTCAAACTCCTAGCATTATATCAATGCACTGAATGTATATATAGGAGTATTTGTTACTTGGTTATATATCTATATATATTCTTTAGTGCCGTTATGGTTGAAAACTAATTGTGATTTCATGCAGATTTGCTGGTCTTTCCTACATCCTGTTGCTTGTTTTACATGTTTGAAATGTCTTGTTTTTGTATATTTACTTCCAGTCCTGTTTGCTCTCTAGTTATCTAATGTTTATTTACATTGATCTTTTTTTTTTCAGTATCCTTGATTTTCTTGTGTTCAATGTTGCAGGAGAAAAGTATTTTATTCTGCTTTTATGGCTATTCTATCCACCGAATCATGTTTATGAGTTACTAGTAATAATTGAGCATTCTGTAAATAGTCTCTTGACTCGTTCCAGTTTAGTTCCAAACTGATCAGTTTATTCAATCAGCCTCTAACTTCTTAATATGTTGAATTTGGAATAGTTTTGGATATATTTAATGTCTTGAAATTTGGGTATTTAATAGTTTTAAAATAAGACTCCGGTTGTGATGCTGCCGCTGTCTTAACAATATGCTGTCAAGTTACTGTAGTGGTAGGGGAAACTGTTGGTTGGTTAAAGCTGTTGCAGCTGTTATTGCTGTTGTGAGGAGCTTGCTGCCTGTTGCTGCACCAAATGTTTTTGTTTTACCAATATACCCACTGTTAGCATATAGTTGGAAAATATTACAGAATTGAAATAACTGCTAATAATAGTAAAATGCTGCAATTTTTTTATTGAAATACATCACACGGTTGATGGAGAAAATCCCAAAAACTCCATATGAAAGGACAAAGTTTTGCTTCTTATTTTTTGGTTTCATTTATCATATATTTTGAACGTGCTATCATATAGCTTAGAATAAGGCTTGAGAAAATTTTGCTGTAATTATTGCCCTGCGTCTACAACGAATAATTTTGCTTGCAAAAATGTGAACTTATTAAATATTCATAATATATATTAATTTAGAATGCTCTATTTGTCTTGAAAATTTTGCTTTCTTATACACTTCCTTTCCAACTTAATTTAGAAAATTACTTGAAAATAATGCACTTATTTAAATCTTTATGAATATGAACTTAATTTAGAAAATTACTTGAAAATAATGCATTTATTTAGTATGAGAGCGGATGTCTAAGTGTTAAAGCCAGTATCTTTATAGTTTTTGCTCTACCTGAACATTGGTGTGTCCATATTCGCTCGCAAGATCACTCAAATGGTCCGCAAGGGGATGGGTGCCCAAACGACTTGAATATCCATCTTTTTTCACACAGAATTGATATCATGCATGATATTTTCACTCAAAGTGTAATATTCTAATATTTGGCATATTGCATTTGTGTTTGTATTGTCAAATTTGTCTACTATTTAGTCAAGATTGAATTACTGATGTAACAATAACAGATAGAACAACAAAACAATATTGCACACAGAGCATCTGCATTATTCATGTAATAAACCATTTCTCAGTTGATCGCATTTGTTCAAACGAATCCTATCGTATACTTCTGTCTTCTCTGCAAAATTTTCTTCAAATTCATTTAATTATTTTTATTAAAAAGAATATTTAGATGATTTCCTAAACCATTTCAATCAAACAAAGGTTGCACAAAAGCATCTTCACTTGCCTCAGCGCTTGATCCGCCATATTTTTCTCATATAGATCTGTGCTCGCGGTTTCTTTTATCTTAATTTTTTTATTTAACGATTTATTCTTCTCATTTTTGAAGGATACTTTGCATAAATTGTTTTATGTAT
Source organism: Gastrodia elata (assembly GCA_016760335.1). Lineage (NCBI taxonomy): Eukaryota > Viridiplantae > Streptophyta > Magnoliopsida > Asparagales > Orchidaceae > Gastrodia > Gastrodia elata. Next base: position 10,335,239 of record CM028671.1, read on the forward strand.
CAATAAATTTTGTCAATTATGATTGTTGTTTTAAACTATTCTCATTTTAATATATGTTGAGATGGTAAATAAAGCTCAAATATTTTAAAATATTTGAGAAAATTTACATATATTTAATGTTTAAATCTGATTTAATGTTCTTTTACGTAATTTCAATTTAATTATAATGTCAATTTTATTTAATCTATGAATTATTATTATCTATATGACAACAATTTAGACTCTTCTTTTCTATTCTCAAACTTTAAAAAGAATATAGTCTTAAGTTTTAATTATTTTTTTAATTTTTTTGTGCATTTTTTTATTGTAAGTGTAACTTGATTTTGAAGAATTACATTCCCAAACTATGAGTCTTTTACGATATTATATTATGTGTTTTATTTTCTTTCAGTGTGTTATCGCCCTGCACAATGTGCGGGTTTCATGCTTGTATATATATACAACAACCAAAATACATTTTCCTAGATCAAACCTCTGATATTGAAATTCTCACAAGGAGCTCTTATTTCTCAGTAAAATAAAATATCAAAAGGTACAAAAGTTCACGGTGTTGTTGCTCGTGTTTATGGTCTATCAACAAAACTCTTTCGAAATTTGACAAGAACGAGAGTTGGTCATCATAGTGGGCTGTGCCATGGGTCCTTTGAGTATGCTCACAAGCTTGTTGGATTTGCTTATAGTGGCAAGACAATTATGATCAATGGCTATAATGCCCATCTCTTGCATCCTCTCCTAGGACACCCTCTTATGAAGGATTGCCTAAACCTTTGTATGGACTTGAGGTTGGGCCCTACAACCAAGCCACCAAGTCGCCTCTCTCATCCATGTAGCGGAAGAGACCGTTAATATTGACCTTAAGCTAATGTGGTGGAGGGGTCAGCATCTATGGAGTGGATTGAAAGAGCCTGTTAGATTTGAGGTGCCCTAGGTATTCGTCCCACCAAATATGTCAGCACCAATTGTCGTCGTGAGAATCGAGCTAACACTGTGTGCTTCCTCTCTAGCTTGCTCCTCCAAGACTCACATGATCTATCTTATGAATCAACTTCGCTTGTAGGAGGTGCTGCTCGAGTACAACGAAACAAGATGTTCCCAATTTGTAAGGGTAGAATTCAGAACTTTCTACCTAATAAGGGCTTCCTTGATGGCCCGTTTATAAGTACATCTGGCGGCAAGGTGCTCTCTGTCCTCCATCTCCGCACACCCTTAGGTTGTTAAGGTGGAATGCCTTCGTGAATGAAAGCTTAGCTTTGTGTTGATGGCATCTTTCAAAAACCTCAAGTGGAAGCAAGCCTCTCAATGACCCTATTGGAGCTCGCACATTTGGCAGAAATGTTACTCATCCCTCCTTGCCTATAATTGGTAAATCATGTTGCATATACTTTCGGTGATGCCGTGGAGATGCCACTGAACCTCATCTTACTCATAATGATAAATTTGAATGTGTCGGAGTATTTGGTAAGTGAGGGATCTTTAAAGATTTGTTAGAGACTACCACGTCGCAGCAGCCTTATCATCCACGAGGTTGGCAAGTTGAAGAATTTGGAGCAGACAAATCTCCCACAAGCGGCATGTGCTGCAAATCTTCCAAATCAACCCAACCATCCTCAGGGTGGAAATGTAAGCCCCACTCCCGATTTGCCAAGTGCTTTGCCTATGAACTATCTGCCAACCTTTGCAGTTTTATTGACAAATTTTAGGATAACTTCGTCGCACCAGGAAAACACTCCCATGGAATCAGTATCGAGCCCCCTTTGTACAAACCCATAAAAGATCGTCCCTGCTCTTGTAGCTAAGCACGTGGTATGGCACTATATTTGGATTCCACATTATGAGATTGTAAATCTCTAGACTACCATCAAAGAGAAGACAACAAACATCCTCACATCCCATGTAGTGCATACCACTGCACTCAGCTCTTTCCCACTGAAACTTTTAGCTAATGGCTTCATTCTTTAACTGACAAGAATCCGTGATGGGCGACATCACCATGGCATAGAATAGGATGGTTGGGAGATGGAGTGTATCAAGCATAGACATCACACGAGTAATAAGAATTGATTACTCCAATAACATACTTTGGAACAGTTCTGCACCATTTCCTTGAAGTCTTCCCTCCTCGGCAGTTTGCCAGAGATAGTGACTCCCAATATCGTAGCTCAAAGTTTCTTGCAAAATCAAGGAGAGTGGTTATTTTCCTCAGCCTGTACTCGGGAGTTCTCATGCTGAAAACAATATGCAATTTCCCTACATTCTCAGATTGTCTTGCCAGTTGCCATACTCTTGTCATATATGTTGTACGTCCCTCCCACCTAGCATGGTGGTAAGGGCAAAGATGATTCTGTCATCTACATACAAGAGAAGGGAGAACATGGGGTTGTCTCTATTGATGGTGATGTAAATGGGTCGGCTAATTTACCCCTGGTTTCTAAACGCACTGACATCAGCTCTGGTCTCATGATGAACATTTAAGAAGAGAGAGGGCATACCTGCTAGAAACCCCTCTTCCCCTCAATCCATGGGGGCCTCTTCTCATTCTCCAGGACATTAAATCAGGGTGACTAAAGGCACTGTAAGACTCACTCCATTTATCTCTACGGGAATATGAGCCATGCAAGGACCGAGCACAAATAATCTTGCTCCATCATGTTGTATTTATGCTCCATGTATTCCTTAACAACCTTATGCTCCGCCCCGCTATCGAGGTGAAGTAGCAGTCCATGTCAAGAACTCCTCGATAGGGAGACAATCCTCACCGATGTTCATCCCTGATATGATTGTCCGCCGATCTCTAGAGATTAGTCAGAGTAATAAATTCACATATAGCATAAAATAAATTTGATTTTGTGAAAGTAAGATATCTTGTTTAAATTTTTATTCAATTTCTCTCTTAAAGTTTCAAAGTGTAATTTATAAATTTGATTCTCCTATAATTTGTATAGTCTAGCCATCATCTTATTCGTATAATAGGCATAATAGAATTATATCACTTATCCAACATAATATGTCAAACATAGTTTTGGGAAGAGTCAAGAAATTCTGTCTCCTGAGCAATTCTATGCATCAATAGGGATACTATCCAATCTTATAGCTTCTCATCTTCTTTAAAAAATTTAAAACTTCACTTTTAACCCATCAATTGAAGTGCAATTGGCAACTTTCTTCTAATTACTAAATTCACAAAGGTTAATTGCAGTGCTGCAACCTTTGCTATAAAGCTTAATAAAATAATTCATTTATCTATATTGAATTTTTTCATCTCTAGAAAGAATTTGTTAGGCCTCATTTTTTAATATATTTTACTTGTCAAGCATTTATTCTTCTTACTTTAATTTGGATAATTTAAGTATGCTTCTTCTCATTGAGACTTCTTATACAATCCATCAAAGGTTGCAATATTTAGCATTGAAAACAATTATTTTGGATTCATGATAAATTAATTAATATATTTTTAACTTTAATCATTAATACATTTAAATATATTATTATTATAATTTTTTTAATATTTCTTAAATGGCTTGGTTTTGCCACCAAATACTTTTAATATTAGGCATTCTTACTTTCAATTCACCAACCATATAATTAGCTATTTTGCAAATGCACGCTCCTATTGATTTCATATAAAATTAACTTTGCTTTTAAAACATGTTCAAATTTTAAATTTTTACTCTTAAAAATATCTATATTTTTATATTCAACATTTAACCCCTAGTCTTTGTATTTATTTTAAAATTATTATTACTAATTTTTCTTTTCTTACAAATCAAAAAATCAATAAATTGTGTTGGCCTTCAAGCCATCATTTGAAATAATCTTGGAAAGTATTTGTTCTTCATTAATCACCATAAATATTAAATTATTCAATTTAAATTTCCTCATAAAGAAATGATTTTCTTTTTGGAGTATTTCTTGAAGCTAGCTTTCATTTCATGCTAAAATTTTCTTGTATACTTGCCTCTAATTTCCTTTAAGACGCATAAACCCTTATAAATATTGAAAGTTATCTCATCAATTATAAATTTAATAATCTATATAAATATAAGTCTATCTTTATGTCTTAACTTTTAATAATAACAACACCAATAAGCCTTAATTTTTATAGGTGGGATTGGCTACATGAATCTTTTTCTTCCATTATGCACAATCAAATAAAGCCTATCCTTAAGTTTCAAATAAAGAAAATTCTTCATAATAGTTTCTTCCCATCTCTTTTTTTTGTCTTCCTATTCATCTTTTAATATGGGAGAAATTCATAAACTCAGTTTTCTTGGTCTACGCTTAATATGCCCAAACAATCTAATGCGGCATTTTATAATCTTATTCACTATTGGAGCAACTCCAAATTTGCTACGGATAAACTCATTTTTCTATTCTACGTGTATACCTACTCGTCCACCTAAGCATCCTCATCTCTATAACTCATATTTTATTAATAAGTTTCTTCTTTATTAGTCAATATTCAGCCCTATATAATATAGTTAGTCATATAGTTGCTCTATAAAAAATTTTTATAATTTTGAGTGAAACTTTTGGGTCGCACAACACTCTAGAATTGCTCCATTTCACCCAACTAGTTGGGATCATATTAATAATAAAGCTCTCAATTTTGCCATTATTTTGCATAATTTAATGAAGGTACTTAAATGTCTTACTCTTCTTAATCACATGATCTTCAATAGTTGTGTCATCAAGATTAAGGCTTCTAATATAATTGAATTTATACTATATATTCTATTTTATATTTATTAAAATAAAAAATTTTAGATTCTAAAGTAGCCCTCCATAACTCAAGTTTTGTTTTAACTCTATCTCTAGTCTTATTAAGTAAAAGAATATCATATGCAAATAACATGTGCTAAGGCAACTCCTCTTGAATGTGCTCAGTAAGAGCATCTATAATTAAAACAAAATAGGAAAATCACTAAACATCGCACCGTGCATTCAAACACATGACCTTTTCGTAATATGTATTTAATTACTTTGTAAATACGGGGAATGAAAGTGTAATTAGACTATTTTTATAGCCATTAAACATATTTATATTATTTGTATTGGTACAAACTTCATTAAAATACTTAATAAAATAATTTATCCATTTATATTGAATATCTTTATCCTTAAAAAATTTTATCATCATTTTTGATATGTCTAACATTAGTCGAATCTTTAGTTGTTTCTTCTCTTTATTTGGCTAGTTTACAAATGTGCCTCTCTTTCTCTCTCGATAATATCTAATTATTATATAAATTCTTGAATGTTAAACTTCTAGCATCACAAATTATTATTTTGAATTCACGAAAAGCTAGTTTATACTTTTTCCAATTATTATTTGTCTTACATTGCATTTGTATCATAAATCTTTACTTGAACATTGTGTTTCTACCGCAATGCGTTCTTATCATTGGGTATCTCTATTTTGATTCATTGAGCAAATTCTTTGGTATACTACGAATATTACATAATATTGGCTTTACCCTCAAAATCGTGTGCTTAAGTTTTAAAACTTCACTCTTAATATAAATATATGTATTATTTAAAGATTTTTTCTAGTTTTAATATTTATATTTTAAATTATTATTATTTTATTACTCTTATTTCAAATCCAAAATCAATAAATGGTGTTGAGTTAGTGCGTGCATTTTAGAATAAACTTTTCTAATAATTTCTTCAAATATTTTTTTTGGTATTCCTTTCATCTTATAATACAAGAAAAATCATGTATTCAAATTTTCTCATATGGGTGTTGAAAAATATGTTTCATTTGATCCAATCACTTGAGATAATATCCTATAATCTCATACCCCACTATTATTAGAGTCATTCCAACCTTTGCTGCAAAAGAATTCATTCTTATTATATTCTTATGAGTATATCTACTCATCCACTTTAGCATTCTAATCATAGAATATTAAAAAAAAAGAAAAGTATTTGAGATCATTCTGTTAATATTTTATTTTATTAATATTAAAATAATATAAATATTATTTTTAAAGTTTATATTGTGTTCAAATTTTATTGGATAAATTTTTATGAATATCATGTTAACAAATTTAAATAATATTTCTCTTAAAAAAAAGTCTATAAATTATATTGGAGAAGGAAATAAGGCAAATTACGCTGGTCAAAATTACTCTATCATGTGCATTATAAAGGCTCGGCAATAGAACGTTAAATAAGAGAAAAGAAGCCAATATAGCACAGCAAAGCCAAAAGAAATTCTTAGAAGTGTGCAACGAGTAAAGCAATGCTACATTTCTCTAAACCCTAAAAGGTAAGCGCTGAGAGGAGATGCCTCAGCTATGGCCCTCGCGTGCGCCTGAGGCCAAGAGATACGTCCTCCGCCTCTTCATTTCTCTCAAGTACGTGACTGCGAACGTGGTAGATCGGCACGGCGGGAGGGTAATCGTGACAGCTTCGTCGGTGGAAAAGCCGATCAAGGAAGGGCTATCCTGTCGCCGATTCTGCAACTCCAAGGCCTCGGCCGCCGTCGGCGAGGTCCTCGCCATGAGACTCAAGGTCCACGGCCTCGCTGGCGAGCCCATTCATGCCGACGCCGATAAAGAGGTCCAGAAGAAGGGTTTCATGAACAGAGCCAAGGTATGGGCTATTCTCAATGCCATTCGCTCCCATGGAATCAATCTTGTCCTGGGGCCCGATCGCCCTTATTAAGCCTCATTAAAATCTAAAACTTAACCTGTTATCAAAGTTCTTTAATAATTTTTTTTAAAATAGGTTTGATTTGATGTTTCATGTGAGGGGGAGCTTTAACACATTGGCAAAATCTGTAATCATGTGACTTGAGGTTTTGGGTTTGAATTGCAAAAATAACTACTTGTATTAATATAAGTGAGGCTGCTTACTATAGTCCCAAGTAGCCTAGATCTACCTTGAACCTTGTATCAGCGGAATGCTTCATGCACTGGGCTACCTTTTTTAGTTTTAGTTTGAGATCTTCATCTTCAAACTGTATGCCACGCATGATTAAATTTTTGGCCAATCATGCCTTCTTGCACCTTTTCCATGTACAATATAGTTTAGGGCATTGTTTTTTAGTATTCTTTGAAGAGGATGTTAAGGTAGATGAGTTGGTATACTCGTAAGAACAGAATGAGAAATAAGTTCATTCGTAGTTGGAGTGGCTCTGATAACGGATATGATTAAAGAATGTCGTCTTGGATGGTTCGAGCATACTGCTCGATGCTCTTGTTAGAAAAAAATGAGCATATGAATTTACCTTATGTTGAAAGAGCAAAAGGAATACCAAAAAAGATATGAGAAAAAACTATTAGAAGGATCTTCTCTATTAAGAACATAAGAGGGGCTTCTATTTGATCGCACAATGGAAACAAAGAATTCATGTAGCCGACCCCATTTAACAGGACTATGACAAGCATGTTCTCAATCGTACTATTTTTGTTCACTCACTTGTCCCCCTTTTGCCGACAGTTAACCCGACACTGGTTGATAGCCTCATATGAGCTGCAAAACCCTAGCCACCTGCTCCCAACATTGTATAAAATGCGAGGTTTGGATAGAAACGAAATCTCTGAAGCTTTTACTTGATTTTATGTCTTTTTTGGTCGTCCTCATTCTCTTTCGATGTATATTTATACACTTTCTAACGCGATGATTAGAATGTTTGCGCATAATATATCCCAAACAATCTAAAAGATGAGACATTCTCTTATTTTATCTACTATTGAGTTTCCACCAACTTTCTTATTATTAATTTTTTGATTGTACCCACTTAACTACCTTGGCATTTTCATTTCGATTTCACTTAATTTATCAAATAATTTTTTTTTTCTGGCTAATATGGGTGTTTGGCTATTTATATCTCTTAATTTTAATGGGATTTTTTAATCACTAGCCCTCTAGAATGCCATTTCCATTATTCGTTTAACCACCTTGAATCTTACTTATCATGCCACTTTATTTCATCATTATCTTTTATAATTGAACCAAGGTATTTGAACATCTCCCTCATCATACTCCTATGATTTTCATTATTTATGTCCTTAGATTAAATAGCTATTTGGTAACTATGATTTAAAGTTATAGTTAATCCTGGAATTCAAGATTTAGTTAATCTTGAAATCTTAAAATTATGAAAGTTATTGTGTATGTTATTTGTTAAATCATAGTAAGCCCTCAAATATTGTTTGGTTGCACTTTTTTAAGAATTAAGAATTTTATTGAATAGTATGATTAATATAATTATAGCATATTTTCATCCAATAACAATGTTTATATCAATGAAAATATGGAACTAATATGTAAATTACATCTAAAATATAATTAGTTAATGTGAATTTAAATTTAGTTAATAACTTAGTTAATTATTAATATTTTTTTTGTTTATAAAATTAACTATTTGATATCAATTTAAATCAGTAACTTTGATAAAGCTTCAAATAATTGTATTTAATATGCACAAAGATTTACTACCCTTCTTTCAGAGAACTCAATAATCTTAGATAACTCTCAAAAATGTTGAATGATGAGGATTTACATTTAAAATATATATTTTAAGTTGGCCAATGTAAAAGTTGATTAATATTGATTTTTGTATTTTTGGGAATTACTTTGGGATTTCTGGAAGTTGTGCATCAAAATTCATATTCTTGCTAAATAGTATATAGTAGATTTGAGTATTTGTAAGATTTAGAGTTTTTTTTAGGATTTGAGGGCATAAAGGATGATTTTAGTTTATGTTAAACTTTTCAATAAGCTTAAATTTTGTGCAATTCTTGCAACCAAACAAGCCCAATGCTTGTAATATGATTGAGCTTATGCTCCATATATATAATTTAGATTTGCTAATATTTTAATTCTCTATAATTTGAGTTTTACTTTAGCTTAGATAGATTATGCCTAATTAAAGCAGTGGGATATGGATTAAACTAAATTAATTTTGTGAGATTTGGGTCCTACATTACTTAATTTCTTTTGAATTTGCATAATTTTGTGAATTATATTTTTATAAATAGGTATAATTTTGTGACATTAAATAATATGATAAGCTAAAAATTTGTTCCTCACCTTGTACATTGAAAAGTTATTGTTATTACATTAATAGGATTCATTATAACTATTATTTTGGCCTCTGTTTAAGATATTTTCAGTACCAAGCGTTGCTACTATGCAAAATTTCTTAACATTCTTAGGTTTGAGTCCCTTAAAATTCAAGATTTTATTAAAAATTCTTTTTTAAATTAAAAAGCATATTATTGGCCTTCTCATGAATCGAACTCGGTACAATGATATAAAATAATGCCATCATTACCAGTGAGTCAGTTGCCAAAGGTTTGCGATAAATAGCATAATGTTTTTTGGTATTATATATTTCGAGTTTGAATCGAATCGAATTCAAGGAAAACTCTAGATAAGGGTGATTTTCTTTTTAAATTTTAAGATTTGTCAAAAGTTATACTTATTAATAGGCATATATTATTTTAAATTATATAAAAATATATTTATTAAATTGCTTAATTTTTAAATTCGTATAAAATAATATTTTACCCTTCAAATCCTTAACTATCTCAAATTTTCTTAAAGACGGTGGCTTGAAATATTGGGAGCTATTTTTTAAAGATTAAGACAGTTATATTGTAAAAAAGAAAAAGGTGAGCCAAGTTAAGAAATAAATTTATGATCCAAGAATTAATAGCTTGAACTTATGGATAACAAATTCAGAGTCTTAACCCTTATCACTGGTTCTTGACTGAAGGTTGAACAATTCAAGCATGTTTGAGTTTAAAATTCGTTTGAGTTTTAAGTTACTTGTACTCCGCTCAAAATTTGAGTTCAATCTTGGGTTAAAGGCTTGGTTCGAACCTAACTGGGCAAGGATGTAAATTTTACTCAAAACTTGAAACTCGAAACTCGTTAAAATTTGCTTAAGTTTTATGTTGACTCGATTATGCTCGAAATATTCGTGTTAATTTTGAGTTCAACGATTTGATTTGAACTTAATTCGAGTAGATTTTGAGTTGGGTATGAGTTGAATCGAATTTAAAATCAAGTCACGGATTATGGCTCCTGCTGTTATCTTATTTCACAATTTTCTTGTTTTTCATTAATTCTACAGTTATCTCTTTTATTAATTCTGCAATTTTCTTTTTCGAGCTGACTTGAAATGAAATTTAATTGCTTGAATCAAGTTTGAGTTTGACCCAAGTTTAATCGTGCTCAACTCAAAAATTTTGAGTTCAAGTTTGACTCTAACCTAACTCGATTGAAGTTTAATCACTTCGAGTACCGCTCAAGTTGAAATATCCACTGGACAGATAATATAGAGATTTACATGAGTATGATCATATTTTTTAATGCTTTAACAAAAAAAATAGTGAAAATGAGATGCACAGAATTATATTGATAAATCTCATAAAAATTGCTGTTGCAAGCAAAACTTTTTGCAGGAATTTAATCGAACACCTTATGTTCAACAACAACTAGCACCAATTCTATCACACAAAACTTCTCAGGAATTTCATTGAACATATAACATATCCCACTAAAAACCTTAGGGTTAAGGGCATCACGACATTGAGAATAGCATACAAAACTCGTTGCAAGAATTTCATCAAACATATTACGATAACAAGCTAAGTTTTCGATTTTGATGAGGCTTAATAAGGGCGATCGGGTTCGAGGACAAGATTGATTCCATGGGAGCGAATGGCATTGAGAATAGCCCATACCTTGGCTCTGTTCATGAAACCCTTCTTTTGGACCTCTTTATCGGTGTCAGCATGGATGGACTCGCCGACGAGGCCGTGAACCTTGAGTCTCATGGCGAGGACCTCGCCGACGGCGGCCGAGGCCTTGGATTTGTAGAATCGGCGACATGATAGCCTTTCCTTGATCGACTTTTCTACCGACGAAGTTGTCACGATTTCCCTCCTGCTGTGCCGATCTACCACGTCCGCAGTCACGTACTTGACAGAGATAAAGAGGTGGAGGACGTATCTCTTGGCCTCAGGCGCGCGTGAGGGCCATAGCTGGGGAACCTCCCCCTTAGCGCTTTCCTTTAGGGTTTAGAGTCCCAGATTTTAACTCTTTTAGATTTGTTATTTAAGAGTAGTTTAGTTTGTAGTGGGTAGTGATTTTTTTTTCAGTATTTTAAATTGTTGAGTGTTACACAGAAAAAAAACATCAAATTTTCTATTACGTGATTACATCTGAATTGGGTGTAATCTCATTGTCGCGACCCTGCTTCACGAGAAAACAAATTGCTTAGTTCAGCTGTTTCTGGCTTTGTCCTGCTTTGACGCCGACTTCGACCCAATTTGATGCTGAAATCGGACACTGTAAGCAAAGCCATTTTCAATTCTTGTTTGGTTCACGGCTTTACCAATGCAACAAATGAATGGCATTACCTTAACTTTTTAAGGTTCTACTCTTCTTTAAGAAAACACCTAAATCACATAATTATAAACATGTGACAATGTCGTAGTTGTTTGGTTTATGAGAAGATTTTTCATCCATAATTGAGCCATACTATCATTCTTATTAAAGTTTTTTTTTGTAACTATTGAATTTGAACTTTTGATTGATTAATGATTCAAATTTCATTAGCAAACAAGGCATTAAATGAGATATATATGTTAGTCAAATTTCATGGCAAACTTGCTCTATTTCTATATATATGTTATTTGTTGTTGTTGTTGTTGCTGTTGTTCTTTTTGTATATGTAAAAATAAAAGTTACTTATTGTTGTTGTTATTGTATTATGTGAAAATAAAAATTACTTGTTGGTTTTGTATTATATGTGAAAATAAAAATTGCTTGTTGTTGATGTTGTAAATTTAAAAATAAAAATAATCTTGTTGCTTTTGTTGTACATGTGAACCAAATTTTACAAAAAATTTTTTGGCTTGGCCAATGCTCTGGCAGTTCCAATAATGTGCTCTTTGTCTCCAAACTGCATGGCACATCACTGAAACTTGCTTAAACTGATGCTTATGCGCCGTTTAATTGCCTTAAAAGTATCAAGCTCAACCATCTCTATCCCATTTTATTATTAACATATTCTATGCCAATTTTATTATCTAGAGCCACTTCTCAAATGGAGAATTTTTTCTCCTGTTTTCTTGCCTTGCACGTGTTTATTTTGTAACCAGTTATATCTTTAGTTTATTTATCAATTTCATTTAAGATCGTCCCTAAACTGAACTAAAACTTGTTGAATTTTGTATTTTAAGAAGCTCTATGTGTAGCTTTGTTATAGCTGCACTTCTCAAATGGTAGCTTTGTATACCTCAAAACATGAATGCTCCAAGGTCTCGAGCTCCTTCACTAACTCAATGTTGCCCATTATTAACTCAAAAGAAAGTTGCATTAAATCATAATTGAAGAAGCAGTGAGTTGAACCCTGGATCTCTAGCTTGCAAAGCGAGCGTTTTACCATTTGAGCTACATCTTCAGGTAAAAAGTAGTTATGAAATCTAATTTTCTAAACCAATGATACATGCAACAAAATTGTAAAACAAATATGCTTTTGTATACAGCTTAAAGAACCAACATCAATGAAAGTAGCATAGTATTAATATGTCCATTATTGTTAAAATTGAGGAAGACCCCATACAATAAAATAGAATAATTGTAAAAACTATCTACCGTTTGAGCTACATTTTTAAGTAAAAAGTAGTTATGGAATCTAATTTTCTAAACCAATGATGCATGCATCAGAAGTGCAAAACTAATATGCTTTTGTATACAGCTTAAAGAACCAACCTTAATAAAAGTAGCATAGTATTAATGTCCATTATTGTTAAAATTGAGGAATATCCCATACAGTAAAATAGAATAGTTGTAAAGACTATCTACAAGTATTCAGAAAAAATAGTAAATGTTTTTGATGGGCTTGTGAAATTTAGTAGCAATAATGTTAAAAGTAACAAAAGTGAATTGCGCACACGATTGCAGAAACCGTTCGACAATATTCCCACATACTGCGAAACTTTGCTTGGCCTCCGAGATCCCATAGCTTAATGGTGGCATTTCCCTTCTCATATTGAACTAAACCTAAAGTACCAAACAAAAGAAGATAATCCTACATTATTAATGAATTTAATGGCTAAACAGGAAAAAGTTGTCATCCTTCCCTCTAGATTAAAATTAACTTACAATAGGAATCATGTATTCACTGTATCCTCCGATCAACACAAAATAAACAAATAAATATTATTTAAATAATTATCAATAAGTAAATACAATGCTGCGAGCAAGAAAAAAATCATAGAAAATCAATAGATACGAACCGCATTAACATTGACAAATGATGCTGTGCCAGCATTCTGAATCTCAATTAAAGACAATTCCATCTCTTGCTTGAAGAAGATGCTGTAGGCAGAAAGCAATTGAAAAAGATCACAATGTTAGCACATAAAATGATCAAGTAAAAGAACTATTTGGGCATAAAGCAAACTATAAAATAGCAACTACAAACACAAACAGTACAGAAGAAAAGCCTGTGATTTTGAACATTCCAAAATGGAATTATCTCCCACTTTGAGATCACGCTGACCGCCAAATCTACGCATAACAATTCACATTATCACATCTCATCAATGTTGGATCAACCCCATCAACAACACGTTTAAACTTGTAAAAAAGCTCATCATCCATTAACCACGACCCAGACAATTTCAACCGATCCTAATGCCACTTGATTTTCGTATCAACAACAACACTTTTAGACAAACGCACACAAAGAAGCCTTATTATGAAATGCAATGCACAGAAAGATTATTTCATAAGTCAATCCTGTAAACCAATAAAGCCTCCAAATGCAGCAAGAAGTGAATGAACAAAGTTCCCTACCTACGAAGCCAATTGAGGAAAGATTCCCACAATCCCGTGGCGGATGGCAAATATCGAACGAGTCGAGAGCAATGGATTCAGAGCTTGAGGAGGCGAAGAAATGAGATATATCTGCTGAAGATTAATGGAGATCAAAGTTCGCAGGCTTTTTTCCTTGGCCAACGAAGCCCTCTGCCTCCGCCCGGGACAATGGTAAGGGTCTTTTGCTACCTACCTATTTCTCCACAAATATTTTGCCTCTTAGCCTCCAATCGAGTTTACTTCGTCGTCGGGAACTGGCTTCTCTGGCGGAGTAACTCCGGCTTCTTGATCGGAGCTTCGAGGATTAGGGTCCAAGAAGATTAGGTTTTCGACTTCATTTCGTCGCCACTTCAAGGATTAGGACCCAGCACATCTCTTCTTCGCTGTGGCCAGAAGGTGGCTTCACCGGTGGAGCAGCGCCAGCTTTTGATCAGAGCTTAGTGCGAATGGCTCAGAGCTTCGTGTGGCTATTAGGTTTTGATATTTGGGCGATTAGGATTTCACTGAGATTAATTGTAAGGGATTGTGATGTGGATAATAAAACCCACGTTATCCTTACACTAATGTAGATACAGTAGTGTAAGTGTAGTAGCGCTCTTAATTTCAATTTGTATCATTGGACTAGAATTGGGCGTGACCTCTTGTTCCAAAAAAAATGTTAGTATTTGGGTTTAGTCTTACTATGCGGCTGGGGATTAATGGTGGGGGAATGGGGGTGCATATTTTGGGGATGGGTCAGAGAGATCTTTCTGTGAGGGTCAAAGATGCTCGAGCTCTTTTCTCTTATCTCAATGCGAAATAATCAAGAGGATTAGTAGTTAATTATATTTAAAGTATTTATGGTGCATTTAAAAATGTGGGGTCCATTATATTTTCATTCAATCATTTTATTAATGTTTTAGTTTTTATTTAGGCCCACAATTATGGGATGGCATGCATTAATAATCAATGGGACTTCTTATGCTTAATTATAAGGCTCAAGTTTTTCTAGGGCTGGCTTCGAGTCGAGTTCGAGTCAAGTCAGCCCATACTCAAACTCGAATCAAACTTGTTCGAGTTCAAGTTCGAGTTCGAGTCAAGTTCAAGTTGAGTTCTAATCGAGTTCATGTCAAGTTCGAGTTATTTCGAGTCATTTTAAATAGAGTTGTAGTAAAGATGTATGACACGAACTCGACTCGAAAATTTTCGAGTCGAGTTCGGGTCAAGTCATAATATCTTGAGTTCAAGTTGAGTCGAGTTCAAATTCAAGTTTCGAGTCATATTTTCAGCCCTAAGTTTGTCCTTTCTTTGTCTTGTAATTATTTGAGCTTTTGAAAATTTTCCAGGCTCTTTGTAATTATTTCGGCTCTTCTCACAATTTTATTATGCCTTTGCCGGTTGCTATTAATTTGATTCTTTCCGTGCTCTTTTCTGGATGTTGTGGGTGGTTAATACTTGATTCCTTTATGCTATGGTTGAAACATGAAAAAGTGATGAAGAATTTCAACCATTTGTTTAGCATGATTGTCGGGCTTCCAACACTCCTTTTATACAGATGCTATTACGCATATACTACATTGTCTTTGCGAGTACTTATTTGTAAACATTATTTGAATTCTTTGTTTCTTTCTTTTTGGTCTTCGTCTTTGCTTTTATTTATTCTTTTGATATATTGTGTAGCCTAGTTGTACTCTTATAATTTATGTGTTTTTAGTTTATAAAATCAGGCTTGGCCCTAGCCAACTTTAGAAAAACAAAGGATTTGCATTTCATATTAATATTATAATTTCAATGATCATATTATTACCTCTTAATTAATGAGTTATTCATAAAAGTTTGCTTATATGATATAAAAATAAATAATAAATAATAAAAATAAAATAATATATATGTATATATCTATATATATATATATATATATCTTATATAATACATACCTAATCAACTTATTATTTTATCATTTATTAATATTATAATTATAATTATTAAATAAGGATTAACATTAAGAAATATTTTTAAGTGGTTATTTTTATATATAAATCTAATGTCAAATCCAAATATGAAAGATAAGTAAACCTCTAAAATACTATCATAATGATTTTGAAATTAAAAACTAATTAAAAAGGTAAGTGTCAAATATTTACTTGGTGGAGATGAAGGGAGTAGATCTTTGATGAACTCCTCTAGTATTGCTACTATAGTTGTCCTCACAAATTTCAGCTTTTACATTATTTTATCTTCTTAAGGCTTTGTAATCTTAAGGAACAATATATGTGGAGCTAAATGGACTTAATTTTGTAAATGATGAATTAATATGAATGAATGCATACTGATTTCTTCTGTCTGTTGATTGTATCACTTATTTATCATTAATTAACTGCTCAATAGGGTGATGCGGCTCCAAGAGCTTAATGTTGGATTAATTCACGCTAAACCAACACCGAGTTCTGATAACATCTACTGATAGCTATAGCTAGAGTTAAATGCAGCAATGCATATTTTAAGTTTAAGTTATCTCATTTAATGTCTTGTTTGCTAATAAAATTTGAATCATTAATCCATCAAAAGTTCAAATCCAATAGTTCAAAAAAAAAACTTCACTAAGAATGATAGTGTGGCTCAATTATGGATGAAAATTTTTTTTGTAAACCTTAGAAGTATGGCATTGCCTTGTGCTTTATAATTATGTGATTTAGGTGTTTTCTTAAAGTAAGAAGAGTACAACCTTAACAAGTTAAGTAATGCCAGTCATTTGCTGTGTTGGTAAAGCCGTGGAACAAGCAGGAATTGACAATGGCTTCCCCTTACAGTGTCAGATTGGGAGTATGCCGATTTTGGCATCAAATTGTTGCGAAGTCGGCGTCAAAGCAGGACAAAGCCAGAGACAAAACTGGACTAAGCGATTAGTTTTTGCGTGGAGCGGGGTCGCTACAATGAGATTACACCTAATTCAGTTGTAATCTTGTAATCGGAAATTTGACGCTTTTTTCTGTGTAACACCTAATAATTTAAACTACTGAAAGAATTTTTACTACCAACTACAAACTTAACTGCTCTTAAATAACAACTCTAAAAGAGTTAAAATATGAGTCTCTAAATCCTAAAAGGAAAGTACTAAGGGGGAGGTGCTCCGGCTATGGCCCTCGTGCGCGCCTGAGGCGAAGAGATGCGTCCTCCGCCTCTTCATCTCTCTCAAGTACGTGACTGCGAACGTGGTAGATTGGCACGACAGAAGGGTAATCATGACAGCTTTATCGGTGGAAAAGCCTATCAAGGAAGGGCTATCCTACACCGATTCTGCAACTTCAAGGCCTTGGCGGCCGTCGACAAGGTACTCGTTATGAGACTCAAGTTTCACAGTCTCGTCGATGATCTCATCCATGCCAACACCCATAAAAAGGTCCAGAAGAAGGGTTTCATGAACATAGTCAAGGTATGGGCTATTCTCAATGCCATTCGCTCCCGTGGAATCAATCTTGTCCTCATACTCGATTGCACTTATTAAGCCTCGTCAAAATCGAAAACTTAGCCTGTTATTGTAATATCTTTGATGAAATTCCTGCAATGAGTTTTGTAAGCTATTCTCAATGTTGCGATGCCATTAATCCTAAAGTTTTTAGCGTGATATGCTCGATGAAAACATTGAGAAATTTTGTGTGATAGAATTGGTGTTAGTTGTTGTTGAGCATAAGGTGTTCTATTAGATTACTGTGAGAAGTTTTTCCTGCAATAGCAATCTTTATGAGATTTATCAATATAATTTTCTGCATCTCATTTTCATTATTTTTTTAAATTGTTAAAGCATTAAAAATATATGAAATTTATTATTTAAGAACATTATAATAATGTTATAAGGGTTAAGACTCTGAAGTTGTCATTCATAAGTTCAAGCTATAAATTCGTGGATCATAAATTTATTTCTTAGCCTAGCTCATTTTTTTATTTATTATATAACTTTTTTCTTAATCTCTTAATACGTAGCTCCCAATATTTCAAGCCACCTTCTTTAAGAAAAATTGAGATAGTTAAGGATTTGATGGATAAATTATTATCTTATGAGTTTAAATATCAAGTAATTTAATAAATATATTTTTATATAATTTAAAATAATAGATGCTGATTAATAAATATAACTTTTGACAAATCCTTAAATTTAAAAAGAAATCACCTTTATCCTGGGTTTTCCTTGAATTCGATTCGATTCAAACACGAAATATATAATACCAAAAATTTTATGCTATTTA
This sequence comes from Gastrodia elata, assembly GCA_016760335.1. Taxonomy (NCBI): domain Eukaryota; kingdom Viridiplantae; phylum Streptophyta; class Magnoliopsida; order Asparagales; family Orchidaceae; genus Gastrodia; species Gastrodia elata. The sequence goes on from CM028671.1 coordinate 10,353,310, forward strand.
TCATAAATCTTTGGCGACTCACTGGTAATGATGGCGTCATTTTATCATGGTACTGAGTTTGATTCATTAGAAGGCCAATAATATGCTTTTTAATATAAAAAAGTTTTTTTTAATAAAATCTTGCATTGTAAGGGACTCAAACCTAAGAATGCTAAGGAATTCTGCATGGTGGCAACACTTGTACTGAAAACATCTTAAATAGAGACTAGAATAATTGTTATAATGAATCTTATTTATGTCAATAACTTTTCACTGTACAAGGTGAGGAACAAATTTTTAGCTTATCATATTATATATTATAAGTCACAAAATTATGCAAATCCAAAAAGGACCCAAATTTCACAATATTAATTTAGTTTAATCCATATCCCATTGCTTTAATTATGCATAATCTGTCTGAAACATTCAGGAGAAAGTTTCTTCATGTATATTATATGTAGATGATACTCTTAAATATTAAGATTAAGAATGAGTTAAAGTAAAACTCAAATTATAGAGAATTAAAATATTAGCAAATCTAAATTAAATATATGGAGCATATGCTCAATCATATTACAAGCGTTGGGCTTATTTAGTTGCAAGAATTACACAAAAATTAAGCTTATTGAAAAGTTTAACATAAACTAAAATTATCCTTTATGATCTCAAATCCCCAAAAAAAAACTAGAAATCATGCAAATACTCAAATCTATTATGTACTATTTAGCAAGTATATGAATTTTGATGCACAACTTCCAGATATTCCAAAGTAACTCCAAAAAATACAAAAATCAATAGTAATCAACTTTTGCATTAGCCAACTTAAAAAAATATTTTAAATGTAAATCCTAATCATTCAACATTTTAGAGAGTTATCTAAGATCATTTAATTCTTTGAAAGAAGGGTAGTAAATCTTTGTGCATATTAAATACAATTAGTTGAAGCTTTATCAGAGTTGCTGATTTAAATTGATATCAAATAGTTAATTTTATAAACAAAAAAAATATTAATAATCAACTAAGCTATTAACTAAATTTAAATTCACATTAACTAATTATATTTTAAATGTAATTTACATATTAGTCCCATTTTTTCATTGATATAAACATTATTGGATGAAAATATGTTATAATTATATTAATTATACTATTTGATAAATTCTTAAAAAAGTGCAACCAGACAGTATTTGAGGGCTTATTATGATTTAATAAATAGCATACCCAATAACTTTCATAATTTAAAGATTTCAAGATTAACTAAATCTCGAATTCCATGATTAAATATAACTTTAAATCATAGCTACCAAATAGCTACTTAATTGCCAGGACATAAATAATCCTTCTAATAGTTTTTTCTCGTATCTTTTTTGGTATTCCTTTTGCTCTTTCAACATAGGGAAAAATTATATGCTCAATTTTATCTAACAAGAGCATCGAGTAGTATGCCCCGAACCATCTAAGACTGCATTCTTTAATCGAATCCGTTATCAGAGCCACTCCGGCTACTAATGAACTTATTTCTCATTCTATCCTTACGAGTATACCAACTCATCCACCTTAACGTACTCCTCAAAAAAAATTAAAAATCAATACCCCAAACTGTATTGTACAAGGAAAAGGTGCAAGAGGGCATTGGCCAAAAATATTCAATCATGTGTGGCATATAGTTTGAAGATGAAAATATTAAATCGAAACTAAAAAAGGTAGCCCAGTACATGAAACATTCCGCTGATACAAGGTTCAAGGTAGATCTATGACACTTGGGACTATAGTGTGTAGCCTCACTTATATAATACAAGAGGTTATTTTTGTGTTCAAACCCAAAACCTCAAGTCACATGATGACATATTTTGCCATTGTGTCAAAGTTTCCTTAACATGAAACATCAAATCAAAACTATTTTAAGAAAAAATATTAAGGAGCTTTAAGGAAAATCAGATTATGATAACAGGCTAAGTTTTAGATTTTGATGAGGCTTAATAATGGCGATTGCCTGAGGACAAGATTGATTATATGGTAGTGAATGGCATCGATAATAGCCCATACCTTGGCTCTGTTCATGAAACCCTTCTTCTGGACCTCTTTATCGGCGTCGGCATGGATGGGCTCGCCGGCGAGGCCGTGGACCTTGAGTCTCATGGTGAGGACCTTGCCGATGGCGCCAATGCAGTGATATTTTTCATCATTGTGTACTCATTTATTTGATACTACACCTAGATGCCAATGCAGTGATATTTTTACAATTTTCACTATATCTAGACAATGCAACATATCACTCCCATGAGATGTTCTAGTTCTAATTCAATTTCTTGAAGTTTTGTGGCATAAAAGGTCAACAAAGTTTTACATCAATCATCAACTAACTAAGGCAACCCTCTTACTCATTCAAGGCTTGTGACTCGACAATGGCGGAATTTACAGTATTGCTATTAACCTTTTCAAATTTTTATAGGTTTTTCTTTTTCACGATGCTCCACTTAAGATTTTTTTCGAAGATCTAATTCATTTTGTGGTTTGTTGCACCTTGTTGACCATGTTGTACAAATTGATAGTCTTGAACTTCCTTGGATAAATTGACGACGTTTAGGTATCACATCAAATCACTTATCATTGTTTTATAAAATTTTATTTTAGCGTATACGGGATTTTCTAATAGCTCAACACCAAAAATGCTCCATTTCATCCGACCAACTTGGATTCTATTAATTAAACTATCCTTGATTGCATCAATATTTTGTATAGTTGAACAAGGATATTTGATCCTCTTTTAACAACTTTGCTACTATGGCTTCCACTATGATTATTCAAGATCTATTATAAAATCTTATAGATTAGTAGTCATCTACTGCACAAGCTTTGTTTTACCCCACCCTAGTTTTATCAATCAGAAGAATGTCATATGCAAATAAATTGCTTTAAGGAATCTTTTTTGGAATGCTTTCAATAACAACATCCATAATTAATATAAAGATAGGAACTAATGGTAGGACCATCTTGCTATCCAATAAAAACTAGAAATTATTAGACAAGGCAATTTGTGATTAGGCAAATGTAACAATCCCATTATACAATTCATTATTGAATCAATATAAGGTATGCAATTTCTTTTCTTCTAGTAGTTCCCTAAAGAGTTTTCTTTGTATTCTATCATAAAACTTTTTCAAACTGATAAAAATTTTGCTAATAATTTATCTTTATCTAATTTTTTTCATCAAGCCTCGTACCATAAGGATGGCTTCCATGGTAAGTTCACATATAGCATAAAATCAATTTAATTTTGTGGAAGTAAGTTATCTTGTTTAAATTTTTATTCAATTTCTCTCTCTTAAAATTTCAAAGTGTAATTTATAAATTTGATTCTCCTATAATTTGTATAGTCTAGCCATCATCTTATTCGTATAATAGGCATAATAGAATTATATCACTTATCCAACATAATTTGTCAAACTTAGTTTTGGGAAGAGTCAAAAAATTATGTCTTCTGGGCAATTCTCTGCATCAATAGGGATATTATCCAATCTTATAGCTTCTCATCTTCTTTAAAAAATTTAAAACTTCACTTTTAACCCATCAATTGAAGTGCAATTGGCAACTTTCTTCTAATTACTAAATTCACACAGGTTAATTATAGTGCTGCAACCTTTGCTATAAAGCTTAATAAAATAATTCATTTATCTATATTGAATTTTTTCATCTCTAGAAAGAATTTGTTAGGCCTCATTTTTTAATATATTTTACTTATCAAGCATTTATTCTTCTTACCTTAATTTGGATAATTTAAGTATGCTTCTTCTCATTGAGACTTCTTATACAATCCATCAAAGGTTGCAATAATTAGCATTGAAAACTATTATTTTGAATTCATGATAAGTTAATTAATATAGTTTTAACTTTCATCATTAATACATTTAAATATATTATTATTATAATTTTTTTAATATTTCTTAAATGGCTTGGTTTTGCCACCAAATACTTTTAATATTAGGCATTCTTACTTTCAATTCACCAACCATATAATTAGCTATTTTGCAAATGCACGCTCCTATTGATTTCATATAAAATTAACTTTGCTTTTAAAACATGTTCAAATTTTAAATTTTTACTCTTAAAAATATCTATATTTTTATATTCAACATTTAACCCCTAGTCTTTGTATTTATTTTAAAATTATTATTACTAATTTTTCTTTTCTTACAAATCAAAAAATCAATAAACTGTGTTGGCCTTCAAGCCATCATTTGAAATAATCTTGCAACCATAGCTGAATAAACAACTTTTTTTTCTTAAATAACAATTTTAATATTGAGGCCTTATTTTTATTAGTAATAGAATGCTCATGTTTTTCAAAAGCAAGTATTACCAATCATAAGAAATAATAAGCTAAGGTAAATATGGAAAGTATTTGTTGTTCTTCATTAATCACCATAAATATTAAATTATTCAATTAACTTGTTAATATATCATTTAAATTTCCTCATATAGAAATGATTTTCTTTTTGGAGTATTTCTTGAAGCTAGCTTTCATTTCATGCTAAAATTTTCTTAATTTTTATAGGTGGGGTTGGCTACATGAATCTTTTTTTTCCATTATGCACAATCAAATAAAAGCTTCTCCTTAAGTTTCAAATAGAGAAAATTCTTCATAATAGTTATTGCCTCCCAAATCTTTAATATATGACACATTAACTTGATTCATCTATAATTAGCTCATTCTTGAGCATCATCTTTCTTCTTGTGCATATGTATAGCAATACTCTTTTTACATTCATTCAACATCTTTACAGTCTTCAAAGTAACATTAAATTACTTGGTAAATTAAGAAATTTTTTATGTTTTGTAAAATTGGGGAATGAATGTGTAATTGAGATTATTTTTATAACCATTAAATACATTTATGTTTTTTGTATTAATACAAACTACATTAAAATGCTTAGTAAAATAACTCATCCATTTATATTGAATATCTTCATCCTCTAAAAAAAAAATTATTATCATTTTTAATATATCTAACATGAGTCAAATCTTTAGTTATTTCTTCTCTTAAGTTGGCGAGTTTACAAATGTGCCTCTCTCTCTCTCTTTCTCGACAATATCAAATTTGTTATATATTCTTGAATGTTAAACTTACAGCATAACAAACTACTATTTTGGATTCACGAAAAATTAGTATATACTTTATCTATTGTCTTACATTTAAATCATTCTCTATAGCATGCATTTGTATCATTAATCTGTACTTGAGCATCATATTTCCACCACAATGCATTCTTATTATTGAGGATATCAATTTTAATTCACCAAGTAAATTCTTTGGTATATTGCGAGTACTACATAAGGTTGGCTTTACCCTCAAATCCTGTTGCCTATGTTTTAAATTAATTTTATTTGATTACCCTTATGTTCAAATCTAAAATATATAAATAATATTGGGTCACCAAACAATCACTTAGAGTAAAATAATTAATTTTCTTTAGGAGAAAATAATCAATCTGAGTTTTAGAAGTCTTATTTTTATATGTGATATTATATTTCTCCATTTCTTAAAGTGTTAGCAATCATAAGATTATAGTCTAAACTTAGTTCTAAATTATTCATTCTTCATTAATTCTTCCAAATTCTAAATCACCATGAATACTATTAAATCCTTTAATAACCCTTCCAATATGTTCATTTATACCTTCATCTATAAAAAGCATCTCCTCTAAGTTATTCATTGAACCAACTCATCCAAATTATGCCAAAATATTTTTATACACATCAAATCCTATTTTAAAGGTATCAATATTTGCAATATTAAAAGCTATTTCAATAATTAAAAGTTTTAAGGTTATCATTCTATCACCTAATCTTTTAACTTCTACTATATTATCTTTTAAATTTTATCCAAAATGATATTTGGAACATTCATATAGCGATTTTTACTGAGTACCAAAGTTAAAGAACTAAACTATCAATTGTTTTTTTGCTCTCTCACACATCCACTTAGTTTCTTGAAAGTATAATATATTAATCTTCCTATTTATCGTATTGTCAACTAAAAAAGCTTGTCAATTAGAGTGTTAATATTCTAGCTAACTAAAAAAGTTTTTTTACTTACATTCATCTATAATACGAGAACTCTTACTTGACACTACACTCTGATGTCGATGTAGCGGCTTTGCATAGTTTTCATTACAGTTAGGCAACGCAGCGCGTTGCTTACAGGGATGCCTTAGCTCTTGCACAATTTTTTGATGAATTCATGTCATGAAAGGGTTCAATAAAATTTATGCTGCCTATTAACTATCTAATGCAACCCTTCTTTCACATCCAAGACTTGGGACCTGGCAATGACGGAGTTAAAATAATGTAGTTCAATTCGATCCCTTAATTCTTAACACACGTTATTCAAAGTATCCTATTAACTTCTAGTACATAGTTAAATTCTTATCAATGATAACTTGCACACCATTTTTATAATGATTGATGCCAGACTACCATATTTAAAGTCAATAACTATCAATTTATTTTGCTTTATTTTTCTCTACATTATTTCTAAGGTACTATATTATATGTTTTTCAAGATCGAAAAAATTTAAATGAATATTTACTTTTCTTTCTCTTAATTTCTTATTTAAACCTCTTAATAATGGTAGATCTACCTATTTAAAATTAAATTAGTTTTAAGAAATACAGGTACCCTTTTGTAATATGTATTTAATTACTCCCTCCCAAAGTCTTAATATATGACACATTAACTTGATTCATCTATAATTGGCTCATTCTTGAGCATCGTCTTTTTTCTTGTACGTATGTATAACAATATTCTTTCTCCATTCATTTGACATCTTTTCAGTCTTCAAAGTAACATTAAATAACTTGTTAAATTAAGAAATTTCTCTCACCTAAAATATTTTCATACATCAATAGGAATGTCATTTGATCATACTATTTTTTCACTCTTTATCCTTTTAAAAATATTAAAATTTTAACTTTATAAACACGGGAATGAAAGTGTAATTGAGACTATTTTTATAACCATTAAACACATTTATATTATTTGTATTGGTACAAATTTCATTAAAATACTTAGTAAAATAATTCATCCATTTATATTGAATATCTTTATCCTTAAAAAATTTTATCATCATTTTTAATGTCTTACATGAGTCAAATCTTTAGTTGTTTCTTCTCTTTATTTGGCTAGTTTATAAATGTGTCTCTCTTTCTCTCTAGATAATATCTAATTATTATATAAATTCTTGAATGTTAAACTTTTAGCATCACAAACTACTATTTTGAATTCACGAAAAGCTAGTTTATATTTTTTCCAATTATTCTTTGTCTTACATTGCATTTGTATCATAAATCTTTACTTGAACATCGTGTTTCTACCGCAATGCATTCTTATTATTGGGTATCTCCATTTTGATTCATCGAGCAAACTCTTTGGTATATTTACGAATACTACATAAAGTTAGCTTTACCCTCAAAATCGTGTTGCTTAAATTTTAAAACTTCACTCTTAAAATATATAATGTATGTAAATATATATATATACATATATATATATATGTGTGTGTGTATATACATATATGTGTATATATACATATATGTGTATATATACATATATGTATATATATATATATATATATTATTTTAAATTTTTTTCTAATTTTTATTTATATTTTAAATTATTATTATTTTATTACCTTATTTCAAATCCAAAATCAGTAAATGGTGCTGGGTCGTCAAACAATTACTTAAAGGATACTTACAAACATTATAAAATAAGTTATCCCTTTTCTTTAGGAATAAATAATCAATCTAAGTTTTAGAAATCTTTTTCTTAAAGTGATATTATATTTCTCCATTTTCTTAAAGTGTTAGCAATCATAAGATTATAAGCTAAACTAAGTTCTAAAATTTTTCATCATTCTTTTTTTATTTTTTCAAAATCAAAATCACAATAAATACTATTAAATCTCTTACTTATCGTTACAATATGTTCATTTAAACCTTTTATCTATAAAAAGAATCTCCTTAGTTATTTCTTGAATTAACTCATTCAAATATTGTCAAATATTTTTATACACATCAAATCTTATTTTAGAGATATAAATACTTGCAATATTAAAAGTTATTTCACTAATTAAAAATTTTAAAGATATCATTCTATATCCTAATCTTTTAACTTCTAAGTGTCTTTTAAATTTTATCCAAATGATATGTGTACCATTCATATGGTGATTCTTACCCAAGTACCAAAATTTAAGGACTAAACTATAATTGTTTTTGCTTTCTCACTCCACTTAATTTCATTAATCCTCATATTTATCATAATATCAACTAACTAATGTATTTATTCAATGTAGTTCGATTCAATCTGGCAAATCTTAGCACGCATTATTCAAAGGATCCTATTAACTTCTATTACATTGTCAAATTCTTTTCAAAGATAATTTTCATGACATTATTATAAAGATTGATGCCATAGTACCAGATTTAAAATCAAAACTATCGATTTTTTTTCTTTATTTCTCTCTACATTGTTTTCTAAAGATAAAATATTTTTCCTCATGTATAAAATATTGTTAGTTATAAGGTCAATATTTGACAAGCTTAAAAACTGTTGAACTTAGTATTAAGCACTAAATGGGTTGTTGGGAAATTAATTTAGTAACAGTTTATTAGTCAGCTTACTCAACAAAGTTGTTGAATATTAAGCCGTTCAAGCTCAGTTAATGCAATTTAAAGAGATAAATGCTTAAAATTGCCTACCTCATCAAGTGCCTTACTGTCTGTGATGCTCACCTTACCGCCCTGCAAGCATTCCAATTTACATGGGCTCCCCACAGGCCTACTGCCCAGTTGCCTTGTTTGAACATTGCTATGAACTAAGAGTAAATTATAAATTAATACATAAAGTAGCTCAGTTCTATCATTAAAACAATATGCCACAAAACTAAATTTAATAGATTTTTAGTTTGTACCTTCTTTCTGTAGCTTCTTTAGCAATAATCTAACTATATCAAAATTCAGTCCCTTAGTGTCTTGAACTAACTTCTATACTTACATTTACTTTTAATGTGGAAACCTTTGCTCATTTAATACTGCATTATGGAATTGGTTTAGTGTTCTTTGATCTAGGGCATGCTGATCGACAAAGTTATAATTTTGCTGTGGACTACCGAACTCAACGCCCCCCTTTCTTGCATTGGTGGAGTTATAATGTTCAGTAATGAATATAGAAAAAAAAAAAAAATTATAAGCATCCTTCACTCTATCAAGTTAGTAAGTTCAAAATGATCTTAGGGACTTGTACATGCATTGCTAGCATATCATAATAGCGTTGTTGCAATATATTATATCAGAACTTGTGTAGGTTTGAAAAATTGCTGCATCAACCATCCTGCTAAAATCTTACATTTGTTCTTTAATATCAACTTAATCACCCCCAAAATTACTAATATGTGAATATAAATAAGCTTGAGATCCATGTGTTGAAATAATTGAGAGGCTATTTTGACAATTCATTCTTTTTTCTTTTGGCAATTTGGCAGTCATCTTGCATTATAAAAATTTTGCTTATTTATACAAACTAAAGGATATAAATATTCCTCAGATTTCATAACACAATTTAAAAGTTTAATTATGATTTGTTAGTTGTGCGACTTCATTTCAGTGTTAGTAGCTTCTTTTGTTGTTTTTCCTCCCATGTTTGAATCAGCGTTTTTTTTCATTTCTGGTCTTTCAGCCATGCTTTCAAATTTAATCTTTGTTATGCCAACTTTGGAATGTTAAAATCAAACGATATTGACTGTTCATAATTGAATTATTCAATTTTTAAGGCTCCAAGGTTAACCATGATAAACTTAGCCCTTTTATTGGGATTGAGTGTTGACTGCAATTAACTTGATCTATTCATAATTTATGGATTGGTATTATGTCCTTTTGTTGGGCTGAATATCTTCTTACCAAGCTTTCATAGAGGGGCTGGCCCTTAATTAATTGTTCTAAGAAAATACAACAAAGGCAAGCTCAAGAACAGTGCTATATACATTTATTTATAAGTTAAAAAACATAATTAAATTGCTTAGCATTCAATCTTTTCCCTTTCAGAGCTAATCCCCTCAAATATAGGGTTGTGATCAAAGATAGATTCTAATGGAGCCCACTCATTCAGCAGAGCACTAATTCTCTCAATCACTTCCTCCTCCATACTTTTTCCTGCATTCTGACCACAAAACTGCGACTGAAACTTGATTTCTCGAAGCAATTCTGTCGCCCGTTGCATGATCATTTTGCTAGTTGGCACAGGCAACCTTCCGCTCAGGACATCATTGAGGATGCTTTTTGCTTCCTCGAACCGGCCTTGCTTGATGAGGCAGATGCTGAGGTTGCAGGCTTTGTTTGCATCTGCATCAATCATTTGTGCCTTTAGATAAACCGCCTCAGATGCCTTGTAATTTCCTTGTTGCATGTATGCCCACCCCAGGTTCCCCTGTGTATGTAGTAAAAGAGACGCATATAGATTAGCTTCGGGTTGAATTTGAACAAGTCAACTTAAATATCAACTCAAAATTTTCAAGCTTGACTTTTCTTTTAACTTGAATTTGTTTTCAAAAATGCCAGACTGATCTTATATGATCTGATTTCATTTAAAATATGATGGCGTGATATACTACACATGGGCTATTTAAATAAAATTTAGATCTAAAACGAGTTGTCCTATTTAATTCTCTTAGAATAGTTCTAAATTACCAGTCAAAATCTCTCAAATTGTCCAATTACAGTGATGCTAAGAACTAATAAAAGATGAAATTACATGAAATCTCATACCAGCACTCGAGAAGTTTCTTGTGTGATTGAAACTTGAAATTTTTTGCCATGAGAGCGCGCAGTTTTAGTAGTTTTTCCATTGAATGCCTCCCCATTGAATATCATCTTTAATTTCTTCTTAAGCAGTGCAATTTGCTCTTCTGCCATCCCACATTTCTAGTAATTACACATCAGAGAAACTGTAATTAGTACTTTAAACTAAAGATAAAAGCTTCCAATTATTATATTATAAATTGTAAATTTAAGGGGATCATATAAACAACCTTGTAGAGGTCTATGAGCACGTTGTCCAAGGAGTCTTGTGCTTGTTTGGAGCACAAGTGCCTAAAAGACTTGATGGCTTCTATGGCTTCTTCGGATCGATTTTGCTGCTTCATCACCAAAGCCATGTCCTTGAGGGCACTATCGACTCTATCACTGCTGTTGATCGCTTTCCAGAACCATACAATTGATGCATTTAGGTCCTTGTCTACTAGCTAAATTGTTTTACAAAATGAAATTAAATATTGTAAATTATTACTATAGGTAAATTATCTGTATGAAAAGTTTTTAATTAAACAAAATGACGGTCTATATTACAATTACTGAGGTGATTTGATATTTATTTGATGGCAAACTATCTGTAAGAAACATGTTGACATACGAGGAGCTTTGATTCTCCCTTGCAAAATGAGATATTCCAAGCTCTAAATTAATGAGTTAGGCTTGAATTGAATTGAGAGTTTATTGTGTTCTTTTAAATATATTTGTAAATCTTTGGAGAGATATGATGCATAGATTTTTTTTTTTTCTTATAATGTGTGGCTGTTGGGATTTGAACTCATGATCTGGGATAATAAATCTTGAGCCTCAATCACTGGGCTACAACACTATTCACATGTGATGCATAGATGGATGTAGGCTTTTTTATGGTATTGCAAGTTACCTATCGATTGAAAAAAAGGTCCATTTATAGCTTCTTTGCTAAGAAATTTGGCTTCAAAATATGTGGCTTTGTTCAATAAAAAGTTTGTGTTGATAATATGCATTAAATAAGTTCCAAAATTTTTCTAAATGGAATAGAAATGCTTGGTGTTAGGCACTTCATGGTATAATGTTTTATAAGATATATCTTAGCTTGTGTGAAGATTGAGAGGATATTGGATTGTATGCCATTCTTTTTTGAAATGATGGATAGCTTTATTTCTATAGTAGAAGATGTTGGCCATGAATACCAAGCATTTTTCTTGTTGTAAAACAAATAAGAATGAAAAATGATGGATAGCTCAATGCTTATACATCCTTCAGAGTGCATACGCCCAACTAGTGCAAGCTTTTGTTTGGCTTTCCAAGAAATGCTCAAAACAGGAACATCACCTTCTTCCTAAAGATTTATAACTCGATCAGGAAAAGTACAAAATATGTAAAGTAATTGTATGGCACAGTGATTTCTTTTTATAGTGCTTTCTATAATGGAATGTCTTTCATGTTTCTTTCTTTTCATGGGAAAAAAGGAAGAGGAATAAGTACGCATACAAAGATTCACAAAGCCCACCAATAACTCTTTCAGCCGACTTGGAATCCTCTATTACCATGTATATTTATATGTTTCTTTGGCATGTACTTTTATGATGGATTCTAAATAGTTTGTCTTTTAATCACAATCAAATTTGGATAAGAAATAATAATAGAACATAATGGAAGTTTCCTGTAATAACTATATGTGGTGACCTGCTAACAGAGTGGCCTACTCCCAAGGGGTTAACTATGCAATGACATTAACCTAGAAGTATCTTGGCTTCAAGCTTAATCCTTTATAAAAGATTATATACTTACATAAAATCTTCTACTTAAATATTATTCCTTTAATGGTTATTTTCATCTCTCGTCACACAAACTGATTTTATTATCTAAAGTGGTGTTTGCATCTTCGAGTATGCTAAAACCAGCCAAGGCAATGTGATGCCTCAGTTTTTTTATGGTCTTGACCTTAGTCATCCTGTGTCTTTGCACAATCTTTTTCAATAGCATTTTCATGTCATCAAGTTTCTTACAATGCTACAATAATAATATTTAGATTCAGACTGCCAATTTTTGCTACAATGACCGTCATTGAATGTTTTATAAAGGAATCTTAGTTACACTTCTCAGCTATTCAAAAGCTGTTATGGATTTGTCGCATGCTCTTATTGCTCTCACTGCACAAGTTTTGTTGCATATTGATTTCTCAAGTGGCCTTCTTTGTTGACGTTTAAACACAATATCTCCTTAGGATCATTCCATTATATTCTTCTAAGGTTTTGTCGCATGCTCTTATTGCTCTAATTGCAAAAGTTTGTAGAAATCGACAACAGGTATTTTGAAAATGAAATTTAGATTGGCAGAAAAAGTAATGGTTATCTTCAAGAAGTAAGCTTCCAAGTACTTACATTTTTCTACTCACATTGCTATACTATTGGACATAATGCCTCGAGTTGTTTTAAACTCAATCCCCACCTCAAAATTTGTAACAAATCAAATTTTGATGTTCCTGTGTCCAAAGGTTCCTCCAGAAACCAGATGTTTTATGTCCCAAAGCTGATTCTGTTGGTTGTGACGAACGATCCAGTTGCCTTAACGAGGGATCCTCAGCTGATGAATCTTGTCGAAGAAAATTTGGAAGTATTGATTGCTAGCTTTTTGGAGGCCTATCGTGATAAAGATGATGTTGTTTGTATGGCTCATGGGTCTGGGTTGTGCTTGAGTGACCAGCCTTCTAAGTCGTGGGCTACTTCCTCACTAATCAAGGAGTTTTGGGCGCCTTTTTTGGGTTGTCAAGGTTGTTTTATTGTTAGATCCCTTGGGCAATGGAGGGGAACTTGTGGGGTACGTGAAGTACTTATCACTAGATCTTCAAAATGTGCTTTTATAAACATCCAATATGTTGAAGATGAGGGTTGGCTTTTTGATGAGGAAGGTGTGACTATGCTTTAAGAAGAGCTCCAAATTTATCTTGTTAAAATCCTGATTGTTTTACGTAGGAGGGCATTCGACCATTAAATTGAGGAGACTCCTCTTGATGCTGGTTTGAACTCGAATCCTCGTGCATTAAAGTTTTATCAATATGTTCATAGTATGGCTCATGCTGATTTAACATTGGAAGATGAAAGAAATTCTAAAAAGAACTCTGAGATGGAACCAAATGAAGAATTAAAGGATATCTATCGAATTCAAAACTTTTACAAGATTTACTTGTTAGATATAAAGAAAAAAAGAAAAAAAATAAAATAAAAAAGAAAAGATTTTAAAGCCAACCAAAAAGTATCTTATAGCTAGTTGGGCTTTTATAGAGAAGTTATTTTCAATTTTTGTTGGGAGCATGAATCTTGTGAAGTTTGATGGTCATTTTTATTTCTCTTTTTTTCTTTAATTTTTTTATTTTATTTTTGTTTCGGTCATAAATTTCATTTTTGTTGTGCAATAGTTTTAACTATATATATATGTGTGTGTATTAAATATGATTGGTTTCAAGTTAATTACAAGTCGAGTCAGCCAGACTTGTGAACTTGAATTTTCTGAGTTTGAGTTATGTCAAATAGAATTTGAATCAAATCTTATTAATTAAAAAATAATACAAATTTAATGTATATTATAAGTATTATTGGTGATATTCTTGAGATGCTCAAAGCAAACAGAAAAAAAATCAAATTTATTAATTGTATACAAGCTATAATAATTTGATATTTATTTTGAGAATTTTAAAATTGATTGTTTATTAACAAAATTTAACAAATGTATATATTTTAACATTGTTTAGATTTTTCTTATAATAATTTAAAATGATTTAAATAAAAATTTTAATATATTTTTTATTAAATATGTGCACATTCACATTTTATAATCTTATCCACTATCAGAGCCACTCTAATCTTGTTATGAATGAACACATTTCTCATTGTATCCTTTTGAATATACCCACCCTTTCATCTAAGTTAGCAACATTATCTTCATAACTCTGATATATCAATAAGTTCAATTTTGCTAGTATTCAGCTCTATATAAAATAACATAGTTGCTTTATAAATTTTTCCTTTATATTTGAGTGAGAATTTTTTATTGCACAACACTAGAATAGTTACATATCTTCAAAGTAGCTTGGATCATATTAATCAATTGCTCTCTATTTTACAATAATTTTCTATAGTTGAAACCAAGGTATTTGAACCTCTCGCTCTTCTTGATCACGCGGATCTCAATTGGTATATCCAATTACGATTAAACTTGCCCTCCATGTATTTTGTTTAGATCTATAAAATCTTATAGATTCTTAAGTAGTTATTAACAATTTTGATTTTTTGCTTTAACTCCAATCCTAATTTTTTCAATTAAGAGAATAGCATCTGCAAATAACATTCAGCAAAGAATCTCCTCTTAAATGTGTTCAACAGGAATATCTATAATTAAAGCAGATATATAAATAAAAATAGAGTCTTGGTGTATTCAATAATAATAGAGAAATCTTTATACAAGCCACATTGCAATTGAACACATGTTATAACATAAATAAATCACATTATATTTTTTTCTCTTCAAAATTCTTCAAATAAATTCTCTAGTATAAATCTTCTCAAGATTAGTAAAGATTAAATAAATATCTATTTTTTTATAAAAATTTCTCCATAAATGCTCTTCATAAATATATAGTTTTCATGTGTATATTTGCTTGCCATAACACCATTTTAATTTTGAAAACTATAAATATCTTTTTGTAATATGTACTCATTAATTTAATTCATCTATAATTTGCATAGTAAGGATATTTGTCTATAAATTTATAAATATTTATTATAATACTCATTTTTTATTTATTTAGCATCATTTTAGCCTTCAATAAAATATTAAATAATTTAGTAAGTTTAAGAAATTTCAAAATCACTCAAATATTTTCACACATCCATAAATGTCATTAACCACTTTGCCACTCTTTGCCTCCTTTAGAATATTTTAAATCTCACATTTACTAACTTGTTAAATAAAAGTGTAATTAATAATAATTTTATAATTATCATATTCATTTATATTCATTATATTGGCATAAATATCATCCAAAATGAACAAAAATATATATTTATTTATATTGAATATCTTCATCTCAACAATAAATTTAACCCTTATTTTTAATATATTTTAATTTAGTCAATATTTTTCCATTGTCTTAATATTTGAATGTTTTATATATACATCCCTCCTAAGAAGATTTCGATTATCATAAAATTTATAAAATATGTAATTTTATCACAAATTATTATTTTGGATTTATGATAAATTAATTTTTACTTGTTTAAATTGTTATTATCCAATTTTATGACCTATTTTAGATATAATATTATATTTATACTCATAATTTTTAAAATTTAAAATCAATAATCAATAAAACATATAATCATTTGTAAAATAAACAATATATTTTTAATATAAAATAATTGATTTGAGTTTAGGAAGCCCTCTTTTAATAATCTCTTTTTTAAAAGAAAATATTAATGATCATATCATCTAATCTCTTTTAAATTCTTGTAATATTATAGAGAAATGTATCTCTCATTATATACCTTCTATAATATTAGTCTTTAAATTATAATCCAAAATGATACTCAAATCATTCTTATCATAATTTTTCTAAAGTACCAAAGTTTATAACCTACATTATCAATTTCACTATAGCCAACTTTTTTTAATATATGATGCTTTTCCTCCTATTAGAGATAGTATCTATTGACTAACAAAGATTTCTACAATAGTGCCAATGTTCTAACTACCTATCATATGTTAACTTTTTACTCGTACTCGTCCATAATTTGGGAATCCTCGTGGATTTAGCACTACACTCCCAATAGTCAATTTAGGGACATCTGCACATTTTCAATGTATTCTTCGAACCAAATTATATTATAAGATGATTTGAACACAAATTTTACATATATAACAATTCTTTAAATATTAAAAAACCTGACAGTAACTCTCTCTTATTTTCGTCATTACCAAGCCTCTGAAGGTGTTCGCCGCTGTCAGGTTTTCAAGCCCGAGCTCGTTGTCCCTCAACTGCTCAGTTGTATTATTAATTTAAAATTTAAAATTGGTCTTTTAGGTAATTTTAAAGAAGGTATGTTAAATAAAATATCCCTACTTAGAAT
This sequence comes from Gastrodia elata, assembly GCA_016760335.1. Taxonomy (NCBI): domain Eukaryota; kingdom Viridiplantae; phylum Streptophyta; class Magnoliopsida; order Asparagales; family Orchidaceae; genus Gastrodia; species Gastrodia elata. The sequence continues at coordinate 10,370,259 of CM028671.1, forward strand.
TGACAACAATGATATGATCATAGAAATATATATATATATATATATATATATATATATATATATATATATATATATATATATATGTATATCATTCAGCCCCCAAATAGTTTATTTCTAAATAATATAATTAGCGCTAATTATTCCCTCAAAATAGCAATAAATTAAAACTGTATGCTGTTGTTATAATATAAATAGCTACAGAGAGAGGAATTCCCATAAAATTAGGGATCGCACATTCATTAATCCAAAACTAATTAATTTTGATGATCAACGAAGCTTAATATCCCTTAATCTAGAGAGAGAAAGCGAGAGTAACCTGAAGATGCTTTGCACGAACATAGGGGCTGTCTCCGACTGGAACTTTGTGTATCATATGAAACACATCTTTTCTCTCTCCTTCCCTTCTCTTTACTTCCTCCATTCTCTCTCTCTCTCTCCCTCTCAGAAAAAGAACAGCTTAGGGTGTTTATTCTAAACCTTTCTGACGTGAACTCGCAGAAAACATTAATACATGATTGGGTGATTTGGATTTGGACGGAATAGCGTCGAGATTCATAGATCCTATGTTGGACGAGGGTCCTCTGTTTTTGCTGTAAATAATTCTTAAAAAAATCATTTATCTGATTTTATTTTAAGTTTTAAGAAAAAAAAAAAATTATATTTACACAATAATATACATCAAATAAATAATTAAGAATAATAATTTTTTTTTTTTTTTTTCCAACTCACAAAAAATTTATTCTATGGCTCCCAAATATCTTCCAAAATATATTGTTGATTATGATTTAGGGAGTTAAATGAAATAAATTTTTTTTATTAAATCTACTTTTATTTGTAGAGCTCATAAAAATATATTTTTTAAATCTTAAATTCTAATCATCCATACTTTTTTTTGAAAAATATTTAGGAGCTAGTAATATTTTTCTTTTGATATATACTATTTTCAAATAAACAAATAGTGAAAATTAAGCTCTAAAACATATTTACAATTTTTATAATATGAAATATATTTACAATTCCTTACTTTCTTAATCTGTGAATAGTGAAATTAATTAGTATTATTCTATGCTTAAGGAAGAAATTACTTAGTATTATAAATTATAATTAATTAGTATTATAATATTTAACTGCAATAATAGTATGCTATAATCATATTAATATTTTTTTAATAAACTAACTAATATTTTTTATTTTATAAATTAAAAAATAAATAAAGTAAAAATTTATACAAACTAATATAATAAAATTATAATTGAGTATTAATCATAAAATGTATGTTAAACAGTAATCATGAATTTATTGTGATTAATATCATTATTTACAAATAAAATAAATGTAATAATACTAATAAAATAAACATTATTAGTAAAATATTATATGTATAATAAAAAGTTTACATAATTAATGATGATTAACCTCATAAAATTTGAAACAACGTGTAAAACGACTAAAACCAAAAAAAATTAGAATTTGAGTCAACCCGTGCGTTAAACAAATCAGGTTAATGTTGCAAATTCTAACCCGAAGGCAATACGGTGATAGGTTCGGGTCAACAGCATGATGGGTTCATGTTACATGGGTTAAATTGAGTTGTTACATATGCATTAAGAATGTTTTAACATGGGTTAAATTATGTTGAGTTAGGGTCAACCCTTTCAAGAATGGGTCATGCTCGAGTTAAGAGTTAGGACTATTTCAGTAAACACGATGGGTTCATGTTGGTTTCTATTGACTTGATTTAATTTTGGGTTAGACTCAAACTAGACTCATTAACAATAATTAACAGTTTTTAATGATTATAAATATATTTTGTGTCTACCTAAAATAATATATTTTAATATGTCAATCAAAATGAGTTAATGCTTAGGCACTTGTATGCAAATAAGCATCTACCTCGCTAGTTATGCTGGTTGTAATGAGGTTCATAGGTGTGCCCAAGTGCCCATGCCGCTCTTTGTTCTTGATTCCAGCAAGCATGTGAGCATGACTAAACATCTAACCCACAATATGACTATTTCTTAAGGGAGCACGTGGGGGAACCTAAGAGATCATCCCTCTGACTGCTTGATACCAATTGGTGCCTAGGAGCACATATGTGCTCGACTTGCTACATGTCTCAATATTCCTTGACTCCAATGGACGTTTGGCGCACCTATGGGACTAGCTCAATTGCTTCTAATTTGTTCCACCTCACATCTGGGCTCATCTGAGTGCCTAACCAATTTTCTATTTAAGTTATTATTAAATTGAGGAGATGTTTGGTACATCAATCGCTCAGGTTCGCTTAGGCGCCTCAGGAGCTCAGGCGTGACCAAGCTCATCCAGGCGCCTCATTGACAGGACCCTGGGCGCTCAGGCACGCCTCGGCACCAGACAGGCAGAAACCTAGACGCTTGGGCACACCCAGGCGTCCGCCTATTTCATGACCCATTTCTTGGAACATATAAAATCAAAAACAGCCGACTAGGGTTCTATTCTTATCGTTTTCCTCAGCCCCCATCCTAAATATTAGAGGGTTATTGCAACGCCTCGTCCTGTCGCTATGCTCAACGTAATATCGTTAGCGCCGGAACATCACGTTAACTGAAAAATGAAAGTCATAGTGTCTTTCCGAGACCTTTCCATTGATACTCAAATCGGCATCAAACGATTATGTTATCAATGCCAATAATGGAGTTAAATAACTATGTACACAGAAATTTGTATTTGCAGATTTATATCTTCTTCCCTAACATTTGCAGATTTTAATGAGCTTCTAATGGATTCCACATCTTAATTACAGATTCATAGATATGCAAATAAGATAACACAAATATTTAGATATGCAAATGAGCATAAGAATAAAATGGAATAGTCATTGGATTAACCAATAGAGGATAATGAGGTACCTTAGATTATCAAATAGAAGTTTCTTCTAGAGATCCTTGGAAACCTGAGAGCTTGAAAGATTGGAGAGCTTCTCTTTAACAGTTTGCACAATAAAAATGGAGAATGGGGGGAGAGCTTCAGCTGAGCAAATGAGAGAAGAAGAGGAGTTAAAGGTCTATCTAAAAGGAGAGAAGGGGACAGTGCTCCATTAATGAGTCTTCTCATCAGCATAGATGGAAAAGAGAGGGCAGCAACCCATTCGAGTGTAAAGAATGGAAAGGAAGGTGCTGGGAAGGAGGGTTGAGCAGCATGGGGATCAGCTTAGGAAAATAAGAGGGCAATGGATAATTAATAAATTTCAATTTAATTTATTTAATTAATTATTGCCTTAAAAGTCAGATTTTGCAACGTGCTTTGAAAAATCTCAAAATTTTAACCCTAGTTAATTTGGGGGTGAATAACTCAACGGTGAAGTCGGATTTCGATTCCGATGAGTATTTAATTTTCCTATTTTTTGGGGTCTTTAATTACATTAAAATATTCATGAAAATTCGACGACTTCCAAACACGTCCAAAATATCACCCCTAGCTAATTTGGGGGCGACGAGCGCAATTGTGAAGTCAGATTTTGAGTTCAAGGTCAAACTAAATATCTCAAAGTTCTAATTAATTAAATATTATTGAATATTCCAATTATTTGATGGAGCTCCGAATCACTCCAAATCTCCGGGGATTGGTTCAAATGACTAGATGAACTCAATGAAATAATAATTAGAATAAAATTAAGCTAAAATTAAGCTAAGTAATAACATATGGTTATTATAATAGCACTACATTTCCCTTTCTTACAATTCATTCTTTGATTTTGTATGATTGTCATCCTATTGTCAAACTTAATTGAGCCCGAGTGAGCTCAATTGGGTCATGATAGAGTCATGCCTGCATAGTGAAGGACAGTGCTCCCCTCGCAACCCTAGTAGATGATCCAAAGCCCCACCGCCGCTCCCAAGGTAGTCTCTAGCTTGGCTTTGACCCATGGAATATATAGGGACTCTAACTAGGTAGATTAGTTCATCAAAGAGAGTGCGAATGCCCCAAACAGTAAACCCTAGGGTCGAGAATTCGACGACTAGGGTTAGAACAGTATATGTGATTTTAATTAAGGCTTCTCATGCCAACATGTAGAGCTCCTTAATTGCTTTGTTTAGTATATGCCACATTGTCTGAGACATCCCGTGCACGAAGAATTTGGATGCCCTATCTTGTGAAAGTTGGTCCCAGACAAAGACGATGAACAGTGCCGGGCGAGTCAGCCCTGACCTACGCGACACTGCTTACGGACCCGCACACACGAGTTGTTCGCGTGCGGGCTACGGCCAAGGGCTAGCTGCACGCAGTTGGCGCCAAATGCGTAGGAGATTATGTATGAATTTATTAATTAAATTATTTTAATCCAAATTTCACTTGAGTAATATCTTTTTAAATACTTGTCCAAATATGTTAATATTATATCTTAAAGTGATCAGAAAAATATGAAGAATGTTTTTGTGATATTAATTTTTTAATTAGAATAATATTTTCATTAATGACTTTTTGGAACCCTAATTAATTTAGGTTAAATCATAATTAAGTCAAATTAGCTCTAAATTAGTCATACTCACAATTATTATTCTTAATATGCTATAGAGGAGGCAAATTTACTAGTTTTGCTTATATTGGATGACCAATATAGAATTTGACTTTTGGGAGCTTAATTTCGTATTAATTTTTGAATGATAAAATATGGGTTGGCATGTTAGGATCTCTAAGCCTTAGGAGAGAGTAGCCGGAGCATTTCCATCACATTGACTGATCGTAGTAGAGAGAGTGTAAGGTAAAAGAACACTTAGGGTGATTTTAGGAAATATCAATTTTGGATATTTAGGAGTATATGTCATGAGGGATATAGAGTTGGAGTGAGATTCATTTGAGTTAGATCTTGAATTATTAGAAGATTAGGACAACTAGTAAGTAGTTAATTTATGGTGCAAGTCATAATGATAATAGTTCTTGATCCAATTGAAAAGACTTGAATTGGTGATGTAGCACATCCTAATAATATTATCAAAGGCCCAATACTAAGAGCCACAACTAAAGCTCAATGGAAGAATTTGAAGATGGACCAAACTACAAGAGCCTAATCTAAAACCCAATAAAGAGCTCATATATTGGGCTTACTATTTGTATTTTGTTTTATTGATATTATACTTTTTATTTATTAAGGCACATGTTTGGCCAACCATATTATGAGGAAAATATTTAATGTAAATAGTTGGAATTACTCCATCACAAATTGCCAACTACCCATCATTCCCTCCAAAATTTCTCTCTAAATTTCTTCCAAAGCTCATAGAGTAAGAGACTTATAGTGCATATAAATATGAGCAGAAATGTAATGTAATAAAGTAACTTGAATGCAATTTTCTTGTGATGAATTGCTCTCATATTGCTTGGTGCTTGATAGTGTCAAGTTTGTTAGTTATCATTTGTAAGTTAGGTTGTTATCTGTGGCGTCCCGCTCCCCGTCGTGGTCCTATTAACCCTTAAGTTAACATGATTATAGTGAGGCGGTCACCAAATGGCAAGGTCCTTGCTTATGATTAGGTTAGTGGCTATACTAACTCATTATAACCAAAGACTTTGTCATTATCCAAAGAATTCATCACTAAATATAAATACAAGGAGAACAGAGTGCGAGAGCATAAATACAAACATCCATCCATTATATATAAATACAATATCTCAGAATAAGTAAAGTGCAGAAAAATAAAGTTCAACCTGTATTATTATAACGTTAAATAGTTTAAGAACTGAAAATAAACACTCGGCCTCACAATGCAGTAAATAAAGATATACTAAGTCTAAAGATCTTCAGGTGCACGCTCCTCCTCCAATGGCAAGTCTTCTACTGGATCAACTGCTTCAAACAACTTTGAACCTATCATCATCAATTTCATAATGATAGGGGCCCAGCCAATAAAAGAAAAATCTTAGTTAGATAAAATATCTAAGCACATTTTATGGTAATCATTTTATTATATTCATTAGATATCACCATTAACATTAAACACAAAAGCATATAAGTAGGAGCAAAAATGCGTAAGAAAGGATAAGGTAAGGCTATAAATAATTAGTTTATATTTTAAATAACTAGGAAGTAAGCAATACCTCCTCCATAGCAATTGCACAAGGTTAAATAAGTAAGAAAAGACTAAAGTAAGCGACTATACAGAAAATACATCCTAGACATGCTTATGATCAACATAGAATTATGCTAATTAACATAAAGGTAAGTGAACATATAAAATAGTATAAAATTGAAAGCAAAGCTAACATCCTATATCTATACAAACAACAAGTAAGACTATCATCCTACAAGTGTATAAGTAATGAGTAAGACTAGCATCCTATATGTAAACAAAGCTAGAAAATGTGGTAAAGACTGTAAGTAAATATAGTGCTAAAATTCATAAAAGAGTAAAGTAAAACAATAAATTCAAAATTGAAAGCTGTCTTGGCTACTCAAGCCACTCAATTGGAAGTACACATAGTATCACTTAACCTGATGAGCTAAGACAAAAGCTCTGAACTGTATGCACTGAAATCACTAAGCCTGATAGGCTAAACATAAATACTGAACTGAATATTACTGAAATCACTTAGCCCGATAGACTAAACAGAAACATCAAGTATAATTGTACTTAAATTAGTATTACCATATCAAATCCCGACTAATCAGTCAGTAGGGAAAGAGTCTACATACAACCCATCCTAGTATCGGACTAGGCATGGCATAGACTATAGGACTAACTCTAAGTTCTAGCCGATCCCAATGAAAGAAATGAAGAGGTATACTAATTAAGCTACATTCTACTAAAAATACGAGTAAAAGAGCAAATGCTACTTATTTATTTTCAAAATTGACATGGGATACTTATCAAATATCTTATGTACACAATATATGTTCAAGGTATAAGTCTCAATTATAAGGTAAGCAAAGCATCTAAGTCAATGTAAGCAAGATACTCAACTAGGAGATAGGAGATATCTATTGTTGTCTAATTTATTTATTCTATCTACTCTAAGTTACATAAGCTCAAAATCTCCAAGTCCTACTATCGAGTGTAACCCAGATTCACGATCTTATAGATTGAAAACAATTAGAACTGATCAGGTTCGAATCTTATTAAATCAATGTTGACTATACAAGTTAAATAATAAATTAATCGACCTATTTTGATATATTATCATAATCCTAATCCATCTTGATTGATCAAATCAAGATGAAAGGATTAAGAATTAAACTCCAAATATTGGGGTTTAATCACTTAATCCAAATGTATATCTAAGGGTCTAAAGTTTAGAACCCAAGTCTTATAGATTAGGTTAAAGCAAATCCTAATGATTAATCAACTCATTAGGATAGATCTCTATACTTAGTTCTAAGATTTAAAGATCAAATAATTATTAAGTAAACTAGGAAAATCTATAAACTAGTAAACTCAAGGCTTCACCTATTAAGTAACCCAATTTACTCAATAGATGAACTCTAACCTAAGTTCTATTTCTAATCCTATGAATTAAGGCTCTTATTTATTAAGAGTATCTCTTAAACACACATCCTAACTAATATTATAAAGACTTATGGGAATGATTTAAGAAGGTTAAGGAAGGAAGGAAAACTCATAATTTTACTTTGGATTTTCTTAAGGACTTAAAATGAGATTTTTAATCAAAGATCATACTAAGCCTAATAATCACATAAATTATGATTTAAATCATTATTCTTACTATTTATATTATTTATAATATGATTCTACGGCTTTATGTAAACCCTAATTTTGGGCAAAATGACCATTTTGCCCATACTTAAGGGTTCAAAGATCAACTTTTGATCTAGGGTTCTAAATCTGAAATTTATTATGGCAAAATGTTTCTTATTGTCTAATGTAAGATTAGACAGTAATTACATTAATTTTGGGTAATTATTAAGCCTCATGAGATCAAATTAATAAATTTAACTCATAGGGGCAATTGGGTAATTTGGCCTAATGAAATCTAAGTTTTTTATCAGTTTATTGTTGCTTACTATCTAAGGGTTCTATAGAATCTAAAATTACTGAATTCTGATAAGTATTGGCTAAGTTATAGCTAATACAAGCTTAGGAGTAAATGGGTCATTTAAGGTTTCTTAATTAATGGTCAAAAATCATAACTTTTCCAATTGGTGTCCAAATTAAGTAAAATTAGTGGTTATAGTTCACAAATAATCCAATGATTACATTAATTAGTAGTAGGCTCAATTTGGACTCTAATTGGCTAAGTTATGGCCTAATTAAGGTTTAGGGTGATTAGTGGGTGATTAGTAAAATTAATCATCAAAATACTAAACCAACCACACCACTAGGTTTCAATTTACTCTAAGAGTTATCTGAAACTTGAATTATTCAATTTGGATTATTAAATTTGTTAATCTTTACTAATCAAAATTTAGAGTAATTAACATTGATTAAGAAATCTAACTGTTATATCTTAAATATTTTTGTAGTTTTCTGTTAATTAAGTTTTTTTGATCAAAATAGATATATGGATCACCTAATTTGGAGATCAATTGATCAACTTATGGTCAATTGAAGTTTTAGGGTTAATTGAGCTAATTATGGTTTGATCCTAAAAGTGATTAAGCTCAAACTAATCCAAACAGAGAATTGAACACTACTAGGTTGATCCTTAGAGTTTGCTGATTATTTTGAGACCCATATTGGGTATGTGTACATAAAGTTATGACTAGTTAAAGTTTTTGGACATTTTTAGAATTATTTAAATACCCTAAATGTCACTATGCAAAATACAAGTTATATGGGAAATTGGACAGCACCAAAAAATTCTCCTAATTTTGCTGATTAAAATGCTATTTTTATTTGCATAATTTGGACTTATATTTTGCAAGATATAGGTTCCTAAAGTGTTAGGATTTAATTGATTAAATTAAATCTATTTATACTAATCATATTTAATTAATTTTCTTTTTTATTTATATCTAATATTTAAAATTTAGGTTTTTTGCAACTGGTGGGCCCAACAAAAATAGGTGGCACTCAGGAATTGGTTGGATCAGGAGTGTGGGCCTCACTGCTATCTCAGATGAGACAGCCATCACGGCTGTCGAATTGCGGGCCCCACCACAGCCGCGGGACCTCGGGATGCCGACATGCGTTCCATGTGAGACATGTGGCACAATGAAGGGCCGTTGTTTGCACTTGCGGGACCTGCCACTCTGCCTACAAAGCAGGTGGGTATCTGGCCGGGTCTGACCCAGCCTGAGACGGACCCGAGCCCTTCTGCCAGAAGCGGGGATGCGCGGCTAGGGCAGCCAGATTGAAGGCCAATCCGGCAACCTCAGAGGTTGGCCCTCATATCGATCGAAAGGTCTTGAAGTGACCTTTCGATTGGTACCAAAAACACCACCAGAGGAGACGCACAACCCCGACAAAGTCAAGCCCTAGTGATGGATATCGGGACAATACGAGTTTAACTATAAGAACAGTATATGATTTCGTGAATTTGATCAATCGCGATAGGTTATGCACAATCAACACCATTTGATTTATTATTAATCTAATGAAATAACGAAATGAAAAGATGCGAGTGAAAATTGTAGAAAGAATAGAGGAAAACGAATGATACATGGATCTACGACGCTAGATTACTCGAACCAGGATGAAGACCTAAGAGCTTGCTCGACTTCAAGATCTCAGTTTTTTTGTGCAAATCGGGACCATGGATCATCCATAGCATTAATCTAAGTCCTAATGCAGTGGAGGATGCCATCTGCCGAAGCCCTTCGAAGTGTGCCGAGGCTTCGCACCCACGCGTCGTGCTTGCGGGGACGACAAACCACAGCCGTCTGATCCCACGATCAGACGGCGCAGAAGACTCATCAAGGTAGACGGCGCGGATATAATTTAGGGTGATGGCGTTAGGTTAAGCGACGGCGCCGGTTAAGATATTTTAAATATATTATTATTTTATTATTTTCAAACCTATTTTATTAATTAAAATTAACTAATTAAATACATTCCAAAAATTTCCAATAAATCACCCTTAGCTAATTGAGGGGTGAGAAACGCAATGGTGCGATTGGATTTTCGATTCGATGAGTATTTATTTATTTGAATTTTTAGGTATTTAAATAATATTAAAATAATTAAACGAAAATTCGACAACTTCCAAATGCATCCAAAACTTCACCCCTAGCTAATTTGGGGTTGTTGAACGCAATGATGAAGTCAGATTTTTGATTTGGGGTTAAAATAAAAAGTCAATTTCTAGGGTTTTGGAATTTTCCAGAAATCAAGATTTGATCTAGTTGATTCCTGATTTGACCTAGATCTTAGAGATGAGTTATAAATGACTTAATTAGTGAACTAATACCATAATTAAGACTTAGATTAGTGTTACTTGACCTAAGTAATAACCTGAGTTGTTATATTATCTTATTTTATCTTTTTATTTTTTTACTAAACTCTTATACTCATAATCTCAAATCATAATCACCTCTTATCCCTCATCTTAAGTATCATTTGAAATTAATAAACTATTATCTAAAGTCTCAAACACACTCCAAACTCCACCATAACTTCTATGGCTAAATCTGAAATAGCATGACCTAGTTTTATTCCCTACCCCTCAACGCCCATATAAACCCCACCAAACTTATCCATCTACTCCAAATCCAAACTATACATCATAGATTATCCATTATACTTTAATTCCAACCCTTTAACCTACCAAAAACCCACCAACAAGAGAGATATTTTGTATCTGCCCAAATTAGAGCCAAGCGAGATTAGCCTCGGTTTCCTTTTTGATAGTCCACTTAATCATTCCACCACAAGCTCCAGATATTATTCTTAAATATTATTATACTCATTTATACAATATTTGAATACCTGATTCACCAAAAAAAAGTACCCAATAGCATCATATTTTGGTATCAGAGCAAGGGTAGAAAAGTTGAAAAAAAAGTATCTCGCCATGAGGAATAAATTTTGGTAAAATCGTCTCCATAAGCTTTTGTGATAACCCACTTAAGTAGTAATAAGTGAAACTCTTAAATATCGAGGTGCCTTTTCAGATAACGGTGGAATTCTTGATAAGAACTCCAAAGTTAAGCGTGCTCATGTGGGAGCACTCCCAGGATGGGTGACCTGCTGGTAAGTTATCTTCTGAGGGCAAAACTGTGAGGCATTTCAGGCCAAAATGAACAATACATTGGTGCTTAAGAGTTTGAGCTATTACTAATAGTATCAGAGCAAACCATAGGGTGTCAGATAGGAGCTAAGTGCCATACATGGCAAAGTACCACTTCATGTGAGCAGCTTCTTGAACTCATGATAGTTAAGGTGCTACATGGTTGTGGGTACCTTTTGCGCCTGTGTGGATACTGACGAGGACGTCAGTTACTTAAGTTGGGGAGATTGTGATGACCCACTTAAGTAGTAATAAGTGAAACTCTTAAATATCGAGGCGTCTTTTCAGATAACAGTGGAGTTCCTGATAAAAACTCCAAAGTTAAGCGTGCTCATGTGGGAGCACTCCCAGGATGGGTGACCTGCTGGTAAGTTATCTTCTGAGGGCAAAACTGTGAGGCATTTCATGCCAAAATGGACACTATCTTAGTGCTTAAGAGTTTGAGCTATTACTAATGGTATCAGAGCAAACCATAGGGTGTCAGATAGGAGCTAAGTGTCATACAGGGTAAAATACCACTTCATGTGAGCAGCTTCTTGAACTCATGATAGTTAAGGTGCTACATGGTTGTGGGTACCTCTTGCGCCTGTGTGGATACTGACGAGGACGTCAGTTACTTAAGTTGGGGAGATTGTGATGACCCACTTAAGTTGTAATAAGTGAAACTCTTAAATATCGAGGCGTCTTTTCAGATAACAGTGGAGTTCCTGATAAGAACTCCAAAGTTAAGCGTGCTCATGTGGGAGCACTCCCAGGATGGGTGACCTATTGAGAAGTTATCTTTTGATGGCAAAACCGTGAGGCATTTCAGGCTAAAGCGAATAATTCCTTGGTACTTAAGAGTTTGGGCTATTACAGCTTTTGAGTCATGTCAATAAGTGTATGGTAAGTTAATTATTTTCATATTAATTACTTAAAAATTTATCATATTACTTGCAAGTCTATAGTGTGTGTATAAACTCCCAATTAGTGAGCACCATTATATAGCCTAGCCAATATCCTTGTGTGAACATACCTTAAGCATTTACTTGAGTGAAAGCATAGACATGGAGTGTTCCACTTAATAATGAAGCCTTTGCATTAATGCAAACAAAAAAATTATATGAAAATCCTTACTTTATATGTTTGGTATTTGTGATAATATTAGTTGCTTGTTTTTCATCACTTAAATCAATTTATAATTCTTAAGAAAATAAGATTTTTAAATTTAAGCAACAAAAAAAAATTCTCTTTTCTTGGCATTAAACATTTATGCATGAGAATATACTTGTATAAAATTTAGTGTATTGCGAAGTTAAAAGGAACTTTGTCAAATTCTTGTAACCAGCCTAAGGAGAGCTTGGAACGTAAGTGGCCAAGTGCTCCCCTCCTCATTTGGAAGTTTTTTTAACTTAGAATTTACATTATTTTTAAATTTATATTTTATATTTCACCTTCTCACTTTTAGCTTTTTTTTTTCTCATATTTCTTAATTAAAAAAAAAATTGCACCAACATCAATTTTCCAAGGTCAAATTGAGAATTTAACCAAAGATAATAGATTCCTTAAATCTTAGGATTCATGAACATGAAACAAAGACTATGTAATTATTTGAGAAAAATAAAACTCAAATGCAAAAAATTAAAGATCAAAGGCAAATCATCTTAAACCTCTTACAAAATAATAAAAATTATGCTCCACATTCTATTCATAATCTTAACACCCCTATGAAAGATGATGGCTCATACATAAATGCAAGTGATTATCAACCCCATGTTCCACCACCTCCCCAAACTCATCAAAGATAACTAAATCCTAAGAATGGATAAATGAGAGACCACCAATGAGTTGCTAATAATTTTAATAATCCCTCTATAAGAGTTAAAGTTGAAGATTCTACTTATAATGGCACATATGATCTAAATAAATTTTTAGATTAGTTAACCTAAATGGATGACTTCTTTGATTGGTACAGGATGGATGATTATCAATGAGTTTCTTTGGCTAAGATGAAATTGACTGGTCATGCTAAGATTTATTGGATAAACATTTTAGTAAAAGAACAAATATTTAAAAAGACAAATCTTACTTGGATAGAGATAAAAGAAGTGCTTAGGTCAAAATATTGTCCTCGACATCATGATAAGAAATTACATGGACAATTGTTGACTCTAAGGCAAGGCTCTCTTTATGTAATAGAATACTTAGATACTTTTGAGGATATAATTTCTAAAAGTAATTGTGGGAATCATGATTGACAATTTGTTAATAAATTTGTTATTGAGCTTAGAATGGAAATTAGAAATAAGGTCAAACTTTTTGATCCCCAAATCTTAGAAAAAGCTTTCCATTATGCTTTACTTATCGAACAACAAAAGAAGTCAACTTTAGTAATACAAACTAGAGCTTAAGTGACTTTTAATTCAAATCATAAGTTAACTACCAGACCCATTCCACCCTTTACCTTAAACTATCCACCCAAAGCTCTTTTTAAGAGAAGCTTTAATAATAGCAGATATATTATTTGTTTCTATAATCACAAGAGATATCACATGCATAACTAATGTAAGGCACAAATCTTATTGTTATATGAAGTTCATGACCAAATAGATAAAGCTGTAGAAGAAATTTATGATGTTACCACGTCATCAAATGAATAATTTGTGGATGATACTCAAATTAATATGATGAGATGCCTTACAATAGCTAAGTATAAAGAAGAAGGTTAGAGGAGAAGGAATATTTTTAGCATGTATGTTGTGTTTAATGAGCGAAGGTGTAGGTTAGTTATTGATGGGGTAGTGCAATGAATGTTATCTCTACCAATACTATATTAAGAGCTAATTTAAAAATTGAATCTCATCCCGAACCCTTTCATATTAGTTGGGTTAGCCATACTCGCTTCTCATCACTAATCAATATTTAGTTCTAATCAAGATTAGTAGTTATGAGGATAAATTTTGGTGTGATGTGCCCCCTATGGATATCGCTCATATTCTACTTGGGTAACCATAGCTTTACTTGAGTGTAATTCATTATAGTAGTGAGAATATATATATTATTAAACATAACAATAAAACCATCAAACTTTTTCCAGACAGACCGCTAGAGAAGATAATATCTATAGTACCACATAAACCAACATCTGATCTTCAACCAAAACCCACTATCAAGAAAGAAGCGAAGCTTCAACTGATCGTGATAAGAGATCCAATGTGTAATTCAAGCTTTAGCTTATTTACTCATTCTTCTTCAACATTTGATGTAAGCTCAATGTAATTATGAATCTTAAGAAAAGAATTTTTTGGTCTGACTAATATTCACATCTTACATATAAAAGATGTTAACTTAAATATCAATGAGATTCCCATTCCTAAGAGGTTTTAACTCTCCTTTCTGAATTTAGAGAAATTATTTCGGAGAAACTCCCAAATGAATTACCACCACTTTGATTCATCCAACTAGCTATAGACTTAGTTCCATGAACACAATTCCCAAACCTTTTTCATTATATAATGAACCTCATTGAACGTGCAAAAATTAAGAGACAAGTTACAAAGTTACTTGAGAAAGGATTTATACAAGATAGTTTACTCCTTATGTGGTTCTTACCTTAATAACTCCTAAAAATAATGGAACATGAAGAATGTGTGTAACAACTCAAGTCGTTATTAGGATAATTATAACTAAACTTGACTCAAAAATGAAGACCTTGAGTGACTTAAAAATTAGGGAAAACTAAAAATGCTGTTGGATAGAGTATATTTTGTGAACGTAATGTTCAAGTTTTGAAGAAATCTGAATAACGAATACTCTTGAATTAATTTTTGAATTATTTAAATTCAGTAAATTATGAAAATTTAAAATAAGTTCAAAGTCAATGATTTTAGTTCCATTGGATTAAGAATATTATAAAAATGTTACAAAAAAAAGTTTCGTCAAATTTAGAGCTCTGGATTAACCATAATTAATTTTTAAAGTTTTTATCTTTAGAAATTAATAAAAAAATAAAAATATTGCTCCAAATTGAAAAAATTTTAAACGAGTCTATTTTTCTCATCAAGATACATCTCTGTGTCAAGTTTTGTTATTTTCTGACAAATAAATAAAAGAGAAAAAATAGAGAGAGAAAGAAGAGATAAAAAGGAGGAAGAAAAAGTCAAATTGAACACTTAAAGCATTTATAAAAAATATGACAAATTTCTTCACATCCAAATAGGAGGAGAGAAAAAATTTAATTAATAAATTAATTAAAAAAACTATAAATACATCCCCCCTATTTTCTTATTCCCTCCCCACTCCCTTCTCCTCCCCCACTCTCCTCCCACACTCCTCTTCTCTATATATGTATATATTTTTTAATTTATATAATTTTTATTTATGTTATTTTCTTATTTTTTATATATGTATATATTTCATAATTTCTGCAACTTTCATTTCTATCAGTTTTTTTTTTCGATATATGCATATATTTCTTAATTTCTATAATTTTCATTTTAGTCATTTTCTTATATATATATATATATATATATTTCCTAATTTATGCAATTTTTAATTCAATTATTTTCTTTCATTTAATATATATATATATATATATATATTATTTAAAAAATAAAATTATAAATTTTAATATATAAAGATAAATGACTAATATAATATTAATATTGATATTCTTACTAACATAAAATAAAAGATTTTATTCTTTCATTTGCAACTTTTGCATCGCTTTTAAACTTTGACTCACTTTGATATATTTATATAAAATTTTGTGCTTAGAACTTAAAATAAATGATCATAAATTGGTATCATGGGTTTATTCGGGTTGATCTCAGGTCTGTACAAACAATACGTTAGGCCATGACAAGTTGATATCTGAAAAAATATGGAGATTGCACATATCCTTTAAGGGGGAATGTGTAGTTAGTCAAGGACCCACATCTCAAATAGTTAGATTGACATATTTAACTCATTGATTATTCTGTAATTTTGTTCATCATAATAAATATTATATATTGTTGTATTTTCTTTTAAAAGGAGTACATATCTTAAATATGTATATTGCATTCATAATCATAAACATATCATACTTAAATATCATATTTTATTAGTATATGCTTCTCATACAGAATCATACTGCTTAAATACAAATTTTGATATCCTACAAACCTTACTTAGACCTTTGATTTTAATTAAATTTTTCTTTTCTTTTCTTTTTTTTCCATTTTTTTGTTCACCCTGACATTTACATATATATATATATATATATAACAATTCACGAACAATCTCTGGATCAAATATTTGATAAGGAGCTGATACATGATTCAACAACTTTGACATTAATTTTCTAAAAGTTTTAAATTTTTGCTTAGTGTATAATAGATTTTGTAAGACAATTATTATCTTTGTAATGAATATATTTCTTTTATTATTCTGGTATTTATGAATGTTATAATGAATGTGGAAGTGTGTGTTTTATACGCATCTAAATACACTGTTATACTAGACACCGATATGATCATGGGGAGTGGCACCTAACACTATATTAGCTATGCTGATATAACGGCGAGTCGCCACAGTTAGTATCAGAGCAGGATTACGAGAAAATTAGTATAAAAGTGCATAAGTCATCATTCATGCAATTGGAATCCTAGAAAAAATAAAATAAAAATATATAAAGTAAGAATTTTCAAAAATTATATAAATCAAAAGGAGAATAAAAGAATAGATATATAATCAAGGGAAAATAATTTATTTTTAGTTATTTTTTATTTTATTTTCTAGCTAATAAGAATATATTTGTTTTCATTTAGTATTTAATAAAGATATTTTATAAATCTACTCCAATGACAATATAATAATAAAAATTCTATTTTTTTGATGGATCATGAATATTCTTCTTTGATTCTCGAAACACCCTTAAAAGATCCGATATCAACCAAAACTTTCGTAAACCGTGACAACAAATTGTTTGATATTGTGAATGTCTATTGAAGCATATTAATACACAAAACCAAGCATTTTTAAGGCTTTAAATACAATAAAACCCCATATAAATAGTCCTACTTCTATACTATCAACTACCCATTTCCCAAATATCAAGATAGATAGACTATTTCAAGCCTTCTTAAGACTCCAATCACCAGTATTCAATGAAAGTGCTAACCTAATAGATGCTTAAGATTGGATAAAGAAGATAGAAAAATACTAACTAGAATAAAATGCCCACCTACAGATGTAATTAGATTAACCATCTTTAAGTTAGAATGAGAAGCAAAATACTGGTGAGAAACTACTGCAAGCTTACAGTTCATATGCATAGATATTGAGAATATCCAATGAGAAGAATTTGTCAAACCTTTTATAGCCAAATACATCCCTCCTTCTGCTTAAGCCATCATGAAAGATATGTGCATGCAGTTATGTCAAAGCAACCGTAGTGTTGCTGAATATGAAATTGAATATCAAAGACTATTCTGTTATGCACAACTACTAGAGAGCACCGAGTCTTCTGTAATGCTTAAAAATGCTACTGCATATCGTAGCGCCTGGCTCTCAGGCAGTGTGGGGCCCCCCGTACTGGTAATAAGAAGTATGGTGCTCCAACTGTGGCAAATCCCCAACTTAAGTAAAGTTAAGTAAATCCAACCTGACTTAAGTTAAAGACTTGTCACCAGGTGCTATAACATTCCTCAATATAAATATCAAAGTGGCGGAAGCAATATAAAATAGAGTAACATCCACAAGCATACATAGTAGTGAAAGAAAATGCAATATAGTAACTCATCACAATGCATGAAGTAAAGTACATCCAGAAAGTTAATTATTACAAACTGAAATGAATAACTGAAAATAAAAGACTCTCATCCTCACTAAAATAAACAAGGCAAAACTATCTAAACAGCAGCTGGAAGGTCCTCCTGAACGGCTCCTCCTCTGCGACACTGCCCACGAACACGTCTGAATTTGACATTTGTCGGTTCACAAATGCCAGGGCCCCA
Source organism: Gastrodia elata (assembly GCA_016760335.1). Classification (NCBI taxonomy): domain Eukaryota; kingdom Viridiplantae; phylum Streptophyta; class Magnoliopsida; order Asparagales; family Orchidaceae; genus Gastrodia; species Gastrodia elata. The sequence goes on from CM028671.1 coordinate 10,388,396, forward strand.
GCCAACAAAATAAAAAGGTTACAGTTAGACAATTATCTAAGTACATTTTAGGCTAGTTAAAGTGAACTGACTATTAAAGGATATCACATTTAACTTAACTATACGTGCAGCAGTAAAGGGTGCAACGAGCTATGAAAGAAAATGGGTTACTATAAACTATCTATTTATAGCATGCAACACGTATGTGAAGTAACATACAAGACTCAAAATAAGCAAGGTAAGGCTAAAAGCAAAAGAGATAACTGCAACTTGCTGAATAAACATGATCCTAACATGATTATGATCGAAGTAAAATATATGGAGTATAAAGGAACACAAGTACTGAATGTAATAAATTTCTAGCATCTTAAATATGCCATTTATACATATATCTAAGCTATAAAATATACATACAACATGCAGATTAATGTAAAAAGAAAAGCCACTGAGGCATGTGGCAAAAGCAAGCAATATATATAACATATAAAGCCACTGAAACATGTGGCAAAGCGAGCCAATAAAAAAATAAGACCACTGAAGCATGTGGCAAAGCAAACCAGAAACCAAAACAATACAATACAGCTAAAGTAGTAATATGCCTAAGTCTTAGTACTGCCATACCAGCCAATAGGCCATACAGGGCCTCCAATATCAATCAATCAATCAATCCCCAGCCTAGCCATCCAAATATGCTAGGTATGAGTCCAGTATATACAATACTACTACTAAAGAGGCAGACTAAACTAGGTCATATTCTACTACTGTGTCAAAATAAAACTGAATGATATGCAAATTCAATACTAGCTTATGATATATCATCCTAAGTTTTGCTACTATGCTCAAGGGCTAAAGCTCAAAATCCAAGGTATGCAAAGCACTCTAGTCAAAGTAAGCAAGAGACTCAATCTAGACTTATGTGATATCTGTTATTGTCTAATTACCAAATCTAACTACTTTGAGAATATACAAGCTTAGGATCTCCAATATCCAGCTATCGAGTAACATCTCAGATTTACGTCCTTAAAGTCAAATATTAGAACTTAACAAGTTCTAATCCAAAAATCATGTGACGACTATATAGTTTAAATAAGCAACTCAACGACCTAATTTTATGAGTATTTTACTCTCTTACCAAACTCTTGATTAATTAAATCAAGATTTAAGAATTTAGAACTTAAACCCTATGTTGAGTTCAGATTCCAAATCCAAGGTGATATTCTAAATAGGATCTAGGTTCTTCACTTAATACCCAATTGAAGGTAAGGAATCCTATAAGTTGAAAGATTCAGGAACTAAGATCTTAGTGAAGGGCTATTCTACTGATTATAAGATAAAATAATCAATTAAGAACTTGAGAATCTAAGATCTATATTCAATCTTTAAGATAATTTCATTATCTTATTGATTGAATTATCCTATACCCACATGGAAGGTCTCAAAAGATTAAACAATCAATCATTAAAGAATTTCAATTGATGGTGGTTTGATTCAAATTGAAAATCTAAGTCTAAGATCTTAAGATCTAAAGATCTGAGTTTGATCACTTTAGACTTTTAGTTAGGGTTTTGACTTAAGAGTTTCCATTTGTGATTTTCTTTAGAACCTAATTTCATAATTAACTATAAGGAGCTTATTAAGGTTATAATTAACAATTTCAAGTATTAGATTAACATTGAACCTATTTTGACCTTCTTAGATCACTTAAGATCTAAGGGTCTGAGTTTTGATCACTTTAGATCTTAAGCTAAGAATTTTACTTAGACATTTCCAGTTCCTTTTCTTTTAACACTTAACTCTTATATTATCTTAACTGAACTCAATAAAGAGATAACTGACCATTTCAATTATTACACTTAATTAAGTTAAGGTCCAATGATCTTTATACGGAATGCTTAAGATTTAAGTATCTTAATTAAGGATTTAATGAAGATCTCATGGATTCATGATTATATTAGCACTATTATTATTCTAAGATTTCAGAGAACACTTCCAATCCACCTTAGAATAGTTTACTGAAATTTTTCAATCTTTAGAGAACACTAAATCACATTTTAGTCAAAATGACCAAAATGCCCCTCTTAAGGCTAAATTTGGGATTTTAGGGTTTTAATGTCCAAATTTGTTCTATTCTATTTTAAAGTGTTTCATATGACTAAATAAAGTGGGAAACATCCTTATCTTAGGTTTTGATGACCTAAATGATCTTAATTAGCACTAATCACTTAATTAAGCCACTTAGGGTGATTAGTAAAATTAAGGCACTTTAGGGCAATCCAACCTTACACCTAGGTTATAGTAGGTCTAATATGATGTTAGGAACCATTGCCACCCAAATTAGAGGCTTAATTAGGGTTTAATTCACTAATCCTTAATTAGGGTGATTAAGGAGTGATTAAAAAAATTAATTATCCAAAATTAATCTTAAGGGTCTGGAATTGTTCCTTAAGATACAAGGAGCAATCAGAGCCCTTAAACTCATAAATTGGACAATTAAATAATTTTATATGATTTATTTAAGAATAGAGAAAGTGTGGCAAATAATTTTTAATCCAACCATTAGATCTGGAATTTTATTTTATATTCAGATTCCTTGAATTTTTCTGATTCAAATGGTATATTGAATCATACCATTTGGATCTGTATAATTAAAGTTATTTAATTAATTCATTATGTATTTTTATTTAAATCAGAACTTTAGGATTTGATTTATTAAATTCAAAACTATCAAAAATGTTATTTAATAATTTGATAATAATCCGCGGCCCAAATAAAAAGATGCGGGTCGGAGGCTCGGCCCAGCCCAAAATCCTCTTCTTCTTCTTCCCCGACTGCGCCCGCGGACCGAACCCTAGAGTTACCTCCCGTCCCCAAATTCGCCGCGCACAGGCCACGCCAGGCCCTGATCTTGATGGCTACACGTTCCCTGACCTCAGACGCGTCGATTGAACTAAAAAACCCTTACTGGAAAGCCCTAGATCACTAGATGCCTATTCGGCCAAAATGCTTTAGCTGGCGCACCTGTGAGGAGATAATTCTCCTCACTGAGTCCACGAGCCACCGATATCTCGATCCCTACACGTTCAGGGATTGAAGAGGGAGCGATAGGGCGTAACAAGGGATCTTGAGATGGCCTAGATAGCCGGGGTGCTACTCGGCATTTTCTGCCGTCTAAACCCGTGACTGGATCAATCGATTCCAGTCGAATCGATCGATCTGGTTAGGCTCAAACCGCGATACCAGCTTGCAATTGTTGTCCAAGCGTTCCTAGTACTAGCTAGACTATTAATTCCAACTGGACACGCCGCATTTGACGAACCAGAATTTCATCTGGCTGTGCGCTCAGACGACGAATCCGTCGTCTGGGGCACTGCCAGACTATGCTTTCCGCTCGATCGACCGCGGAGGAGATAAGGTAAGATCCTACTCCGCATCCAGGCTTGCGAAGAGGCGATAAGAGAGATGAATTCCAGCTTGACAGGAAATGGAAGAAGGCTGTACCTCAGTTCGACAACTCATAGCAAAGGAGGCAATGCAGCTGGGCCGGATTGTTCCAGAAGGTTGCAGAAGCTCGGCAAGGGGGTCTGAACACCAGACCATGCCCTCTATCAGTAGGCGCAGCTCTGAAAATCTCCTGGAACGGCGGCAGCTTCAATGGACACCAGCAGGGAAAAGGGAGGATTCCCGAGAGCTTCAGTGAGCAAACGAGCTCACTGAACTGTGGGATGGATATTTATAGGCCAAGGGGATCTGGGGGAAAGGATCCATAGCTGAGGTTCGAGAAACAGGTTTGGCCGAGGAGTTCACTCAGACGCCTTCTAATGGACTGGCCTAGATACCCTACCCAGCTCCCTAAGCCCGGAAAGATGCTAACGGTCTGCAGACGAGGAGTGGGGGAGTGGCAGACAAACCTGACGTGGTGAATTTTCGCGAATCTCCTCTGCCGGGCTGGGGATCGTGCGGGGGACTAAGGTGAACAGCGGGGAGCTGTCCTCTGCCATCGGATGAAGAAGCCGTTGGGTTTGAACGGTCTGATGCGGAGATCTTGAATGGTCCGTTGGATCTAACTGAAGCAATCCAACGCTCCATCAGAGTTTACTTAAGACAGGGCATGGAAAGCCATTGGATCAAATTTCTTGATCGAGCGGCCACGATCAGATCACGGCGAGGACGGATCGCGTCGCTACACGCCTGCGCCAAGATGCGTGCTGGAGATCACGTTGGCTCGAAACTGCGCGCCGCTGTCGGGACCTCGCAGCGGATCTGCCGCGGTCCCGACAGCACATCCTAACAGTAATTTTTATGAATTAAATAAAATTATTAATTAATTAAAATTAATTTAATTATTCTATTAATTCCTATATCCAATTTAGGACCAAATGAGCTCCACAAATTACCAAAAATTTACCCTTAGCTAATTTGGGTATGAGGAATTCAAAAATGAATTCAGATTTTAATTTGGAGATCAAAATAATTTATGTATTTTTCAGGGCTTAAAAATAGCTAAAAATACTAAATTTTCCAATTTAGCTTCAATTGATTTCAAACTTCTATATTTAGGTTTAAATGACCCATTGAATCTAATGGAGTCAAAATCAAACCTTGGTTTAGCTTAATTAATTTAGTTTTAGCTATGGTAACAACCTAGGGTTGTTACAGCCAGGGAGCGCTACAGCACGTCGTAGCGCCCGGCTCTCGGCTAGGGAGTGCTACAGCGCGTCGTAGCGCCCAACTCTCAGGAACTCTATCGTCATAGCGCACCGTAGTGCCTAAAAGCACTGTGGCGTGCCCCAGCACCGAAATCCCCCACATTGCATCGTAGCGCGTACCGTAGCTCCTGATTTTTGGCTAGAAGGTGTTATAGCGCGCCGCAGCTCCCAAAATTGCTTAAAAGTGCTTAGAACTGCCCGAAATTGCCCGAATTTGTGATTTTTCACATTTTAATGACTCTAGGACCCTAATAAAGTTGAAATATATTAAAATCAAAGCTGAATTTAATAAAATTAAGTATTATATAAAATTGAAGGTGAATTTTAAAGTAAAAATTTATCATACCCTAAATATCATATTCTAAATCCCATAGAGAATTGCTTGAATATTTTGTGCTAAATGAAAATGTTATAATCTTTGATTGCTTGTATGACCAAGTAGAATTTAATAGCCAAACTCCATGAAATTTAAGTACTTTAGATTTGTAATCAAGTGCTAATCTCTTTTGTGTTTGATTTAAGATTTAATTAGCTTTAATTACTCATTGTTTTAATCAATGTAATGTTTATGTATGTTAGAGAACTTTAACGTTGATTTGGACACCTTGATTTACTCAATTTAATATTAAACTATATTTGAACATAAGAATCTTAAGAACTTGATTAAGTAAATGCTACTTAATCTAAATCTAAAATTTTCCATCAATAATATACTAATAATGCATTAATTTGTCATTGATCTATAAATCAACTATTGGTCTTAATTTGGGTAAGGCAAGGGGTTAAACTCTAACCTGTCTGATTAAGATCTAAATCCTTAATTACTTAATCAATTAACTTTATTGGAAGACAATTCAACTTGCATAATTCTAATAATACATCTGATTTTACATTGATCTTAAAAATATTAAATTAGAAGTGCTAAGATTATTAAAGAGCTTATGTGATTTATTATCTGGACATGTACCTCAAGATCTGATTTTCTCTTATATAAGACTATTAGCATGAGATAAACTATAAAAATATACTGATTTATAATATGATTAACTCCTAATAATTTTCTTGATTGTATCTCATAATTTTTAGCATAAGTGTTGATCAGATGGGTTTACCCATATAATCTGGTCTACTCAAACTTATAAAAGAATAAGAATTAATGAAAATATTAGACTTAATGGTCCTTTCTTATTAAAAGTGTAAGATTTTTATGATCTTACCTTAAGTTATTAATGCAATACTTGATAAGCCTTATCAATTTATATGACATTGAGGTAGTAAGAATTTATCGATGAAACTTGAGGTAGGAACTTATATAATTCTTCTTAGCCTTAGAAAATTGATCTTAGACCCTTATGGTAGATCACCCAAAATACTTAGAATAAGATTCCTCCCATGTGATAGTAACCTATATTTAGTGATCTTTGGGTCACACTCTTGGAACCTTGTGTAGGATTCACCCAATAAGAATCAGGATTTATAGCTTTGGTAAATCCTTGGTTGATAAATAGAATAGCTAGTATCCAGATTATTAGCTGGATATAATTATGCATATCCTTAGTGCTGAGTCACTTCAGCAATATTCATGATTGATTGAGTCACTCAAATGTGGACTTATGATCAAGTGCTATCCCGAGGTATCAGACGAATATAATCTTATTAGAATAAATCTTCAAAGTCTAAGAGTGTTACAATTAATGAACTAGATCCTTAGTTTGAAATATAAACTGTGACCGGGTTCTACCTCCTATCGTAGTACGCTTTGATAAGTACAGTTTAAAACAAAATAACTATCTCAAGTCACCCTGCATAGAATACTGAGTATGTTTGTAATTAGGGTATTTAACAGCTTAGCTTGAGATATAAACTACGACCGAGTTCTGCCTCCTATTGAAGTGCGCTTTGATAAGTGCAGTTTTTTTTTCTTGTAAACATATAATCATGTGTATACAACCTTTCCAACTAATGATTTTAAGTAAAATTTTAAGTAAAACTAGTTATTGAAATTAACACTATGGGTCAGAATCCATTTAGATTGATTCTGCATAATATAAATATTTGATTCATTGTCTAATCTTAAAGTATTTTCTAAATTTCTAGATTTTAAGATATATAGTGTAGAGACATGAGCATGAACATAAGCATGATGTATGAGTATCAGTGATGATTTATGGGTTGCAGAATGTTGCATACATCAATCAGAGAATTTCAAGATGCATCGGCATCACAGTAAACTGTATTCCCAACCGGATGTATGTAGACATTTGACCGTACGACTCATAGCAGTTCAGTGATATTTCGGTTGCATATCAATGGCATACCGTATTATGGCATATATAGATACATGACTTCATTGGCATATATCATAGTCTTATATGTTATTTATTCATTTTTGGATCATATACTATTTTTATTCATTTTCAGTATTCAGTACACTGTTAATTTTACTTTACCTCAATTTTATAAAATTCAGACTTTCGGTTATTTTACAGTTTTTGCAGTATTTTTTTTACATTGCTTAAATGTTAATTAAATAATCAGAACTGTTTATATTAGTTTCGATATATTATACTCATTACCTAATACGTGGTACTTTTGGGATTCAATAATTTGCTAGATCCCGAGCAGCTTATTGAGCCTGGTCAGGAGGACTTTTAGGAGGTTCTATAAAAGTTTGTGAAGTCTTAGTGAATTTATCCTTCAACTTTACTATTTTTTGTTAGTTATTTTAGTTCAGTACTTAGATTTTATTTCAGTATTATTTCAGTAAACTATTTGTAATAATTTATGGATGTATTTTCTTTTCTATTCTGAGATGAATGTTTTTATTCAACTTATATGACAAATATTTCTGGATGTATGCTTAGCTTCCACATTTTATTTATATATTACTTATACTTAGTATTGTGATATAATCAGTATACTAGAGATATTGATATTTTATACATATATTGGATTCTTATTGCTGTATTTTAAATCTAATATATGTGTTTGTCTAATACTTATGATAATAATACTACTCTTATCTTAAATATTAGCTATTGACTCTCCTTTGGGGCTGAGTTAGTAACCCTTCAGATGAGTTTCTTTTCAGCTATTCGAGAAGATGGCAATTCCTTCCTGAGTAGTGCACTGCTCCGCCACCAATTGATTACATATCTTTTCTTTGCGCGCAGCGACGGGGTGGGGCGGTACATTATACAAGCTCATGATCTCCAATAGCATAATATCTAGTATAATCTCAGAACTATGGTCCCGTAAAGATAAACAATTGAAACCAACCAAATTCTAATTTAAATCAATAAATGATGCATACATATGTTAATTAATAAATTAATCGCCTTAATTTATGAATTTATTAACTAAACCAAACTTGATTAAGATAATTTAATAATGAGGAATTAAGAGTTAAACTTCAAATATTATGATTTAAGATTCTTAATCTAAAGGTACTGAGATTAAGGGTCTAAGGGTATTCCCAAACTCTCACGGTTAAGGGTTAAAGCTATCTTACTAAGTATAATCAAACTTAATAAGATGAATCTATAATCTTAAACTAAGGTTAAAATATCAAATAATTATAATTAAAAGATAAAATCTAGAAATATAAAACTAAAACTTCATTCTATTGTGTAACCCATTTACCAAAAAAATAAAATCTAGCATAAGTGTACAAGTAAATCTTAAGGAGGAATATCCTAAGAGCCTAAGATAAGAAAACTACTTTAAAAAATTAATAAGGAAAAGACTTGAAAATATTCATTAGTTAAGCATTAGTATTATTTAATCTTAACTATAAATATATAAGGTTATAGTGAATTTAGGGAAGGCATAATGTGGCTTAATTCCATATTATAAACTTTTTGAATTTTTTTTTTTTCAAATATATAGTTCTCATTGATAACAAAGTAAATTATACAGACTTGACATAGAGAGCTTTATTACAACTCACACACTCAAAAAATAAAAAAATATAAAAAATATAATACATAATCCCAACTTGAATCCAAGAAGGGAGGAGATATACCAAAAAAAGATGAAAGACAAATAGAAATTTCCTTTCATAATCAGTTTTCATTTGGAAAATTCAAATTTAGCAATTCCTTATTTTGAAAAATCTTCAATTTGACAATCCAAATTTAAAAAATCATATCTTGCAAATACCAATCAAGGAGATTCAATTTTGGAAAATCTAATTTTGGAAATTCTTAATTTGTAATAAGATCTAATTTTGGAGAATTCAAATAAAAAAATTGAAAAAAGGAAACTTTAATTAATAATGGTCAACTAAAGACTAAAATAATGTAACTCCATGTCATTATGGGCTTACGGAATTGGCCAAAGCCCAATAAGTGCCCATCTATGGGCCACACCAATTTGCCTAATTAAGAGGCCACGTGGTGGGCCAAAGCCCACAACCTAAAAGCTAACCCAACCAAATAAAAAGTTATCATAATTTGAAGAACCGGTCCAACATTGGATTGATTAAAAATGAATCACGAACCTAAAGGGAACTCAAACTCGCCCAAAAAGGCAAGGAGCCAACCCAAGGGGGTTGGAAGACACCCATCTTTAGGCCAAGCAAAAAGGCCTTAAGTGGGCCGCTTGGTGGGCCTACAGAAACCCACTCCGTAGATGTGTAAACCATAGGAGTCGGTTCAAGTAGAATCCACCAAAATAAACAGCAAATCGGTTCGAATTTGAATTTGAATTTGAACTTGAAATTTGAAAAATTCAGAATAGGCTTCCACATCACCTACCCATCTGCCTGAGACCGTTGTCTGTTTACTCGAGCTGGCCCTTTGCCCGAGACGCTACAGAAGACGCAAGCCGACGCCAGCCATGGCCGTCGCCCAACTCACCAAGAACTCTGGTAAATGCACTTATTCATCTTCAAGGAGGCCAATCCACATGGGTTTGCAGCTTTAGCAAAGCCTACTTCTCCAATCCATGAAGGTCAAAAAAATTCGCAGATTCCATCATACCTTCATTCTTGCATGGAGGACGGTCGATGGACATTTGGACAAACGTTTCTTGCGTGGTAGTACCCCCATCGTTTGAATAGATGATGTCATTTTGAAGAGGCCCCAATGATCTACAATAAAAAAATAAAAAAAGAAATGGGGAAGGGAAGGAAAATAATTCAAGAAGAAAACCAAAGCAAAATCAAGGAATCATGAAACCGAGTATTATGCCTATTGCCTTCCCGATCTTATCTATAGAAAACTTCAAAACATATTACCCTAGAGAACAAGAAGTCTAGGATGCCGGCATCCTTACAAGAATTTTCCACCAACCCCCAAAGGGCCTGGGAGGAGAAGAAGAATCTTGGCCACCGCTCGGGCCAAGAAAAAGAAGAGGGAAACACCATCAAGGAACATACTTACAATTCAAGAGCCATGGACCCTAGCTGATTTGACTTCACTTGCTTCTTCATCCCATATCTTATTTTGTGAAAAACCGTAGGGCACCACACCATGTGGGTCGAGAAGAGGATCTTGGTTGCCGGTAATTCCTTAACACGCCATCCCTAAGCAAAAGATCACCTTCTTGAAGCCGAGAAAGAAGAGGGGGAGCTTGGCCACTGCTTGGGCCAAAAGGTAGAGGGAGGAGCACCATTTTTGGTGGTGGTGCGCCCCTAAGGAGGAGCCCAAAGGGGCGCCACAAGAAGGATTTCAAAAATCTCCTTGGGGGAGAGCAAAAGGAGGAGCTTATGAATTTTACTTAAGAGATTTTTGAATGGAAATTAGGGTTTGTCATAAAATCAATCTAATGGGTATAAATGATCTAAACTTGATTCCTAATCACTTTATTAATTTTAATGAATGTCTCAAATTTCTATGGCCTAAGAATACTTAATTTAAGGCAAAATGGCTAAAATGCCTCTACTTAAGGGTCAAAATATAACTTTTAGAATTATGACTCCAAATTAAATTATATTAATACCAACTAGTTTCTTACTATATAATATGAAGATATATACTAAGAACATCCAATTTGCCTAAGGATTTAGGCCAATGAGCACATCTTAGGGTTTAAGCTCATTAAGGATTGATTAAAAAATTTACTTACATAAATAATTTTTTTATATATATACTTATGCTATACTCTGTTTAAAGATTTCATAGAATCTAAATTTGTTAAATTCTGATATTAAATGACCAAATTATGGCCAAATCAAGTTTTGGCCCTAAAGGGTAATTAAGGAGGTTAAGGGCAACGATCCAAAAATCTAGCTTCTCCATTTGATATCCAAATTATGTAAGTCAGTGGCTATGATTTCCCTATAATACACTGATCACAATAAAATTGAGTTTGCTCAATTTGAACTTCAAATGACCAACTTAGGTCTTAATTAGGATTTATGGTGATTAGTTGATGATTATTAAAATTAATTACAGAAATGAAAAATTAAATTTATCACTGTACTCTAGCCTACACTAAGAGTTCTCAGAAATTTGAATTTTTCAATTTGAATAATTAATGAGCATAATATTTGCTAATCTATTTTTAGGATAATTAGGGCTAATTAAGCAACCTAATTAATGTAACAAAACTTTTATTACAGTTTACTATTTTTTGCATTCTCCTGATTAAAATGATATATTGGATTGCATATTTTGGAGCTAAATTGGCCAAGCTATGCACTAATGAATTTTTTAGAGTTTAATGGAGGATTAGGGAAGAGTCCTAAATGTTATTAAATAAAATAATACTCAACAACAAAACTAATATTATCATAATAATACTGACATTTTTTTGATTAAAATGAGATATAATTTTGATATGTTTGGATTTTTGGATTTAAAGTTATGCATAATTAAAGTTTTGCTAATTAATCAATTAATTTGAACTTAATAACTATATTATTTAATTAAAAATCTAATCTTTCAGGTCAGGACAGCGATGTGATCCACTGGCTGACCCGACAAATGACGGTGTAAGTCCCACCCACAGGTTGACAGAGCACGGCACGGGGCCCACCACCTTGGCTTCAGCAGCTGACGAAGGTGGGACCTACAGTGCTGCAGTGCTTCACGGTCGGCCCAAACGAAGGGGCGCGAGTCGGGTCTGACCCAACCCGACCCAGAACAAATCGCTTTCCTGATGGACGCCAGACACATACCTTGCTAGGGCACTATAAATGGTGACCCTCCAACCAACGTCGGAGGCCGGCTCACATGCCATTGGAAAGGTCTTTGAAACATCGCATGAGGTGGACTTGGTCTCCGATAAAAGTCAACTATAGGAGACAAACTACGGGATGCAGGCAGTGAATGAGGTCAACCGTGGATAGCTTGAAAAACTTGTCCGATCGAGCTCGATTGAGCTCTATCCGACATAATAGATCCTCAATCCATCACGCGGAATAAGCTTGCAAAAAGGGAAAAGCAATAATTGCATGAAGAAATGGGGGGTTCTGGTAAGTACCTTGATCAACGGTTGCAAGCCTTCATTGAATTGAGACAACAACACGAATGCCCTCGGACGATTGATCCACACTTTAGGGATTCCAATGTCTAATGGCGATCGTCAGGAGTCCATAAGGTGAGTAGGGAGGCCTCTACGATGGGGGATGTGTAACAACCCAGGTTGTTACTAGGGTTACTTAAGCCTAATACAAGTCTTAATTATGATAATTATGTCAATTAGAACTTATCTCTAAAATCTAGGTCAAACTTGAAGTCAATCAAATAGAGCAAATCTGGTTTCTGAAAAATTCCAAAACTCTAGAAATTGACTTTTTATTTTTACCTCAAATTCAAAATCTGACTTCACCATTGCGTTCACCACCCCCAAATTAGCTAGAAGTGAAGTTTTGGTCACATTTGGAAGTCGTTGGTTTTTGACGAATATTTTAATATTATTTAAAATACCTTGAAAAATTAAATAATTAAATACTCGTCGAAATAAAAATCTGAGTGCGCCGTTGCGTTTCTCACCCCTCAATTAGATAGGGGTGATTTATCTGAAACTGTCGAACATAATTAGCTAATTATTCCTTAATTATTAATAAAATAAGGTTTAATATTATTTAAATTTTAGTTTTATTTTTATTTTTTTTAAAGTGTTTAAATGGGCCCCGCCTTTTTCAATGTTTCTGTAGTCTTTAACGGGCTCAGCTCGTTATGTTGAACGACGCTCGCGTGCGCCGTTCGATCGGGGCGTCCGATCGGACGGCCCTGATTTTCTCTTCTATTGGATTAGGGCACGCGGCGAATCGCACGACACGCGGCCGCTGTGGCGCCCCGCACCCTTAATCCTCCAAAGGATTAGGTTATTGGTGGAGTGTCACTCTGGATAACCCCTCACTTACCATTAGATTAGGATAAACTCCACAATCCACCTGATTATGGAATGATTAACACAGAATCAATCTAACAGTCACTACATAAGTAAACGTACAGAGTGCGGAAGCAATAAATGACATCCAAGCATCACAATGTAACATAAGTGCGAAATATAACTCAGAATATAAGCATATAAGTCCAAATTCACAGTCAATGGTACCTGTATTATTACAACCTTTAAAATTCAAATAAAAAGGAAATGTAAATGCACTCATCCTCACAAATAAATCTAAGGACTAGATATGCTCTGGTCCGAGCTGCTGCTCCTCCTCTAGGTATGGCTCCTTCTTAGGTACGGGATCCTATATCTACTCTATGCCTGCCATTGTCGGTTTCACAATGTAAGGCCCTAGCCAAAAAAAAGAGAAAATCTGGTTAGACAATTTGTCTAAGTACATTTTAGGCTGATACATTTTTATATGTTTTATAATATCACTACTTTACATAATTTTCCTAAGCAACAATATATAAAGGAGCGACTGGCAATACAATAAGAAAGAGGAAAAGTTATAAATAACATTTATAACTTAAACAATGGAGGCGAAGACATGCCTCAAAAGTGAAGTAAACAAAATATGGCATATAATATAAGTAACTAAACATATGCTGGAAGAAAATCCTACACCCTAATACATGATGGTGATCAAATAAAATATGCAAATTACAATAATAAATCTCAGCAGTAATACATATAAATAGCAATAAAATCTAACATCTTACTATATATAAGCTGTACGAGTAAATAGCTGACTGAATAATAATGCCAAAATATAGCCAAATACTAAAACTGCACATCAACTCTGTATACTGACTGCCATATCAAAAACCTTGGCCAAACTGGCCCACATATATATATATATATATATATATATATATATATATATATACATCTCAATCTGCAAACATACTGAATATACTGCATAATTGAAGAGGCAGACAATACTTATGCAACATATTTTAGTTATTTTACTTTTTTTTCTATAGACAACTGTTAGAAACAACTGAGGAGTCAAGCACGTCTGTAATATTATACGGGTCTCAAGCCTAACACACTCTCCTCAATGAGAATGTTAGGCATCCTGATCTCACCTTACCCCTGTCCATCGGGGCAATTGTGCACCATAATCATCATAAATCAGACCCAAAGGCAACTGTTATCCTAATATTCTAAGTTTTCATTTTCATGCACAAAGTTATCTTATATGAAATGTCCAAAGAAGTAAGCTCAAATACACAAGAAATGCGTAGCATAAAGTATCAAAATAAGCAGGGGACTCTACTAATATGGTGATACCATCTGTTTTCTATTATCCGTTTTAACTATTCCAAATTACACAAGTTCAGGATCACCATTTTCCCATATATCAAGTGTAACTTAGAATTTCATCCTTACAAGTTACAAAATATTAGGATTAACTAGGTCTTAATATACCAAATCAAAGTCGACTATAAAAGTTGAATAACAAATCATTATGACTTAATTGATAATTTTAGACGTTCTAACTAAAACTACTAAACTATAGATTATGGACTAAACACCACGAGATTGGGCTTAGTCACATAATCCAAAAAGGATAAGACCTAGGATCTAAGTTTCATTCTAAAAGTGATCTAATAATTTAGGCCAATCCTATTAAGTAATCAAATTTAATAGGATGAATAATCCAAATAAGTTGAAAATTCTATAAACTAATAAAACTAAGGATTCATTCATTGAAAAACCCCATTTTTTAATGAATGAAATCAACCCTATGATCTAGTTCTAATCTCAGGAAGAGTCCTTAAGGTGTAGTGTTAAAGACTTAGGAAAATTCTGAGATCTGACATAACTGTGGGTTTTACTTATTTAAATATCACTAATATGGTTATAAAGTTAGTTTTAGTGTTTTAAAAGACTAATTAAAGGCTAAGGATGTTTATTCTAATTTTTTGGCAAAATGACCATTTTGCCCCTACGTAAGGGTCCGAAAAGTAAACTTTTGATTTAAGTGCCCAAATTGGAGTTTCTCTTTTCTATATGATTTCTTACTGTCTAACTTGAGGATAGACAGTAAGTTTGTCCAATTCAGACGAGAAATGGCTCCTACAGGTTCAAACTAATGTTTTTGACTTAAGGGCATTTAAGTGATTTTTTACTCTACTAAAAACTAAGTTCTTATACAGTTTATAGTAGGTTATTGTTCAAGGATTCTATAGAGTCTAAGAACACTGCATTCTGAGGTCGATTGACAAAGTTATGGACGTTCTAAGTCCGGAGGGCAATTTGGTAAATTTAAGTCGGTCAACGGGTGACAAAAACTGAACTTTTCTGTTTGAAGTCCAATTTCAGCAAACTCAATTTTTATAGCTTCCCTATATTGTACTGAGTATGCTGGTAGGGAGTAGACCCAATTTGGACCTCAAATGGTCAAGTTATGACATAACTAAGATTGAGGGTATTTTGGTCATTTTCTAAATTTCTAGGGTTCAGAACCTAAATGTTATTTCAGTTTATTGGTGACATCGAAATTATAAACTAGCTAGCATCTTGAATTTTTAAATTTGGACTTGAATTGACCAAGCTATGGTCGTTTGAATTCTAGGGGTAATTTGGTCATTTTTTACTAAGGTCAACTCTAAATTCTAGGGTTGACTTTTTATCTTGTTGCCCAAATGGGAAAACTAATACTACTATGGTGATGGGGCCGCTCTCCTGAGCATTTTAAGACCCATATTGACTATGTTCTGATAACTGGGTCAAAAGTTATGGGGTCCTAAAAAGGTCCTAAAATGCTACCTCATTATACGTACCCAAAAACTAAATTTTGCATTACGCCATTTGATTCTATTTATTTTTCTGAGTATTTTGAGACCTATATTGGCTATGTTTGGATCATCCTACAAAAAGTTATTAAGCTTTTAAATTTTACTATTCAAAAATATAATTTGTATTATTTTATTATTTAAAAATTCAATTTGTATTGATTTTGCTAAAGTTGAAAATATATATATGTTTTCTGATTATTTAACTAATTATTAATTAATTATTCATAATTAATTAATTATCAGTTTTAATTTTAAATTGATTAATTAAGTTAATTATTTATTACTTATTATTTAAAGAATTTTTACTGTTTTTAATTTATCTAAATACTAATTAAATGAAACTTATTCTGTTTGATACTAACTGTTTAATTAAGAAGCTACTGTTTTCTTAAAACTACTGATTAATTACTAACCCATTAATATAACCAAATCACTTTCTATTTTACTTTATATATATATATATATATATATATATATATATATATATAAGTACGTTAATTATACATACGATAATTATATATATAATCTTATTTATATTTTATCTAACATTTTATGCAGGTCATCATTGCAGCGGGACACGTGTCCTGCTGCTATTGGACACGCAGAGGAGGCGGGACCCACGGCGCATCAGTCGACGCGCCATGCGTCATTCGCACGCGCCGACAGCGGGGAGGCGGGCCCCGCGTTCCGGGCGCAGCGCCCGCACGCGACCCACGCATGCTACCGCGGGCTGGACCCGGCTCGGCCCAACCCGGAAGGGGGAGGGTCGCCTTCGTCCCGGGCCGAGGAACCTAGGGTTCCAAAATGTCGGCGATGCCGGCGACTTGGGACGCCGGCCCGCATGGGCGAGAGTAAACCCCGACGAGATCTACCCAATGGGACCGTGACCAGCCCCGGGGGTGGTCGGAGGTGGACGAAACTGCGAACCCTAGGTGACTAGGGTTCGATCGTGGGCCATAACGGCTTCCACTGTGGACTAGATCCACGATTCGCTCGATTGGGACTTCCTCCGATCGATCGAACCCGATGGATCGACAATCCGGGAGTTGGAATAAGTTTTCGAATTACATTTAGAACGATTGAAGGAAATCAGGGTTGAAAAGGGGGGGTACCTTGATTGACGGCGGAGGTCTCAGAGGTCCGGTCTCGACGTCCTGATGGTTGCCGAGATCCCTGGCTTGCGTAGAAGTCCAACTTATGGTTGCCGATGGTTAAGGAGCTCGCGAGGCGGAGGTGGCAAGGCTGCCGCTCGCGATGGGGCGATGCGTGGCTCCGAGGCATCGGCCGACGGGACGACAACGCCAAGCCATTCGATCAGCCGATCGAACGGCTTGCATCTCCCGTCAGATCAGACGGGAGACCTGGCGGAAGGCGCGGCGGGGGAAACAGCGTTGGATGGCGCCGTTAGAAACTTAAATTTTTAATTAAATATTAATTTACTTAAATTAATTAATTTCTATTAAAATTATAAATTTATAATTATAAAATTTTCCAAATATTCACCCTAGTTAATTGAGGGGTGAGGAATGCAACGGCGGCGTCGGATTTTCAATCCGACGAGTATTTGAATTTCCCAAATTTTGAGGCATTAAATATTATTAAAATATTCGTCAAATTTTTTGAGGACTTCCGATTGCCACGAAAACTTCACCCCTAGCTAATTTGGGGTCAATTAGTGCGATGGCGAAGTCCGTTTTCCAATCCGAGGTCGATTTAAATAAGTCAACTTTTAGGGTTTCTGAATTTTCAGAAATCAGGATTCGATCCGTTTGACTCCTGATTTGGACTAGGTCTTAGAGGTTGACTCCAATTATCCTAATTAGCACTTAAGATTAGTTTTAAGACTTAATATTAGTCCTAATTAACTAAGGTAACAATCTGGGTACCTAGGTTGTTACAGCCGCGCCTCGCCCCAACAGATGGCCCTCACCGCTCTTCCACCGTCTAAGCCCATCTTAAATAAACATTGTAAACTCCTCGCTTCGAATTTTCACGGATCAGATTGAGCATAAAGGGCGAGTGCATCTACTGTCTTCTTCTGAAGAAAACCCTAACATTATACCTTCAAGATCAGGTACTCCTTCCTTCTCTTTTCGTTTATTCCAAATCGATCTATTGCAAGCTAGATTGTTGTTTTATTATTACAATCATTTACTCAGACGCGATCGATCGAAACCTTCCCAACGATCGCGTCAGTGAACCCTAAATCGCGAACAGAGGAGGCGTCGAGTAGGAGATGGAAGCGATGGTCAAGATCAGATCATAGATTTTGGCTCAACCTTGTCCGTCTGATTAGGATTAGAATAATCGTATATGATTAGATTACGTTTAACACTAATCTAACTTTAAGTTAAACCCAATCAAATCGTTAAATCTGCAGAAACTAATCTGGTTCGTCCAATTCAAAGATCAAAATCAAGATCATATTAAACCGGTATCTTGAACTGGCATCACCAGTTCAATTCCTAATGTCAGACCGATTAAATCGGTACAACCGGTCGACGGCACGTCATCCAAGCTTGGGGCCCACCTCTGTCACGCCAGCTGCAGTAGTTTAGGCAGGTGGGACCCACTCTTGACCAGACGGCCAATCCCGTGGTGCCACCTGCTGGCGATGGGCCCCACCTTCTGCCGCTGTCCCGATCTGCAGAAAGAAAATTATAAATAATAATTATATTAATATATAAACATATATATTTATATGAATATATATATATATATGTATAATATTTATAATATTCATAATACATACAGTAAATTAAATATATGAAAATTAATGATCCTTAATTATTAAATTCTTTTATAGATTTTTAAATCAAAATGAAATCAATTAAATATATCAAAACAGTTAAATATAAAACATAATAATTAGAGTTAATTAATTAAATATCAAATACTTTAAACATCTATATCTTAATAAATATAAGTCCGAATCATATAAATGAATATATCATTAAAATCAGAAAAATTTAAGGAATTTAGTAGTGCTATCAATTTTCCAATTTGACTAATATTTCACTTAATGACATTTTAGGATATTTGAATAATCATAAATTATCACAAATTTTCACTTAATCATAACTTTGTATTTTTAAACCCAAACATACCTAATATGGGTCTCAAAATACTCAGAAAACCCTAAGAATTAATCTAATAGTGTCCATTTTGTTATTTGGATTAAAATTTGACTAATCACATTTATGACCTAACCCTAATTAGGTCAACTAACCCTAGAACTTTAATTGACCATAAGTTGGTCAATTGAGCTCCAAATTAAATGATCCAAATATCCATTTAGATCAGAAGAACCTAATTTACAATAATATATAAAAATATTTAGAATCCAATAGTTAGATTTGCTAATCAACCCTAATTACTCTAAATCTTAATTAGTGAAGATTATCAAATCTAATAAACCAAATTGTACAAATTAAGTTTCAAAGAACCCTTAGAACCTATTAGAGCCTAACTGTAAGGTTGGATTAGTAAATTGGTGATTAATTTTACTAATCACTCACTAATCACCATAAATCTTAATTAGGCTATAACTTAGCCAAATGGAGTCCAAATTGAGCCTACCACTAGTCATTAGAATCAATGAATCAATTGTAACATACAGCCACTATAATTGTTTAATTTGGACACCAAATGACAAAGTTAGGATTTTTGACCCTTAATTAAGAATCCTTAATTACCCTTTAAACCCTAGAACTTGTATTGACTATAACTTAGCCAATACACATCAGAATTCAATAATTTTAGATTCTATGGAAACCTTAGGGCATAACCTATAGTAAACTAACATAAAATTTAGGTATTATTAAGGTAAAATTACTAAATTGCCCTTATAGGTCAAATTCCTAAATTTGACCTTATAAGGCTTAATACGTAACAAAAATTAATGAACTTACTGTTTAAACTCATATTAGACAGTAAGTAATCATTCCACTTTATTAAAATCTAGAATATAGCCCTAGTTCACAAAGATAAGATTTAGACCCTTGAGTAGGGGCAAAACGATCTTTTTATCCAAAATTAGGGTTTAATGAAATTAAGACCTGATTTCATCTCTAAATCCTAAAATTAGCAATTTAAAATGATTTAAACTTTATTTAGATAATTCTAAGTCTCAAAATTAGAAATTTGATGAAAATCTTAAGTGAAGTCTTAAGTAAAACCTAAGTGAATTATGAGAGACCTTTCTTTCCTTTGAACTTCTTATATCAACCTTTAGGTCTTATAACCTTAGTTAGGATGTGTGTCTGAGTGATAGTCTTAGCATTTAAGAGCTTTAATTCCTAAGATTAGGAATAAATCTTAGATTAGAATTTATCTAATGAGTAAAGTGGGTTACTCATTAAGGTAAAACCTTATTTTTACTAGTTTATTAGATTTTTCATAATTTATTAATTGATTATTTGATCTTTTAATCTTAGAATTAGGTTTAAAAATCTATCCTATTGAATTTGATTTAATTCAATAGGATTTGCCTTAACATTTAATCAGTGAGATGGGATTAAATCTTAGTCCTTAAGATGACCCTTGTGATTAAGTAATTAAACTTCATTCCTTAGAGTTCCATTCTTAATCCTTTCAATCTTGATTTGGCTAATCAAGATTTGGTTTAGGATTTATAAAATAATAACTTACGATGATTCATTTACTTATTTAACTTTATAGGTGACATATAGGCGACATTTGATTCATTTATAATTAGGACGTAGTTAATAATAATTATGTTCAACTAGTAGGTTCATGATTCTAAGTTACAGACAGTGTAGGAATTAAGGATTTAGAATCTTATGTAACTTAGAGTAGTTAGAATATTTAAATTAGAAAACAGGTGATATCACGAAGTTTGTGTAGTGCTATTTATTTCCTTGAATTTGAAATTGCAGTGCTTTCCTTGTCATTTGAGCCTTTTATACTTTTGGACATGCTTAACATAAATACTTGATACATACTTTATAATATACTTTAAATTACATTCATATAACAATTGCATATAAATAAACAAACAATATTATACTTGTGATTTATGTTTTACTTAGCCTGCCACTTAGTATGACTTTACTTTATGACAGCTTTTGCTTAGGGAATTTCTCCTATGGTACTTTACTTTGGCATTAGGATGTTTCTCCTATATGCTGTTTAGATACTTTGTGAATTTTACTTTAGGATCTGGGATGTTTCTCCTAGATGCCTCTTTGGTGGACATTACTTTAATCTGGGATATTTCTCCTAGATTATCAGATATAATTTACTTTTTGACTGACTAAGTAAGAGTATCTCACACGTACAGTACTTGAATCTACATTACTTACATTTACTTTTCAGACTCTTTACAGTTACATTACATATTTTCTTTATACTTCAGACTTACTTTACTTTACCATTTCAGCATATTTTTCTTTTTTTTCATATTTTTCATTTTTTGCAGTTCCTTTACATTTCAAAACTTTCTGTATGTCAGCCGTTTTACTTACTTGAGAAGCATGTTAGGATACAAGTCTTTATATTTTTAGTACGGTACTTTTACTTATACTATAACTGTCATGTTAGTTTGATCATATTCCTTAGGACTTTTCTTTGTACTTAGTAGATTTGCCCTTGTACTTTACTTACCCTGTATTGCAGCCTGAGTTGAGGTATGTTTCTACCTCATAACTTGTTCTTACTTTCTTTGTCGCTTTAGCACCATGCTTGTATAACTTTCACTTGTGATATCATTAAAATACAATAAAATTCATTACCTTAAAATGTACTTAGACATTTTGTCTAACGAGATTTTTTTTTGTTGGCTGGGGCCTTACCATTATGAAACTAATAATGGTAGATTCTAAGCTTTTTGAGGAGATTGAGCCTATAGTGGAGCAAATCTAAGAGGAGGTCCAGACTACTAAGGGACCTTAGTATACTTACTAGATTACTTTACTTTACTTTTATACTGTGAATATGAGAGACTCTTTTCATTTCAGTTATTAACTTTAAATGTTTGTAATAATTCAGGATTAAATTGTACTTTACTTTTCCTGCATTGTATATATTCTGAGCTGGATGTCTTTACTTTATAATATGGATGATTACTTCAGTTGATTCTTTTCTTTCGCACTCTGATACTCATTAAGTGATTGTTAATCTTTACCTTATTATAAAAGTACATCTTTTCCTTAAGATTAGATTGGAGTCTTAAATTCTAACCTAATGTTAAGTATAAGACGTGCTTAGTGACGACCACTCCTTAAGCCTTATGATAAAAAGGGGCGGCCGCCACAGGACGCCACTTACATGGCCGCGGACGGCGTCGCGTGCAAACTAGAGAGACACATGTAGCTTGCACGGAATTCAGCGACAGGGACGCTGCGCGAGCCATTCGATCTCATGCTAAGATCAGATCGGACGACTAAGAGGAGTTGTCGTCCAATCTGACGACAGATGGAAATGGCGCTGGCTCAAGTAGACAGCTGTGGCGCCTCGTACCCTTAATCCGCCAAAGGATTAGGTTAAGGGTGGGGTGTTACTCTGGCTAACACCTCACTTACTATTAGATTAGGATAGACTCCACAATCCACCTAATTAGGGAAGGATTAACACAGAATCGATCTAACAATCACTATATAAGTAAACGTACAGAGTGCGGAAGTGATTTAAGAAAATGTAAATCATCCAAGCATCACAATATAAATAGCAAAAGTAAAACTCATAATATAAGTATACAATTCAAATACACAATCAATGTACCTGTATTATTGTAATATTTAACAGTTTAAATAAAGAAAGTGTAAATACTCTCATCCTCACATATAAAATAAAAGCTAGACAACGGCTTCTTCTACAGGCTCCTCCTCTGAGTAAGGCTCCACTCCTAACTCCTGCTCATCTAATTGAAGAGTATCTGCCATTGTCAGTTTCATAATATAGGGCCCCAGCCAAAGAAAAGAAAAATCTAGTTAGATAATTGTCTAAGTACACTTTAAGCTGATTATTGTAAGGATTATGTAATATCACCATTTTACTACTTCTAAGCAATAATGTGTGTAGATGAGCAGTAAGCAATATAAAGAAAAATGGAAAAGCTATAAACCATCATCTATAGCTTAAGCAAAGAAAAGGGAAGAGACTGAGATATGCCTCGCATACAAACTAAACAAGGAAGAGCGTATAAATATACATAACTGAACAAGTGCAGTAAGAAAAATTCTACATCCTAAACATGCTGGTGGTCAACAAAAAATATGCCAATTAAAATAAACAACTCAGCAGTGGTACATATAAATAGCAGCAATATTCTAATATCCTAAATATATATAAAAATAGTACAAGGAAATAGCTGACAGAATAAGAATACTGAAAAGTAAACAATAATAACTACATATAAAGCTATACGTGCATTGACTGCCATACATAAAAGAGCTATTCTAGCCCATCAAATATCAAAGAAGCTTAGCACCATGACAACAAAGTCATAAAACTGTGTACCCCTAGCGACATAAGGAGGCTAGGTAAATAAGCACACAAAGCAAGCGAAGGATCTTAGCACCAGTACGGTTAAGGCCCAACTGTATGCCCCTAGCGACATAAGGAGGCTAGTAAACTAAGCATACAAGGCAACCTTAACACCAGTACGGCTAAGGCACAAACGGTGTACCCCTAGCGACATAAGGAGGTTAGTAAACTAGGCACACAATAAAATAGGTCCTTCCCCTAGCAATATAAGGAGGTTAGGAAATAAGGAAATATCTGAGAGGTAGTTCATATAATCATCTTCTTTTCATTAATTACTTTAATATTTTCACAATGAATCTAAGGAGTCTTCATATTTTCCTAACAGTTTATTTATGCATCAAATGTCTTATATGATATGCTCAAGAAATATGAATGTGTAGCAACAAAATATCAAAGTAAGTAAGGGACTCTACTAAACATGGTGATATCATTTGTTTTTTACTTAACCATTCTAACTATTCCAAGTTATACAAGTTCAGGATCACCATTTTTTTACTATCGAGTGTAACTCAAAAACTCGTCCTTATAAGTTAAAAAGGATTAGAACTGATCAGATTCTAACCTAGCTCAATCAGATAGACGACTACGAGTTAAATCGAATAATCATACATCCTAGTTTTGTGAATTTAGATGTTCTAACTAAGATCTGATCAAGATCTTCTAAACATATATATTATGGATTAAACACTATGAGATTTAGGTTTAATCATATAATCCAAAGTGATTAAGACCTAAGTTCTAGGTTTTGTTCTATAAGTGATCTGCTAGTTAAGGCAAATCCTATTAAGTAATCAAACTTAATAGGATGAATTTTCTATCTTAAATTTAAAGTTAAAAGACAAAATAATCAGAATAGGTTATAAAATAAAATAAAAGTCTGGAAACTACTAAAACCAAGGTTTCACTTATTGAGTAACCCATTTACTTAATGAATGAACTCTAACCTATGATCTATTCCTAGTCTCAAAAAAGGTCCTTAAGGTGTAGTGCTTAAGACTTAGCAAAATTCTTGGAATTTAACTTAGAGATTAGTTTTGCTTACTTATATGGCACTAATATGATTATAACGTTAATTTTAATATTCTGGGATGTTTATTAGAGGTTAAGAGTACTTAACCTAATCTTGGGCAAAAATGACTATTTTGCCTTACTTTAAGGGTCTAAAAGTCAACTTTTGTTTTAAGAGTCCAAATTAAAGTTTCTCTTTTCTATATGATTTCTTAATGTCTAACTTGAAGATAGACAGTAAGTATGTCCAATTGAACGAGAAATGAGTCATACAGGTTCAAACTAGGGTTTATGACTTAAGGGCATTTAAGCAATTTTCACTCTACTAAAAACTAAGTTCCTATGCAGTTTATGGTAGGTTATTATTCAAGGATTCCATAGAGTCCAAGAACACTGCATTCTGAGGTCGATTGACTAAGTTATGGACGTTCCAAGTCCGTAGGGCAATTTGGTAAATTCGAGTCGGTCAACGAGTGACAAAAACTGAACTTTTTCGTTTGAAGTTTAATTTCAGCAAACTCAGTTTCTATAGCTTCTCTATATTGTACTGAGTATGCTGGTATGGAGTAGACCCAATTTGGACCTCAAATGGTCAAGTTATGACCTAACTAAGGTTGGGGGTATTTTGGTCATTTTCTAAATTTCTAGGACTCAGAACCTAAATGTTATTTCAGTTTATTGGTGACATCGAAATTCTAGGTTAGATAGCTTCTTGAATTTTTGAATTTGGGGTTAATTTGACCAAGTTATGGCCATTTGAACTCAAAGGGCAATTTAGTCATTTTTCACTAAAGTCAACTCTAAGTTCTAGGGTTGACTTTTTATCCTGATATCCTAATGAGAAAATTAATACTATTACAGTGATGGGGCCGCTCTCCTGAGCATTTTAAGACTCATATTGACTATGTTTCAATAACTGAGTAAAAAGTTATGAGGCTCTAAATAGGTCCTATAATGCTACCTCATTATACGTACCCTGAAATAAATTTTTACATTACGTTATTTGATTCTTTATATTTTTCTGAATATTTTAAGACCTATATCGACTATATTTGGATCATCCTACAAAAAGTTATTAAACTTTTAAGATTTACTATACAAAAATACAATTTATATTAATTTACTATTCATTTATTTAATTTAAATTTTTTTACTGTTCATTTCTAAAGTTTAATATGATTTCTGAATTTATTAATCTTTTTATTAATCTGTGATTAATTAATATTAATTATTAATTAATTAATAATTAATCTATTTATCTTAATTATTTTGAATATAATATTATTATTACTACTGTTTAATTAGGATTAAGCTAATTACTGTTTAAGTCCTAATTAATTATCTGCTTATATTTATTAATCCTAAGATTAGGATTAATTAATAAGTTAATACTTAAATTATTAATGTTACTGTACATATATATATATATATTAATAAAATATCATTAATCACTGTTTATTAATAATTAAGTTATTCTTAATTAATTAATTAATGGAGTTAATTACTGCTTATTGTTAACAATCTTAGTTAATTAATTATATGCATTAATTAATATTTAAGGTACTGTTTTAATATGGATTAATAGTTAATTAGCATTAATTAATATTAATTAACTAACTACTAATTATAATTAATAATTAATTATTCATTACTTAATTATATTTATTATATCTAATACATATATAATAATTATATATATATATATATTTAATTATTACTAATTATGATTTTTTTTTGCAGATAAAGGACTGCAGCGGGACTCGCGACTGCCACGTGGCAGTGGCTCATTGGCACCCGAGACGGAGGCGGGCCCCACCTCTGCGGCTGCGGTAGAGGTCGCCACGCGTGGGTAGGGCCAGCGCGCGCTGCGGGCCCCACGGTTTGCAGACGCAGACCCGAAACCCTACGGGTCGGGCCCGGGTCGACCCGGCCCGACCCAGCTGCGCTGCGGGACTCCCCGAGACGGCCGGCTAGGGCACGGTAAATGGGGGCCCGTCCGGCGGCATCACGCCTCGGCCCGCATGCCGCCGGGAAGGTCTCAGAGAGACCTTCCTTTTGGTGACTTGGCCGGCGCCGGAGGAGGTCAGACGCGGCCGGCGCGCTCAACCATAGGTCCTACGACTCGGCGAAGGAGGCGTAACGGTTTGCACAGTTGCGTCTCCCTCAAATTCGATCGATCGAGTGCTCGATCGATCGATCCGAGTCGAGAATAGACATGCAACACAATGATCTAGCATTTGCATATGAGGATTCGTGGGATTGAGGGGTACCTGATGGACGGTCGCGGCTTGATTAGGGTTCGCTGAGTCGTCTTTAGCGTCGGTGGTCGCCCCGGGATCCTCCAGTCATCGAACCTTAGAGCTCGAGTGAAGCTATAATGGGAGGTGGCGGAGTCGTCGAGGTCGCGAGGCGCCGGATTGGGCGGGCTCGCGGCGTCTCGCCGCGCGGCGTGCGTGCAGAGGGGGTCGGGGAAGACGATCCGCGTGCCGTTCGATCGGGCCGATCGAACGGCCCAGATCCGTTGTTAGATCCGACGGCAGGAGGGGTAACGGCGCAAGCAGTCTGACGGCGCCGTTAATCCACTTAAAAATAATATTATTATTTAATTTAATTTAATTCCTTATTTAAATAATATAATTAGATTATATAAAAAAAATTCAAACATATTTTCCTAGCTAATTGAGGTGTGAGGAATGCAATGGTGAGGTCGGATTTTTGATCCGACGAGTATTTTGATACCTTGATTTCCGTGGTATTTTTATTATTAAAATATTCGTCGAATTTTTGACGACTTCCGATTTACCTGAAAACTTCACCCCAAGCAAATTTAGGGTCAATGAGTGCAATGGCGGTGTCCGTTTTTTGATCGGAGGTCAATTTAAATAGGTAAATTTCCAGAATTCTTGAAATTCCCAAAATAAGGATTTGATCCGTTTGACCTCTAATTTGGACTGGGTCTCAGAAGTTGACTCCACTTGACCTAATTAACACTTATAATTATGTTTAAGACTTAGGGTTAGTCTTAATCACTATGATAACCACTCGGGTTGTTACAATGGCGCCCGCTAGATTTAATAAATTAATTTTAATTTCCTTGATTAAAGTTTAATTATAAAATGCCTTCCAAAATATCTCAATAAGTCACCCCTAACTAATTGAATGTCGAGGAACGCAGCGGCGGATTCACATTTTGATTTCGACGGGTATTTAATTATTTTATTTTTTGATGTATTTTAAATATATTCAAATATTCAAGGAAATTCCAATAATTCAAATATATTTTAAATATATTCAAATATTTAGAGAAAATTCGATAATTTCCAAACACTTTCAAAACATCACCTCTAGTTAATTTGAGATTAATGAGCGTAATGGCGAAGTCAAAATTTTTATTTAAGATCAATTTAATTATGTCATTTTCCAGATTATATGAACTTTTCATAATTAGGTATCAAAATACTCGTCATGGTTTACTCCTAGTGACTTATTAATGCTAATATAATGAAAATTATGACTTGATTTACTTTTAATTGATTATGGTAACTATCTTGGGTTGCTACAAATCTGAAGAAGAAAGTGTTGAAAAGGTTTCAGGTGAACAACTTTATCAAGTCAGTTAGTATTCCATTAGCATGACATTTTCACCTATTTGTTGATTTGTGTCCCAAGACAGATTCTAAAAAGAATGAAATGCATTCAATTATATATGATAGTGTTGTAGGTAGCTTGTTGTATGCCATAGTTTGTGCTAGACCATACTTGGCACAAGCATTTGGAGTGGTAAGTAGGTATATACATAGTCTAGTGAATGATCATTGGCAAACAGTAATAGAGATATTTCATTATTTGAAGAGTACATTTGGTGTTGTCCTATTGTTGTAGAAGCAATCATTGATAATAGATTTTTTTGTCGAATATGTAGACTCTAACTATGCAGGAGATTTGGATCATAGAAGATGAACAACATGCTTTGTGTTCACTTTGGCAAGAGGTTCAGTTGATTGGAGATCTACACGACAACCTACGACTGTTTTGTCTACAACAAAAGTATTCAAAAAAGTTATGTGGATTAAAGGCTTATTACAAGACTTAGGTGTGAAGTAGGAAGGGTGATAATTTATTGTGATAGACAAAGTGCTATATTCTTGGCTATATGTTTTATTTGTCATGCTAGCACAAAGCACATGGACATGCAACACATACTTCGTTTGAGATATCATAGAAGACAGATAAATTCTACTAAAAAGATTTATACAAAAGACAATCCGACAAATATGTTTACCAATGTGATGACTGTACAAAAATTCACCAATTGAGAATCTTTGGTGAATATTGTGAAACTTCACTAAAGTTTCTTTGTTGAAATTACGTGTGACTTGATTCATTTGGGAGGATGATATCTAGGCAACCTATTTGGTGCATCTGCAATGTTGGAAATTATATTTGGTGTCAACTCTCATATGGCCCATATGAGAATTAAGGTAGAGAATTGTTAAATTGAGGAGATGTCTGGTACAGCAGACGCTTTGGCGTGCCCAAGCGCCCTACATGCAGAAACATGGGCGCTTAAGCGCGCCCAGAATTCTGTTATTTTCAGGACCTATTTTTTGGTTCCTATAAAATCGAAAACAGCCCGACTATATTTTTATTCTTGCCTTTTTCCTCAACCCCATCCTAATTATGAGAGAGGGTTAGGGTTTTGGAACTCGTGGAAGAATAAAAATGCTAGAATCTTGTTGCATGTCTCTTATGAAGGGTTTGTGAAACCCTAATTTGTAGTATTTATCCATTATATTAATTTTTTTTTTCTCTTCCTCCCAGTGGACGTATATATTTACTCAAAATCATGTAAATCTTATGTTGTGCTGTAATTTGTTGTGTATTTTTTTTCTTATATGTTTAAGTTGCGGTGAATGCCTTAAAAATACTCTAGTTTTATTCATAGAAAAGATCCTAATAGTTATGCTATATTTTAGCTTGTAAAAATTAGAGGAACATTTAATTTTCTTACATGTGACTCTATATCATTTACTTTGTATGAATATATGAACTCTTAATATCTAGAATAAATATTTTATTTTATTTAATATACAGCGACACTGCAAAACTCTTGACAATAAAAGATAAAGAAAGGAGAAGTGTAAATCATCAAATACTATTCGTTACGCTCACTAGCTATTTATCAAACGCATGAGTTGAACTTAGTTGCGACTAAGGCTCAATTTATTAAGCAATATAAATTATTAATTATTTTTTTATTTTTGTAGCCACAAGCCGCTTGTTTGACCTAGGTGACGTTCTGGTTCAGTGTGCCAGTGTCAATTTTCATTTATTGACAAGCGCTTTTTATTCATTCATTCCTCCGCAACAGAACTTAATTCATGAATCGGAGATTACGTTTGCGTCCCTGAGGTTTTAGGCGTCCCTTCACGCTTTGGCTTCTCCTCCCATCTAGGGTTTTAGAGCGACCTCACCCGCCCCTCCTCTTCCTAGCACACTCTTCATTCGTTGATTCATTTCAATCGGAGCTCCAAGGGCTCTACACTCTACATCCATGGACCGATACCAGAGAGTCGAGAAGCCGAGGCCAGAATCCTCCATCAACGAGAACGAGATCCGGATCACTACCCAGGGTCTCATTCGCAACTACATCAGCTATGCCACCAGCCTTCTTCAGGTAGATCCAACACTTCCTTTTTTTTTTTCTCTCCCATCGTCCTTGAATTTACTCGTTTTTCTGCCGCTATTTTCGTTTATTGTCCGTGGTGCTGTTCTTCATTTTCTCCTTGTTAACGTTGCTGCCGTTATGGTGGCAGAAATTTGATCGAAATGGCATTTGTTGCTATTCTTGCCCTTTCATTTATATCATGATCCTTTTGCAGAATGATTACTCATTATGGCATTCCTCTTTCATTGGATATAATTCTCATATTATGTGGTGATACTCGTGGGGTGGATGGAGCTTTGACCAAGTTTCGTCAACATTATTTCCTGTTGTTTCTTTTATCAACTTCATGTTATTCAGTTTTGATGGTTGGATCGATCAAAGATGAATTTAATTTGACAAGTTTATTGACTGTTATTATGTGTAATTTCTTGTAATGTGATTGGATTTTCTATATCTCCGTGATATTTTTATCCTACCACATAATTGATATTAATGGCTCTTTTGTTGCATGTTTCTTGAAATGTGACAATGTTTTCTTAGGGGCTGTTTGGTTGAATGTTAGGTGAAAAGTTATTAAGATAGCATGTTATTCAGATAATAGGGGCTCATATTAAGATATTCTTACATTCTTTTTAAAATAGCCTTATATAAAGTTATATGGGTAGACAATTTATTTGTTGATCAATCAAACTTGAAAATAGTGTCATATACTTTTGCTTTGAATAGCATTTGTTTGGATCATCTCATCAATGGCATAGGTTGCTTAAGTTTATGTAGAATTTTTTTATCCATTACAACATTTCTCTTTTAGATGGGATAGTATAATTTTTTGAAATTTCTTTATATATACATGCAAAAATTTCTCACATTTAATAACCCTTTGTAATGTGAAGTAAATTGATCTTCTGAAATTTGGTAAACCACTATTTTAAAAATGGGTAGGTTTGAATTTTATTCATGAGATGAAACTTCACTATGTTTGTAGGTAGTTATATTGTTTGATTAAAATAATAACATTACTTTATTGTCCTTCAGATATTTTCTATGTAAAAAATGAGCTTGTAACTGGTTGTTACAGGCCCTCTCTTTGTTACAATAATGTTTTTATTTTATTTTATGCTACATCTGTCAGCAACTTGTTCAAAGGATTTGAATTGCTGTAGCGACTTTTTGAATGATATCATAGGCATCACTTGAAAATTATTTGTGATTTTCTTAATGATTTGCGGCGTTATCACCAAGTTCTAAACATCGGATGAGAAATCATGTAAGCTTGGTTTAAGAGATTGGCAACCAACCAAAAAACTCATCAATATATCATGACATGATTTTTCTATGTAATTGTGCAAGTGCTGGGTGTCTCTTGTGCATTGTATAGTTTGAATGTAATGATAAGTATGCAAATACTGCTACAGTGGTGTCAAGGCATAATTTCAGGTGAGTAAGAGTTCCACATTTTTGATGTATGCTTGTAAATAATTTAATCCAAGACATTGAGATGAGAATATGATTATAGAATAGGTATTATTACATGCACTATACTGGAATTATCTAATGTTATGATTAATTAGAATATGCTATTCTAATTAATGCAAGAATTGTTACTGAGTGGAGTACTTTTTTTTGTGATACTATTGGAGCTATATCAAGACTAGAAACTAGCAATAATTGATTTGTTGGCTAAAGCACACTTCACTTTGCGCTTTGTACGCTAAAGCAAAAAAAGCATATTGAGCTCTAAAAGCATTGGTTGCTTTACGGGATGCCTCGAGATGAATGGATGGATCAAAAGAGAACTATATGAATATGTTGGAAGAGGAATATCTAATTTTGATAGTATTCACAATAATTTTGGTTTTGGTTAAACTAATGAAGAAGGAAAAATGATTTACATGAGCACATTGGAAGTAATATTTCTAGCTAAGGAAATTCGTACAAATCTCATTCAATGGGGCATGATTTTTACTTGTGGGGCCTTGCTTATTTGCAAAAATTAAACAATCACTTCCACCACCACCAATAATAAACCTTAGACCCGCTAGGTGGGATTGGCTTCTAGAATTCTCTTATTTCCATTGTACACGATCAAATAGGAGCCACTCTCTATGTTCCAAATAATGAATATTTTTTCTAATGGTTTCTTCGTATGTCTTTTTGGTTTTCCTCTTCCCCTGTTAACATGTGCAAAACTCATATCCATTATATGAGCCACCTTAACCATGTTATGAATGAATTTATTTCTCTTTTTATGATTATGAGTATACCCACCATCCATCTTTGCATCAGCATCTTCATAAAACTTCCATTTTATCAGCAAGTTTCTTCTTTGGTGGCCAAAATTCAACCACATACAACATAGCTGGTCATATAACTGCATTATAAGATTTTCCTTAAATTTTGAGTGGTATTTTTTGATTGCACAATATTCCAAAAATGCTCCTCCATGTTATTCAATCATTTTGGATCCTATTAAAAACATTGGTCTCTATTTCACTATTATTTTGAATAATGAATCACCATATTTGAGCCTTTCGCTTTGATAATTGCAAGGTCCTCAAGTCCTTTAGATATAGATTCTATTTCTATTAAACTTGTACTCTATATATTTCATTTCAAACTTACTAAGATGAAACAATTGGATTCTAAAATAGTCCTCGACAACTCAAGCTTTGGTTTAACTCCATCCAAAGTTGTTTGCAAATAGCATATTAAAAATTAACCAATCACCATTTACCAAAAGTAGGTGCTTTGGTGACCCCCCTTTGTATACATGATGAATTGAAGTAGTGTACATATTTTGGTATCAGAACACCCTAACATTGTTCCTCACACGTGCTCAAACACAAAATTATTGTTTCATGACATATTTGACTGTATCACCTATCATGAGAAGTGTGGTTTTGAATTGTCGACACTGACCTTGAAGCATTGATTGGAAACGAGCATTTTTTTGTTTTTCAAACTACAACACTTGGCATGATTATTTTTGCATGTATTTTTTGACATGCAGATCATCATAATTAACATGATTATTAGAAGGAGTGTGACTAGCATGTTTCAATTTTCTGGTGACAGATTTTTCATGCCAGTTTAATGATATCGGAGTTAGTAGAGCACATAAAACCACTTAGAGAACTTGTGCTAAAGAGCGGTTTCTGGTCTTCCAATATGAACATGCCAAATTTTAAAGTGCTTGCATAATGATAAAAGCTATATCTAGTTCTCCAATTATATGTAATACTCATCTAGAAGATTTACAGAA
Source organism: Gastrodia elata (assembly GCA_016760335.1). Lineage (NCBI taxonomy): Eukaryota > Viridiplantae > Streptophyta > Magnoliopsida > Asparagales > Orchidaceae > Gastrodia > Gastrodia elata. The sequence goes on from CM028671.1 coordinate 10,421,678, forward strand.
TGCTAAAAAGCAGTGTGTAATTCATCTAATTAGGATGATGAACTGATCTTGAACTTCTTAAGTTGTAGAGAACGGCACGCCAAATGAACTTAAAACAAAACATATACATAAAATTTTGAAGGGGTGTTTTATGTATCATATTGAATTATTTGAAACAGATGGTAGATCTGACGTTCTTCTATTTCAAATTTTATTGTCAGTTCCTTCCCTTGTGCTGACTTGTCAACTCATTTAAGAAAGTGCTGGTTTAGCTAATCTCAGCCAATGATTTGAATCTACAATCTTGATTTACATGCAAGCAAATTGTCTGCCATTATTGGATTGATGTTTCAATATGCATTTTGGATAATTACTGAGGGAATGGAGGGCAACAATTCTTTTTCACAGTATCAATTTTTTTGATTGGAGCATTTGAAGATTCATGATTCAAGAAATGTACTACTGAAGGAACAATGACTTGGAATCGGTTGGATCTCTCTGTACAAACTGCACAATGTCGAGCTTATGTTGATGTGATCAGCTTGAGTTGGAATGAATTTAAGGACTAGTTTTGCTTCCCTCTTTTTTTATTGGCGCAAAGCTGCTACTGTCAAGCTCTTTTTACATGGGCATAATGCCTGGTTAATGCCTTGAATAGTTTGGACTGTTTTGAGCATTTCAAGCGTTCGTGAAGGTGTGATGTGCCTGATAATGCCTAAGGGATGTTATTACTGTTTTGTGCTTTTAAACTCATCTATTTTATCGAAGTTTAGTCTTGCATCATGTTGTCCTTGGCTGCTTTAAGCTTCATGAAATTAAACTGTATTTGATTAAGTAGAATTTTTTTAAAATGCAGTAACAGTGAAATTTAAGTCATAGAATATTTTTTAAAATCATATTATTCTATCAAAGCTTTGCAAAGGCAAAAAAATATAAATGAAACTCTTGGTATTTTAATAAATCTTGCACACCAGTGTATGTGCAGGATCTTAGCTATGCTCATTGTTATTTAGGAGATTTGCTATTATGACTATATTAAATCTAAAAACTGTTTGGAAATATTCTGACCCTGCATTTGGAGGTAACACATTCAATTTGCACATTGTTATTTATCTGATTTTTTTATATTTGTTTTTTTGACCATGGTATTGCTATTGAATGGTTTGGGAAGGCGGAGGTAAAAGGCATTGTTCTGGTTTTCATGTTTCAAATTATGAAGCTTAATAGCTGTTGTAATTTTGTTATTTCCTTTGTTTTTATCATCTATTATTCTTGTTATTATTTTTACTATTATGTTGAATGATTGTTGCTAATGGTATCTTCCGATGGTATTTATTGCTTAACAATAATGTGGTATGCAAAATTTGTGTCTTGAACTGGAATCGAAGTGCACAAAAGAATGGTGGCTTGATCATAGATCTAAATACATGCAGATTCACTGATTAAGAGATTTTATTTCTGTTTTTATGATTGTGATGTAGGCATAAATGCTCCTTGCGCTGCTTTGTTTGAATTATTCTTTTGACTGTCTGGTTTTAGCACTGTCTGGATTTTACTGCATATACATGGATTAAGATACGCATTTAGCAATTCCTTTTCTGCGTATCATTGTTGCTGCTCGAGATGGATTTCTGTTGCCAGTGATAAGGCTAACTTATGGAGATATGCTGCTTCTGTTGCATATGGTATTTTAAGTGAAGTCTTTCACGGGCAAGACTTTTACTAAATTAATTTTGTGCCATTCATATTAGAGTACACGTATAACTGGCTCTTTTGATGACTATAGGACTGAAGTTGAAAAATGGTTGCAATGATTGAGATTGGAGAAATGGTAATTTTATTCATCCTTTACTTTTGAGCCTATCTTGAAAATTTTTCTTTCTGGTCTAATCATTATCATTTTTCACCTAAGCATAATTCGACAATTCTATCACTAGGATCTCCACCTTGTCTATTTCTCAAAATCTGTGTTAATGTTAGAGCGATATCTTGTGAGCTTTTTAAGTGCTGTGTCTTGGAGGGTGTTCCAAACTACACATTGCCCTTTTTAATTAAACAGGGAAAATACAAGTTTTGATTTTATACTTCTTTTTAGACTATGTTCAGCATCTACTCTTTTAGTTATATTTTATCTAATTGGTTCTTGTTCTGCATTTTGGTGCATGTGGAGAATAGCTAATTTCTTATAGAAGAGTATCAATAACTTTCAGAATAAGTTCTTTGATAGTGCTCGAAAGAAAAATCGGATGGTAGTCTTGGTACATACACCTTTCAACGCAATAATCTTGGGCATGCAATAAAACTTTTAGTTTTAATCAACTTTCTATTTTCAGTTTCTTATTGAGTAAATTTGGATGTGTAATTTTATAAGTGATACAAATAAAGCAATTATATTTGGGGAGAGTCATCTTCCTGTATTGATGTGAGGTATGATATTTCCTTACTCAGGTAATCTTGTATCTTGCTTATGTTCTTTAAATGTTTTGTTATTGGCTACTTAAAGCTTTGGATTTTCACAAAATAATGGGCAAAATATTGTCTTGCCAAGCAGAAGAATATTGAAAAAAGTTGTGGAGATGTGTATGCTAAAATCAACAAGTGATGATACATGAAAGAGTATGATGTTAAGTATGTTCATTCGTAGCAATGATGGAGTAGTTCTACTTGAGGATAATAAGCCTAGAAAAAGTGGTATTTGATGTTTCATGCATTCTAAACATAAATTGCTAAATACCTTAAAAAGTTGAGTTTATGTGTTCTGCTCAAGTTAAAAGTGAAACACAAAAACAGGTATGACATGAGCAATTGAGATAAAGGATATTGACATAATTTTGTGGGGCCAACATTTGGTGTTGGTGATGCTTTTATCGATTATCAAAAGGTAATGTGCTAGAGATTTGATTTTGTTGAAATTAATTGTTTATTCTTTCAATTTTTGTCGTATCATGGTTGAACCAAATATTTATACTCAATTTATTGATAGTTGGGTCTTATTCTTTGCTTTAACAAATTCCATTCAAATGTGAATTCTTGAAGTAGTAGTTTTCTAGTGTTATGATTTTTTTTTTTAAATGAAAGCATCATCTATTTCATGTTTAGCTGTTTTATGAAACTTGGCCTTTAATTACCTTGCGCCAGTCTAAGTAAATGAGACTGGCCTTGTTTTGTTTAGCTTGGCTTGGATTAAATTTATTATGCTAATGTAATATTGCTATGTTAAAAGAATTTGGCAATTAAGTTGGTTTATGTTACTTAATCTGAGTTTTCTATTATATAGTTTAGTTCGAGTTTATGCTGACTAGTTATGCACATAAATATTAATTATCATAATAGGTAATTTTGGATTTAAAAGTCAACATCTTCTTGAGTAACTTGCTATGTAGTGCTTGCAAAAAAAATCTTGACTTGTGGTATTGGAACACTTCAGACACAACAATTTGTTGCATGTAATAACATACTTTTAGTTAGAATTAATTTCTACTTTAGTTTTAATCTTGTTAGTAAACTTTGAATGTTTGATATTTTGGGTGAGATACAACTGAAATCACTTAATTTTGGGGAGAATTATCTACATGTATTGATATGAGGCATGGTATTTTGTTACTTTGATTAATTTGGTTTTAAATTTATCTACATATTTTTGATGGTTGCTTTAGGGCATTTGATTTTTAAAAATTTAAAACTATCAGTGTGATGTGGGAGCAAAGTGTTGTGGAGATATGAATGACAATGGAAATTAGTTTACTTGCAACAAAGGTTAGAGTAGCTTTAGTTGGGGATAAGCTAAAAATTATATTTGATGTTTCATGTATTTATCATAAATTGTTAGATATCCCATAAGGAAAGCTGAGTTTATGTTTGTGGCTCTCATGCTAATGAGAAAGATTAAAAAAGTTATGGCTAGCCATCTAGACATTATTTAGAGTTATTTTGATATGACAAGAGAATCTTCATATGATCATTGTTGATCTTGAAAAGGCTTATGATAGAGTACTAAGAGAAGTGTCCATTAGTTAATTTTGGAAATAAAACAAGTTGTGTTGCATATATGTATGCTATTAAATGTGTATAATGGGATGTAATATGCTTTCATTCTTAAGATTGTTTGTCTAATAATGTTCCTTTTATTATTGGATTTTATTAAGGATATACTTGCAATTCATATATTTTTGCTTCATTTATAGACGTTCTTATTGAGCGCATTCAAGAGGAGGTTTTTAAGTACATGTTATTTGCAAACAATATTTTATTAATTAATAAGATTAAGGATGGAGTTAAAGCAAAACTTGAGTTATTGATAACTACAAGTTTTCATCTTTATAAGTCTAAAATAGAATATATGAAGTTTAAGTTTAATCATAATAGAATTCATAATCTCTGGAAAAATTATTGAGGATCATGTGCTCAAGAAGAGCAAGAGGCTCAAATACCTTTGTTTAATTTTTTAAAATAATTATGAAATGGAAAGTAAATTGATTAATGGGACCTAAGCTGGTTGGATGAAATGGAGACCATTTTTGATGTGATGTGCTATTTAAAAATCTCATTCAAAAATAAAGAAATTTTTTATTGCACAGCTATATGATTGAATATGTTATAATGGGATTGAATGTGGCCAATAAAGAAGATTTTTTTTGATAAAAAAGTGTTACAGAGATGAGGATGCTAAGATGGATGAGTGGGTGAATGCAAAATAATAGTGATAAACGAGTTCATTTGTAGCCTAGCTTGTAGTGGCTCAAGTAGTGATAAGCTAAGAGAATGTCATCTTCAATGGTTTGGGCATACTAAGCGTGTAGACTGCTTGACACCCATGCTAGATGTTATGAATTTTACCCATGTTAAAAGAGGAAGAAGAGCCCCAAAATGGAGAAGAAACCTCTCTATTTGAAATTTTGGAAGGTTTTTATTTGATAGATAGTTCACAAGGAAAATAAAGGATTCTAGTACCCGACCTTAACTAGTGGGACTAAGGCTTCGTGGTGCTGTCGTTGATTATATACTATAGAAACAAATGATTCTTGTAGTTGATCTTAGTTGAACTAATGTTTGGTGGTGATATTGTTGCTAATTGTCAATAGTAATGTGCCAAAAAAATATTTATGATTAATTTATTATTAGTTGGATTTAACTATTGGTTTGATTGATTTTAGTTAAATGAGGGTTCTTAAAGTAATTACTTATTAATGATATATGATTTTTTTCTACTTAGAATGGAAGCCTTACAGATCATACTAGGTGCATTTTGAAACTTCATCTTGAATTGCCTGATATCAAATTAAATAATGGAGATCGGGACTTGCTTGACTCTTAGTTTATCATTTAAGCTAGGCTATATTACCAAGCTAAAATAGTTTGGGTGTTAAGTTGATTGTGTTAAAAGATGTCTTAAGTTTCAATAGATTGTTTAATTAAACTAAAGAAATGTGCTAAGCTAATTTAATAGCTCATCTTAGATAATGTAACTAAATATTATTTTATTAATATAACAAAATAATAAATTAATTAAGAATGTTTATTTATTATTTAATGTGATTAATTTATTATTTAAATAAATCTGTTAATACAATTTTAATTATAGTTACTTCTAATGCCTATTTAAATATAAATATTTATAAATAAGATAACTTTAACTTAATCAAAATAAATACAACAATAACATCAAGTTTTAATCCCACTAGGTGGGGTTTTCTGCATGAATCCTGTGTTTCTATTGCGCATGATCAATTTGAAGCCCTCCCCAAGTTTCAAATAAAGAAGATTCTTCGTAATAGTTTTTTCGCATTTCTTTTATGGCGTTTCTCTTCCTCTTTTATTATGGGCGAAATTCATAAACTCAATTTTCTTAACATGGGAGTTACACATTCTACGCTTAATATACCCGAATCATTTAAAAGGCAGCATTCTGTAATCTTATTAACTATTAGAGCCACTCCAATCTTGCTACGGATAAACTTTTTTTTCATGCTATTATTACTAGTATACCCACTCATCCACATAAGCATCCTCATCTCTGTAACACTTATTTTTTTGACAAGTTTTTTCTTTGTTGGCCAACATTCTACCCCTATAACATATTTGGTAGTATAATTGCTTTATAAAAATTTCCTTTAATTTTAAGTGGGATTTTTGGATCACACGACTTTTCCATTTTATCCAACCAGTATTCATTTTATTAATCACATTGATCTCTATTTTGCTATTATTTGATTAATTGAACCAAGGTACTTGAACCTTTCACTCATATTGATCTCATGGTACTTAATAGTTATCTTTGATTTTAGGGATTCTAATGCAATTGAACTTACACCATATATTCAGTTTTAGATTTACTAAAGCAAAATTTTTTTAGTTTTAAACTAGTCCTCCACAACCCAAGTTTTATTTTAACCCCTTTTATAGACATATTAAAGTAAAATATGTCATATGAAAGTAACATGCACCAATAAATCTCCTATTGAATGTGCTTAGTAAGATCATCCATAATTAAACCAATAAGATATATTTAAAGTTTTAGTTAAATGGTGCTCAAGTTTTATTTTAACTCATTTCATAGACTTGTTAATTTAAAAAATGTCATTTGCAAATAATATGCACTAATGAATTTCCTATTGAATGTGCTTAGTAAGATCATCCATAATTAAAGCAATAAGATCTCCATAATTAAAGCAATGAATCTCCTATTGAATGGTGCATGTTTAGCCTTGATGTAATCTAATAGTAACAAGAAAATTATTAGACATGTCACCTTGCGTTTAACACAAGTTATAACCCCATTATACATATCTCTAATAATATCAATATAAGTTACACAAAGCCATTTTTTTTTCAACGCTCTTCAAAGAATTTCTCTTGGTACTCTATTGTAAAATTTTTAATATCAATAAAAAATAAATGAAGATCATATCTTTCTCTTAGTTTCTTCATCAAATCTTTTAATATGTGTATAGCTTCTATGGTAAATCTACTTGGCTTAAAACTAAATTGATTTTGAGAATAGAAGTACCCTTTCATAATTTTCGATTACTCTCTTCCAAATTTTAATGCATGACACTAACTTGATTCATCTTTAATTATCATAGTTTTGAGCACTGTTTTTATTTTTGTAATTAAGAATATCAGTATTCTTTCTCCACTTGTCTATCATCTGTTGTCTTCAAAGCATTATTAAATAACTTGGTTAGCTAAGAAATTCTTTCCTCACCCAAACATTTTTATACATCGAAAGAGATGCTATTCGATCCTACCATTTTTTGCTTTTCATTTTTTTTTTAAAGCATTCTAAATCTCAGCTTTACCGACATGATGAGTAAAAGTGTAATTGAGATTATTTTTATAATCATTGAAGTCATTTTAATTAATTGTATTAATACAACTTTTTCAAAAAGATTAATAAAATAATTCATCTATCTATGTTGAATAAATTCATCCTTTAAAGAATTTTTTGATCATTTTTTATATATTTAACATGAGTTTAATCATTAGTTTTTTTTCTTAATTTGACTAGCTTATAAATGTGTATCTCTCCCTCAATGAATTTTAATTTATTATATAAATCTTTGAATGCTACAATCTTAGCATCACAAATTGCCATTTTAGATTCATGACAAGTTAGGATATATTTTTTCCAATTATCCTCAATTTAACATTTAAACTATTGTTTCTATCATACCTTTTATCATTATTTTTTTTTGTAATATTTATTTCCACCGCCATACATTTAATTTGGCTAGCTTATTAATAAGTATCTCTCCCTCAATAGATTTTAGTTTATTATTTGAATCTTTGAATGCTACAGCCTTAGCATCACAAATTACTATTTTGGAATTAGAATAAGCTAGTTTATATTTTTTTCAATTCTCTTCAACTTAACATTTAAATTATTATGTATAGCACGCTTTTTATCTTTAATTTTTTTTTGAATATTTATTTCCACTTCCATGTATTTTTATTATTGGGTACTCATTTTTTATGCACTAAGTAAACTCTTAGCTATCTTGTGAATACAATATAGCAATTGAATTCTGCATAAGATTATCTTTACTCTCAAAATCTTATTGTTCAAATTTTAACATTCACTCTTAAAATTATTTATATTACCTTCAATTTTTGGACATATTTTAGATTTAATATTACTTTTACTATCCTTATTTTCAAATCTAAAATCAATAAAAATATTGGGTTGTCAAGCAATCACTTAGAATAACAATCTTACAAAATAAACAATCTCTTTTCTTTTAGATAAAATAATCAATTGGAGTTTTAGAAGTTCTCTTTTATGAGTTATAATATGTTTTTCCATTTTTTTAAAGTCTTAATAATTATAAGATCATAAGCTAAATCAGCTTTTAAAACCATTCTTCCTTCATTAACCTCTCCAAAACTAAAATCACCATAAATAGTATTAAATTCTTTATTTAAGCTTCCAATATGTCCATTTAAATCTCTTCTTGTAAAAAGCCTCTTCTCTTGAGGTATTTGTTGAACTAATAATTTTAAGATCATAAGTTAAAACAAATTCTAAAATCAATCTTCTTTTTTCATTAATCATGTTTTTTATAAGTGTTAGCTATTATAAAATCATTAGCTAAAGCAAATTCTAAAATTATTCTTTCTTAATTAATTCCTCCAAAACTAAAATCAACTTGAATATTATTAAATTCTTTAATTATTCTTTTAAAATGCCTGTTTAAATTTCCTCTCATAAAAACCATCTTCTCTTAAGGTGTTCATTGAACTAACTCATTCAAATTATGCTAAAAATGCTTTATTTGTATACATATCTAATATTATTAAGAGGCATAAACACTTGCAATTTTAAAAGATATTCTATTGAGTATAAGTTTAATGATGTAACTCTATCTCCCAATCTCTTAAATTTTACTATGTTATCCTTTAAATTTTTATCTAGATGGATACTCTCAATTATTTTTATAATGATTCCTATTAGAGTACTAGAGTTTATAGCATAAACTATTAATTTTTTTCACTTTTTCAGCCACCCCTTTTAGTTCTTAAAGGCATAATATATTAATTTTTCTTTTTATCATTTAATCCTAGGATAAAAATGTACCAATACTCAACCCATTAAGAGGATAAATTATGATTTAAGCTAGTAATTATGAATTATTGCTAGGATAAATAGTGTTTTTGCACTCAGTTTTTGGCAATTTTGGATTTTTATGGATGAGTTGATGATTTGAAGGATCATTTAAACATTCATATTTTTTTATATTGCTACGTTAACATTGTTGAAACAAAATTAATAGAATATGTTTATTTATTTTGAAGCCTTTTAAGTGTAAAATATTAACATTGTTTGGCACGAAAACATTTAAGGGAAATATTTATACTTTAGTGAATGTAAGGATCTATTAAAGTATTAATTTTTATAAGTAATCTTTGAATGTTTGCTAGGTTTTTTTTCATGCAGTTATATACAATTTCATGTACACTATTTTGTTACATACAATAACACTATCTTAGTTATTTCAAGTGAATTTTGCTGCATGAATCCTTCATTTCTACAATACTTTATTATTTTATGCACTGTAACATATTTTTGTTGATGTCTTGAATTAAAAACTTGTGAATGAATAAAGTGAGCAATTGTTGAAACTATTGAGACTTTATCTAAATTTTTGGGTGTTTGAGGCATGTTTCAACCATTTTGTTACTATTGCTTCTTCTTTACCAAATTTAAATGAAGGCTTGTATCCAGGGCTTACTGAAATGGCACCAAAACATAAAAATATATAGTTACATTCAATTTTATTGGAAAAAAACATGGCAATTTATTGTAATCCCATGTTGGAAAGCTTTTTTACTTCCATAAAGATGAGATGAAGAAAAGAACGATGCAAGACAAATTTTGAAAAATATATTTAAAAAGTTTATATGAAGAAATTTCCTAAAGAAATTTCCTAATTTGAAAGTAGATAGACATCTATTTTATGAGTTCAAGGATAATGGGCATATTTAACAGCCTTTGTTATCAATGTCTTAAGGAGATTCATAGAAGATGATTTATTTTGTCACTTAAAAACAAAATATTTTACAAAATTCTTATTTTGTTTTCATTTAAGATATTTTTTGCAATAATTGAGAGGCAAGCAATCGTGAAGTTCACTTAACAGCTAGCTGATTTGGAAATTAATCTATAAAACGATACACAATCCATTCCTTATTTTTCTGAGGAAATAATGGATGCTGAACCATCTTAAGCAGGGAATTGTTGGTTCAAAACTTTCTTTGAAACAGCCTGTTGTTTTTCTTCTATGGAAAACACAACAATAATAACAAAATCTAATAAAATCTTGGGAGAATATGATTGGTGTTTTCAATTTTTATCTTTTAATCTCCAGCCCACATGTATCACAGCAATGAATGTTGTTATACTCAAATTATTTAGAGTTTGAAATAATTAACAAACATAGCTATGACTTATGCCATTAACTTATTATTAGAGTGAATGCCTATTCTTTTTAACTTGACAATTATAGCTTGAATATCTTTTTGTTTGACATGTTAATTTGACACACCTTGAATGTTGACATTTGTCCATGTGAGACTTTTTGGAGTCATCAGTTCACCAATTGTTGCATTGATAAATTATTTGACTAATTGTCTTATCATTTCAAGATTAATTCAGTTGTTTAGTTAAAACCAAGCATTTTTATGCTCATCTAGCATACATTTAAGATCATAATTGTTCAAGAATCATTGCGTGCTATATCTCAGTATAAGGAGTCAGTCTTCAGTACCTCCATGCCAAAAGAAGGGGTCTCTTTTTGTTGAATTTGAGTTTCTTCTTTATTTAATCATTAAGCCATAATGCTACATTTATTCTAGCTCAGAATTTACTTACTGTAAATCTTTAGTAGAATGATATCAGTGCTATGTTATACCCTTTTACTTGCATAGTGCACACTATACCATCTCATAAGCTGTGAACCACAATGCTTAGCCTAGATAAATTTTGATGTTTATTGTGTGAATAATTTATTTACTCTTTTTTGTATTTGTTACATTTAAAAATCGACCCTTTCTTATCATATTGAGTAAATTTCTTAAGAAGGATACAATATTCACTATCGCCCAACTTTAGCTTTAATCAATCAAAATAACATTTTGGTGGACGTTGAGGGAAATAAGTTTTTATTTTATGCAATTGATTAGTTGCCATGGCTGACAATAAAGAATAGCTTAAACGTATTGATATGAGTTCTTCCATTCAGTTTTGCACTACCTTAGTCATTACGCAACCTTTGATAAATCTTGTCTCATACCTTCATATATAAAGAAAGAGTTGTATAAAAATGGATAGTGTATATTGCATCTTATCAATTGAGCATCAATGACAACAACATGATGTTTAACAAAATTGACCATGGTTTATGCTACTCAATTTTCTCCTCTCGAATTATTGATCTTACTGATTAGTATGACATAGGGGGTTAACTAAGTTCATACTGCTTTCTGTCATTCCTGGAAGATTGGAAGCAGGAATCAGCCAACTATAGTAATTGTTGATTAAGATACATGATTTCATCGATAATTATTGGATGAGCAATTAAAGTTTGGATGCTAGCATAACTTTCCATGTGATCTCTATTTCAGATACATGGGCATGAAGAAGAATTTTGTTATGATGAGCAATTAAAGTTTGTTTAATAATCATTTCAGTTCAATAAATAGTGTATTGAAGTTTGTTCAACCGATATTTCTATTACAAGGAGAGTTTTAAGGGACTATGCTGTGCACTTTACTTTGGTTTTTCATGATTTCATTGATAAGGATAAGCACTTGGCTTGGTACACCTTTATGTTGAACTTGGAAAATGTCAATTATAATTTATTGTCACAATGAGGTTCCCAAAATCTATTGTACTCTTTTTAGCTTGAGCTATTGAAAACATTGATCCTAAGGAAGTGGCAAGCTGACAAAATTTAAGCCCAAGAAAAGGAACCCAGACTTTGATATTGATGTTATCTAATTGAAATCAGATGGATGTTAGTTAAGAAGACAAGAAGACCACTGCAAAATGAAGAATTTGAAATGCACATTTTGTATAAAAACAATTAGCATTATTTCTTACAACAAAAAGTCTTGTTAACGAGTTACTTGTCTTCAAGTGCTATCGTTATGCCTTAGTCAATAAAATCCAGACTAAGTTATACTATCAATCAATGCATAATGTGGGTATTAATTTTGATAAAAATGAGTCAAAAGGTTTCATTTTTTCATAATACTAGTGGGCACAATATCTATAACTAATTTTTCTTACAAGCATTTATTGGCAAGCTAATTTAAGGGGATGAGTTGAACTGGTTTTTAGTCGAGTGAAGAGATCTACTTATTCTTTTACAAGAGTTTATATCTTTCGTAGCTTGATTAAATTTTTCCTGAGCTCCTCTTAAAAGTTGACTTGGTCTGTTGACATAATATTGATATACTTGAAGTTCTTATCTACTTACTATTAATTAGGAGGCAAAAAGGATCATATACTATGTTAAATAAAAAAAAAGGACCTTTTTTCAATGATTTCATTTTGAAAAGCTTGAAGTTTTGAATGATATAAAATAAGCTCTCTTAACTAGGATGACTTATTTATTATTAGAGAAAAATATTAAATAGTTATTTGACTCTTGCAAAATGTTCAATTCAGTCCTTGACTCTTGCAAATTATTTTTGTGTTCCATTAACTTTTATTTAAGTGATTTTTTGGTCGTGCCATTATTTTGCTGTTCCAACCCAACAATTGCATAGGGTAAATACAGTAATTTCTATGAATCTAATTTTTTATATTCGAAATTGCCTTTAAATTTTTCTGCATGTAGGTTGCGATTTCTTCTCATGCTGCAAGTTTGTCTATTGTGATTGCTTCTCTGCTGTACTCATTCGTCGATTGCAATTTCTTCGTTGATTGTACTTTTTTCCTCAACTATCTATGTCTCTTTGAGTCTCTCTGCAATCGTCGATTGCGATTTCTACATTTTCTCCGTCGGCTAGCATTGCCCTATTATGGCTCCTATGTGTATCTCGTAAATAACCATTGCAGAAAGCAGCACCATTCGTTCCAACTTGTCAATTGTTACTTTTTGCAAATCACCATCGACAGGTTGCGGAAGAAATCATCGATTGCTGCTCTGTTATGGATCCTATGTGTATCTTCATCTATATACTGCTCTTTGCAATTAACGATTGCACAGAGCAATCGGCGGGTTGGAATGACTGGTTCTGCTCTCTGCAGTTGTCATTTACGAGAACCAGATCATCAAGTGCAATCGATAATCTCTACTGCAACTTGTCGATTGTGATTTCTTTTGCAACCTCTGCAATCGCCATTTATGAGATACATAGAGGAGCCATAACTTAGTATTACCAGTCAATGAAGAAGCTGCGGAAGAAACCACAATCAACGATTGCACAGAGATGCAGTGAAGGCGTGAAGTTTAAGAAGACGATCGCTCGTGCGTAAGAGGCTGTACTACTTTCAGAAGTCGTTTGGTGGGTCACATCTAAGGAATATTTTCTTAGAATTTTTCTGGTGGCTGTTTGAAGAAGTTATGGACAACGAAGTGGGAGGGCGTTAGTGTTTGCAGAGGTTTCGTTGGAGGGGTGTTGATGGTCAAAACGAAATCGGATTTTGGCAAAATAAAATGAAGATGAAAGATGATAGATTGAACAACAAGATAATATAAAAAATAATAAAAAGAAAGATAAGTTTGATCAATATAGGTTATCCACACCTTGATCTCTTTAGGATTATATACATCGTGGAGCCCGCCGATTATGCATACTGACGGAGTTTTGGTTCACACCAAAACTACGAAGCTCTCAAGCCAAGTTTATACAAGTAAATTTCATTTCATCTCCCTTAGGGTTTACATCAGACACATATATAACAGTTTAAACTCTAAGCTTCCTAACGTTGGTAAAAGACCAAAAGGCCTCGTAATGACTCCACGGGTGACCTTCGAAATGCCCGATGCAAATATAATATAAAAATACATATGACAAAATAATATAAATACTGTAACAACCCAATATCATTACTTCACAAATTTTGTCAAAATCTCGACTGTCATCAGGATTACGAGGAACTTCAAATTAGGGCAAACAAGTATACCTTTAGATGAGAATAATTTTTAATTCAAAGTGCCCTAGTTTGGGAGAAATTCGGATAATGGAAACTCCCGCTTTATTTTTCTGAACTTTTTGAATTCAATAAATTAAGAACATTAAATACGCGTTCAAATTCATCAATTTTTATGTCATTTTGTTAAGCATATTATTTAAAAGTTGCTCAAGAAGTATCATCGATTTTGGAGCGCTGGTTCGATCTCAATTAATTTTTAAAGTTTAAGACTTCAGAAATTAATTTAAAATAAAATTTTGCTCTGAATCAAAATTTTTTGGCACGAGGGTGTTCGTTTCGTTGTAACACATCTCAGTGTCAAGTTTTGTTATTTTTGGACTTCAAACGGCGGGAAAATGTGAAAAATTTTATATTTAAGTAATTATTTAAAAGTTTTCTTAAGAATTTTCTCTCCCTCCCTCTAATTTTCGATCCATCCCCCTCGATCCTATCCGATCCTGCGATTGTAGGCTCTGTTGTTCAACAAAGCCTGCAGGCGGAACCTTCCGCCTGTGCCGTTTTGGGGCAGGTTGGTTGGCCAAGTGCCGACCCCTTTAGCGTCTACCCTCTCCCCTCTATTTAAACAACCCTCACCTTTCCCATTAGCACAATAGCAGCCCTCCTCTTCCCCTCAACTCCTTGCCAACCCCTCTCCCTCAGTAGCCCTCCCAACCTCCTCAACCCAGCTAGCCGCTTGCCGCCTGCGAACCAGCCGCCGCACCTCTGCTCCGGCCACCCCCTCCGGCAACCCCCTCCGGCTCTCTTTAGCCACGTTCGGCCTCCCTCCATTTTCTAGCAACTCTAACCGAGGTGAGAGAAAGAAAATTAGGAGGGAAAATGCAAAGAATTTTTGCTATTATTTATTTTCTTTATTTTTTATATATATATGATAATCATTATTATTATTTTCATAATAATGATAATTATTCATCGTTAGCATTTTTATTGTTCTCATTAATTAATAATGAAAATAATACAAATGTTATAAAATGACTTTCAATTCTGTCAATTTCAATTCTGTCATTTCCATTCTGTCTTTTTCTTTCGCATATTATTATTATCATTATTTGTTATTAAATAATGATTATGATAATGCTTTAATAAATATTACTAATATCTCAGTAACTTAAAAATCTGATTTCAGTCAAAATGAGTAAATGAAAGAAGAACATAATAGAAATGAAGATAATAATTACTCCTAAAATGTTAGCTAAAAGCTAATTTAAAATATTAAAATCTAAATGCATATTCGATTAAACTGTTGCACTTTTGTATTTAAAAAAAAGGTACCCAATATATGAACATATATTACTTTTTGCACTTTATAATTGCTTAACTTCGCTTTGAGCCAAATTCATATTGAAGCTTGGTTGATTGTTCGGAAACAATATCCCTTTAATAATGTGGTTGTTATTGGAAAAATGGCATCAGTGATATTTGTGGGTTATTGGAAAAATGAGATCAATAACATTCGTGAGTTACTGGAAAAATGAGATCAGTAACATTCGTGGGTTATTGGAAAAATGACATTAGTAACATTCATGGGTTACTGAAAAAATGACATCAGTAGCATTCATGGTGGGTTACTGAAAAAATGACATAAATAACCTACATTTTGTGACAATACTTTTTGCAAGAAATTGATTATTCCTTTTGCGCTATTGCCTTATTTTTCCTGCATGTTTATTACAGCCTTATTTCGCTAATCGCATCTCTACTTTTATAAAAGTGTAATATTTTATTGTTTACTGCGGTACTTAGAGTATTCTCTAATTATTGGAAATTTTAATCCCAGTATTGTTTTCTTTACAATACTAAGTCAGATGCTTCTGGGAGAATCCAAACAAGAACTTTAATTCATAAATTTTCAAACTCGCTGAGTGATCTACGACACTACTTTACTTTTTTACTTTTGTTTTTATTTTTCTTTTGTTTCAGTTCATCTTTGATGAACTTTGTAACAGAAATGTTAGAGATTTTTGTAATAAGGAATTTTGATGAATTAGATTTATCTTTTGGCTTTTATACATGTGTTCCTTTTCTTTCAAATTGCTCATTATGATCTTGCAGTATGTGAACACATGAATGCCGGGATAGTTCTCGCTGAACCGACATCGGGACATCACAAATACTAACACAATAAAAATACATAAATAATTCATGTCTACACATGACAACATAATATGACTCTTAACCCATCACGAGCCTTCTCCTCTTGATAGCTGCCTGTCTTGCATCACTCAGGGAGAGGGAGACGAAGATACGTTGACGAAGAAATACCAATCGACGAAGAAGTTTAGCATGAGAAAAACTAACAATCGAAGAAATCGCTAGGAGAAAATAATTAAGGTTGCTTGGTATATAAAAACTCGATCCATCGAGATTATCGTCTTTACCCTGTACAAACAACGGGTTGGAAAGGTAAAATAACTGCACAATCAAAAAAATCACTTAGTAAAAGTTATTTGCAAAAGTTAATGACTAATTGCTCATTTTACAAGAGTTAATGTACCATTTTGAATTATTAAAAGTATCATTAGCAGATCTTACTTTCATCTAAAAATTTTGATAGATATGAGCTACCCAAGATTTTTCAATTTATAAAATACAAAGTTTTTTTTCATTAAATTATAATATAATGTAAATGAGGAACCTTCTGACGAATTATCAAAGGGAGGTGCTTTATTTTGATTGAAATCTGATTGAGCATATAGTTGCTCCACCTCTCCCATTTTGAAAGTTTGGTTTAAAACTAAACTTCAGAAGAAAAGTTATCTTTTGACATTTTAATCAAACTTTTGGTCGAACTATTATTTATGATTAACTTTATAATGCTGACTTATGACTACTTATTTGAAGCTTCTATTTTTTATTGTTTTATCATTTTTGTTTATATCAATATTATATTTTCTTACATTTGTTGTTGTGCTAAAGAAATTTGTAGCTCAATAAAAGACAATCATTGTTGATTTGTATTATGACCTATGATTGCAATATCTTATTCTCTAAGGCCTTGATTCTGAATTAAATAGGTTCATCTAATCTAGATCTAGATATTATTCTATCATTGACTCCTAAATCATGAAAATAAGATCAATGTTTTCTTTAAATCTTGAAAAACTTACTGAATGATCATAATTGTTATGGCTCATTGCCAACTCAAACAAACACAAATATACATGTTGCAAATAATTAAACAAATGGAAGGCATTTATATGAATAAAATTATTCTAAATGCATAAGCCACTCGATCTTATACAAAGTATTTTTTATTGTGTAAAGACAACTATTTATCATCTTAATAAACTGAGGGATTCTGAATAGGGGAACATAATGATCATCTTTTTCCTATCAACTTTTAGCTTAACATTAGCTATGATCACTTCTTTATTGGTACTGTTGTCTTTATTGGCTATAACAGATTTTTTTGTATTTGAAGGATCAACAACTTGTTTCTCATTTTCTTTTTTTTTTTTTGAGGGTGACGATTTGGCTGAACTTTCTTCTCTTTTCCTCTTATGCATATTCTCAGAGTCGATGAGCTGGCTCGATTAGGATATGTTTTTCATAGGAAGAACATGGGAACTGTGAGATAACTATATTCATGTCATTCCTCAAAAACCGTACTTTACTTTTGAAACTAACAAATGCAACATATGGTTATCCGTGAAGCTTTATTTCTATTTATTTACAAGTAAAAGTTACTCCATGCCACAACCTTAGGTAACTAACATTTCCCAAGCAGAGAACATCTATAAAAAGGATGCCTAGTCTTAATTGTGCTTTGGCATTTAAAATGCTAGCCTGTTTTTGTGGTGGGAAGATAGACAAAAGTTTCTTCTTAGTAAATTTAACAAAATACTAGTTCACTAACTTGATTGAAGCATTAATGAGCCAATAAGCATTGGAGCAATGGTTGGCACTGCCCAAAATAATTCTGTCTTCTTGATGTGATTGTGAAAAGGAATTTTGAATATTTAGTTGAAATTTATTGAATTTTAATTTTCACTGTGTTTTTTCAAAGATTAATCTGTGTAAGCTGTAGGATAATATAGAAGTTTTTTACATCAAAGAATTTATCTATTAAGGAGGTGCTTGACTCGATCATGTAGAAGTTTTTGTCATCAAAGAATTTATCTATTAAGGAGGTGCTTGGTTCACGAAGGAACTGGAGAGCTTGTTGCAGTTCTTTTCCATTTAGGAAGGGAGAAATAAATATAGACCTTGTGCAAGAAGATAATCCTAGGGAACAATGAAAGCTCGGGGATGAATTTTCAGTTCAATTGCTAAATTACCACTGTAAAGTCATATATTTAAGTAAGATGAAGTATTGATGCTTAACTGGTGACACCAGTATCATAGTCCTTATGATTTCTTAAATACTTGGTGTCTAAAATATAATAGGCCAGCTCATAGTAAACATATTCTTTAGGAAGGAGATATTATTCCCAATGGTTATTCTGATATCCTACAGGTGGTGCCTGTGCATGCATTTTGTCCCGAAATTCTGCACTTTGTAACTTCTTGTTATTTTATAAAATTTTGGTTTTGGTAGGGCTTAATGAAATAGTAAACATATAACACAAATATTTAAATAAAATAAAATTATAAGGCTGCTTATTTAAATTATATATATATATGTATATATATATATATTTATTTATATGTATGTGTATTGTTTTTCAAGGTATACAATTGAACAAGAACACCATTAAAGATAGTAGTGCCCCTCATTTATTGTCGTCTCTTTTAGTGCTCTTTCTTTGCTGCCATCATATCTGCCTTGCTTCTGCCATCCTGTGATTCTTTCACTGCTACTGCTGCCCCTCCACAACTGCTACACCTCTATTATGGTCACCCTCCGGACTCTGCTACTCTGCTGCTGTCACCTTTCTTCTACTTTACAGTTGCTGCAGCTACCCTCCCTCCATTATGACATCCACTCGCCTCTGCCTCTGTCCCTCTTCTGTCACTCTCCTTCCATAGGCACTGCTTCCTCTCCGCCTTTGCTCTCCGTTCACATTTACTTTTGTTCACATTTACTTTTGTTCACTTTTTTCTTACTGTTATAGTGTTTTAAGTTACAGTTAGCTCCTATTGACTTCTGTCCAATGTACATTTTGATTTGCATAACATAAATCTGTTTGTAACATAGTTTTTCTTATATGGCATAACTTGCATTCACTTAAATAATTATTTCAAAATAAGTGATTTTTAGTTATATATTGAATATCTTATTTAATTTTATGATTTCACTTCCAATATTAAATAGTAGTATTTTACCTTGATTAAATGGTTATGAAAAAAGAGCATTGTCTTAATTTACCTATATATCTTCATCTTAGCATATTTTACTACTATGACAAGTTAAATAGAAATGCCATTCATTTATGCAACATCCAAATTTTTATAATTTATGCACCAAGTGCATGAAACTTAGTTTTCATATCAAAATTAACATGTAGTATATTAACTTCCAATATTATATAGTAGTATATTACCTTGATTAAATGGTTATGAAAAAAGAGCATTGTCTTAATTTACCTATATCTTCATCTTAGCATATTTTACTACTATGACAGTTAAATAGAAATGCCATTCATTTATGCAACATCCAAATTTTTATAATTTATGCACTAAGTGCATGAAACTTAGTTTTCATATCAAAATTAACATGTATTTAGATATATTATAATTACTGTTGTGATGATTTTAATTTAGGCTAATTAATTATGTTAATAAATCAAAATTTTGGTTAATTAACTATATCCATTCATTAGTTTCGCTACCTTGCTTAATTAAATCAATTATTTGATTCATTTGTCATATTATACATTAATCAATATAATTATATTAATATTTGTAATAATTAATCAAGACAGGGTTATTGAAGATGATTACCTTTAATTATTTCAAGGTTGATTAATTTCTATAATTAAGTATATTTACTAATTACATTAATTAATACTATGGTAGTTAAATAATTTAATTTCATTAATCAGTTAATTTAATATATTATAATTGTATATATTGTTTAATTATCAAATAATAAATTAGTTATTTATAAAAAAATAATTTATTAAATACATTATTTATTTATTTATGATAGTTAGGTCTTATTTAGGTAAGTAATTGTATTAATTTATATATTAATTATTAATGCTCTAATTAATACGTTTGCTAATGGCTAATGTTATTATATTAATTAAAAATTTTAATTAATTACATTAGTTTTTTCACAATATTTATTATTTTATTTATTAATCAATTATTTTAATTTAGTTGGATAAGTTGGAGTTGTTTGGTTCATGTTTAAGTTTGATAAGATAAGCTAAGCTGAAATAAAATAAAACTGTTTGCCTATGCCAGGTGAGGCCAAATTAAACTTGAAACGCACAGGGTCAAAGGCTTTGTTATTTGTTGTTCTGCACTACAAGGCATCTGTGTTACTTAATGCCTACAGTGAACCTTTTCTGTAAATGAGCGATGGACTGATGGTTAGGTTAACACTGTAAAATCTGGCCCAAAATGTTTGAATACCTTTACTCGAGCTATAACTGGTGTTGATGTATTCTTTTGGTCAAGCTACTTTTGGCTTACTTTGGCCAAGAGGTGTTGAACTATTGAAAGATTCATTCTTCTTGTTATGGTAATCTCAACATTTTTGATTTTATTGTAAGTTTTGTTTCGTTGCACATATGAGGCATAATCTGAGTTCTTATCGTAATTCTAACTGTGAATTTCTTAGTAATCGGTTCATTAGTTGTACTCAGTCTTATATCATGCCTGTTCATACTTGTTCTATTGATTTTCTTAGTTAAGCTTTTTTTCATTATATGTTGTGCTTTAATACTTTTAAACAAGTCAAGTTTTCAATATCTTCTCATGAAAACGATCAACTAGGAAAAACATTTGAGAGAAATTGTGCTAAAGGCAATGGGACAGGCAATAAGCAAAGCTGTAGCTATTGCAGAGATTATCAAGGTTGGTGATACGTTCTATTTTTTTGTTTCTTTTTGTTATAGTTACAATTCATTGGGGGTACTGACTTATGGTTTTATGTGCAGAAGAGGATTCCTGGACTGCACCAAGATACTAGTATTAACTCTGTCAGCATTACTGATGTTTGGGAACCAATTGAGGAGGGTCTTGTACCGTTAGTTACCTCTACATTTTTCTATTTCACTGGAGTAATTTAGCGTTGTTGAATCCTGTGTAAAACATCTGTACATATAAATCCTATAGTTTTTAAACTTCTTTCACGCAGATTGGAAATGACTCGGCATGTCTCAATGATCTCAGTTTGTCTTTCAACCAGACCATTGAACAAGAATTCTCCTGGGTAATTAATTCATTTGGTAACTCGTGCATTTTTTTGATGGAGTTATGATTTCTCTATTTCTAGATAGAGTTTTGATATCTCTTGTAGCTGTTATTTACGGCATATTTTTGGTATGAAATATAATAAATAGTGTTTTTTTTTTATTTTTCTTAGTTACCAGCCTCCATTACATTTCGAACAGCCCAAGCAACAACAGAAATATCAGCAACCTCAATATTTTCATCAACCACAGCAGCCAAAGCAGCCTCAAGCTCAATTCAATGATGGTGTGCATTGCTGAACTACAACGTTTGTTCATTATAAATACTCTACATCATGTTTCACAGTGTAATTTAAACTATTATGATCTATTTAAAATTTTAATGTATTTGATTCATGCAAAGATTCATATGGTCGAGGACGTGGCCGAGGTAGAGGAAGAGGGAGGGGTTGGGGAAGAGGTGGATATGGTGGATATGGGGGTTATGGAGGTTATGGAGGATATGGAGGATATGGAGGATATGGTGGATATGCAAACAATCAAGAATATGCAAACAACCAAGGCTATGCAAACAACCAAGGCTATGCAAACAACCAAGGTATTTTATTTTCTTTTGTTTTCCTTTGGTAACAATTTTTCTTGGCTGAGCGATAGGTTACTTTAGTATGATTGTGCTCATGTTTTGGTAGTTGGGCTTGCTAGGTGTGAGGTTCAAAACTGGGTAGTTAGTTATCTACTATTGATGGTTTGTCTGCCTATCGTTTTGTTCTCATTAATCATAATGTTTGTTTCTTAACTTGTTTTGCAATAAGACCTTTATCCAATTCCTGTTTAGTGTATATTTATTGATTCTTTAGATATGGAAATTTTCCTCTAAAATTCAGTGATTTATATTGAAGCTGAAATTATGAAGCTGTTATATATATATATATATATATATATATATATTGCTTGTGTGGCTGGTGGGATTAGAACATTGGGTGGGTTGGTTCTAGGTTGAGAACTGAGCCTCAAACACTGGGCTGCAACACTATTCACCTATATATATATATATATATATATATATATATATATATATACTCTTGAATAATTTATTTGAAGTTCAAAAAATTATTAAAACCTTAATTTGATTAGACTTTGTTTATGAATCTAAACCAAAATATGGCTCGAGTCTAGCTTATCGAGCAATATATCAAGCTTTAACTTTAACTCAATGTTGAGCTCTAGGTTGAGAAATGGTTCAAGGTTGAGCTTGAGTTGTGACTAGTTTGAGCTTGACTTGAGCCATTTGCAATTTTTAATGACTTTGGAAATGATTCTTATCTTTGTTGTGCACTTAAATGAATCACACATCCAATGGCTCTAAGGTTACATGCAAAATTTGTGATTGTATTCTAATATATGAGATGCACACGGGAATGAGCCTATCGCGTAATTCTATGAAACCTAAAAACTACCAAATTTTGAAGCTCAATTTCAAAGCAATGGCATAAAAACCTAACTGTTCGATCATGTTTAACTCACGGATTAATGCAAGCATATGGGTTAGTTCGTGCCAAATCATTGTTCTGATATACACTGATTGCATTTTGCCATGAAACATGAGTGGCCAAAACTTTACATTGCATAACTAATCTTTCGAGTTGGGCTTCAATTCAATGGTTCTGATCCAATTAATCTGAGAGCAATATGATGCAAGTGATCTCTCCCAGGCTCCCTGGCCTGAATAAAATAATTCTTTTGGCCAAATTAAGTATATAGTGAAATTTACATAGACACAATTTACGAGATCTCAAGTTTCATAATGGTCCGTGCAATGCTTTCAACAAAAATAATTGTGAAGATCTCAATAATTCTACTTTACTTGAAAATCAATGTAGATTAAATTAGCATTGTTCTAATAAATTTGTGCATGCATAATGATTCATTTATAATGTTATCTGAGCTTCGTCATAATAAGATTTGTCATTCTAATGAATTAAGTATAATCTCTACATTTGGGATTGTGACTAGCTATTTAATGTTAAATTGTTTGCTAGAAAAAGTTGGGAAGATGGGAGATTCAAGTTTTTTTGTTTTAATTCATGAAGCGCTGTTAAGTAATATACATTTGAAACTCAGTCATCTGCTACTAGTTTACCTTTGTATAACTAAACTCCATTGTGTTGCAAAACATAAAATGATTATTCAAATATTGCTTTTATTTTTGTAAAAACTTTAGATGGATGTTTTTCTGAATTCAAGCTTATCATCATTTTATTTCAAATGTTAAATTTCATCTCGTGTTAAAATCGGTAGAATACTTAAATTTCATCTCGTGTTCATCAGTGATTCTATTATATTATGAACAAATAATTTTAAAGAAAGTTTACCAATTGACTTAATATAATTGCTATTATTATGCACCTTTAGAATTACAGGATGGGTGGAGTTTTGATATTAATACTTCTTCTGAGGCATGTATTTGGAACAATTTTGTTAAGTATTGATTTCATTTGGCTCAACATTTCTACGTTAAATCTGTACATCATTAACCTTGAATCAAAATTGATCATTTATTGTTGGAGCAATATTAATGATATTACTTTATTGATTTTTTTTTTCAAATTGTTCATTTGATTCTTTAATTGCCTCAAATATGACATTCAATTTCACTATTTAGATATTGGCTCGCTTTTGTTCAGAAATTTGGAGTCAATTATTATTCATTTTTTATTTTATCTGCTTGTTCATATTTTGATTCATGATCTATTATAAATGCAAGTGTTATTTGGATTAATCTCACATATGTGGAGTTTAGGGAGGGGATGTTATTTAATGGAGGCAAAGTATTCTCTTAGTCTACCTTGCTTAGTGAGAAACTACTGTTATTCCTGCTAATCGTTTATAAATTCAATTACGTGAATTTATTTGTAGTTACAAATTCAGATACTATATTTTCAGGAATAGATTTATTTTTAAATGCAATTCGTCTTCACATAAAATACTTTTTTTTTATAGAATGCTTTTAGCTTATTATAGCCTTCAATTGGATCAAGTTTAGTCAAATATCATTTTTGTTTGGTAGGTCTTCAATGATTAGCAATACATTTTACTAACTAATATATGAATTTTCTAATTTAATGGATATCATAAATAATGATTTTGCAACAAACAAATCAAAGTTGTAATATGTATTTGTTTACCTAATGGTTTTCTTAAAAAATTGTTAGCTAATCTGTTTAAATTTAATGGAGTCTTTAGTTTGCAGTTACTTTCAATGCATATATTTTGACTCCCATACATTCGATAGGCATTTTTTTTTTGTGTATCAGTAATTTATGAATCTATGTAATATCGATCTACTCATTTAGTATAAGAATCATATCGACTAGCAACTCTTCTAGAACTTCCTTAAAATTGCATATGTAATTCCTTAACTATAAATATGACTAGTTTCATTTAACAATTATATATTGGCTCACCATTATTCCTCAGTTTAAATTCAGAAATATTCTCATTTTAACATTCAATTTCTAACTGTTATTTTGACTCTTGATCAGTTTTTAGTTTGCAGTTACTTTCGGGGCATATATTTTGACTCCCATACATTTGATAGGCAATTTTTTTTATTTGTGTATCAGTGTTTTTTGAATATATGTAGTATCGATCTAATCATTTAGTATAAGAATCATATCAACTAGTAACTCTTCTAGAACTTCCTTAAAATTGCATATGTAATTCTTTAACTACAAATATGACTAGTTTCTTTTAACAATTATATATAGGTTCACCATTATTCATTAGTTTAAACTCAGTAATGTTCTCATTTTAACTTTCAATTTCTAACTGTTATTTTGACTCTTGATCAATTTTTAGTTTGCAGTTACTTTCAGGGCATATTTTTTGACTCCCATATATTCGATAGGCAATTTTTTTTATTTGTGTATCAGTGATTTTTGAATCTATGTAGTATCGATTTAATCATTTAGTATAAGAATCATATCAACTAGTAACTCTTCTAGAATTTCCTTAAAATTGCATACGTAATTCTTTAACTACAAATATGACTAGTTTCATTTAACAATTATATATAGGTTCATCATTATTCATTAGTTTAAACTCAGTATTGTTCTCATTTTAACTTTCAATTTCTAACTGTTATTTTGACTCTTAATCAGCTATAAATTCATATTTATGAATGCATCCTACTTTATCTATTGGTTTATTTTATTTATCAAATTTTGACATATTATGATTTAAAAAAATGTTTTCAAATTTTGTAATGCTCATTACAAAGTATAATGGTATTTTTATTTTAGTTTGTAGAGCCCCAAGCGAAGAACATTTTACTTTTATGTATAGCTCTATTTGTAATGACCCTAGGTCATTCTGAGAAAGACATTAAATTCTTGCTAAACTCAAATTCCTTTTATTTCCAGCGAATTTTTGTTTTTTGTTAAAATTTTCGCTAGAATCCGTTTTCGTCAAAAAGATTTTCTGTTACATGCTGATTAAACTCTTGATTGAAGGAGTTTCTCAAACTCAATTAATGCTAAAATGGAATTTTAGATTTATCATTAAGCACATATTTAATTTAGAAAAGTAATTTCAAATCAAGACAGGAAACAAAAATTTCAGAAAACCGTCGGCAATTAAGGCCGACGATTCCATTAGGAAAGGAATGTGGAAAGCACACACTTTGATTTCCCTCGAGCTGCTCGTAACTTGCACATGCAAGAAACTGACGTGCGTTACAAATGCACGTTCTATTTAATCTCCGTAGAAACAACGACAACCTCCAACAACGAGTTTTTCCCTCGACTCGCTCCTTCAAGCCGCGACAACCCGAGAGAGAAATCAACGCCTCGACGCTCTCGATTCAACCCCTCGACACACTAGCCATCATCAAAACACTAACCGTAGAGTTTGTCCGGAAGAACGAAGACGTTCCGAGCACCTCAGCATCCAACGATCGATCCTTCCGCACGAGTTGCCTTGCGCGCTTGACAACCTCCCTGCTCAAATTGGCAATTTTGGACGCAGAAGCCAAAGAAGTTTTCCGCACAAATCCTTCTTCCGCTCGATCTTCTGCTCTCGACAAGCATTCAGACTCGTTCCTAATCCCAGCCGCTGATCCTTCTCTGGCTCCGCTGTTCTAACTAGGGCTCAATCTTAAAGGTACAAACCTCTTGTTTAAATGCTTCGATTAAGATGTCTATTAGTAATATCAATGAGAAATTTACTTTAAAATTATTTTGTTTCTTTATTACTTTATTTTCTTTTCAATTCAAATTAAATATCAGAAACCTTAAATTGCAGTGAAGCTAAACTTTTAAGATATAAGTATGGAATTCATTTTTAGTTTGGTCTTTAAAATAGATCCAAATTCTATTTCAGTTGTTAGTTTTGGAAATCACCAATCCTCAGTTTAGATATTAGGGGGAGTTGTCTATAGATATAGTAAATCATTCATTTTAGTTTGATTGAGACTTTGAGAAAGTCTGGGCTTAAATACGTTCCAGTGCTAAAATCTAATCAATGAATTTTTAAGTTTAGGTTTAGGAATGAGAAAATAAGTTTTAATCTTATAATTAGGTCATTGCAAAGTCTAATAAAATTACACAACATAACTTTTGCAGATACATTAAATCTCTCAGTACTACATCAGAACTGTGTGATTTGTTTTATTAAGTCTATGCAACGGTATACTGGATATTACTTTCATTACTACTTAAGCATCGTTTTGAGCTTGTTTCATATTGTAATGCGTTATTCTTACTACTAATGAGGTAAGAGAAATAAAATGATGTTTATGTATTTTGTGAATATTGCGAAGGGTTCCGAAACGGAGCATGAATAAGTTAAGGACAGGGCTAATCCTTGGGAGACATAAGGGTGCCATCTGGAGACTTTGAAGGGGCTCAGGTGAAGGATATGTTTTTATGCTTTTATTGAACACAGTCTTAAGGTTCTGGCTTCACCCATCAGAATTATTACCGTCACTTCATGATATTGAGACATAAACATAAACATGAATTTTTATGCGATTACAAAGAAATGTTTATTTGCACGAGTAATAATCATTTTTTGCATTTTACCATATTTTCATATAATTATTATTATATCATTTTGTTTTTTGCTTTTGCTTAAAAGTATATTATTTAATATCCTCTGTACTTATATTATGCACTAAGGCATTATTTTTATAATGTTAGACCAGATCCTGCTGGAGGTGACTGATATAGTTTAAAGGCGTTAAAGAGAATCATGGCATGGAATATAATTTTAGTTTTTATTTTCTTTACGAGAGAAACATTTATATTATGTATGATGTCAAATATGTAACAATCTGGATGTTATTTATTTTAAATTGAATGAAAATTTTTTTTTTATTCTTCTGTGTCTCTGGATGTTGTTTAACTGCTATTTTACTTAACTACCAATATGATCCTGTGAAAAGATGCACCCGATGTTAGATTGGTTGTTACCAACTTAACATGGGCCATTACAGTTGGTATCAGAGCATAATTGGAAGTGTTAAGTAAGATATTGCATAAATATAGAGCCAAAGAAAGGAATTCATTCAATTTAATTTAGAATTATCAAATATGAAAACCATAGTTACAAAACTTAGGTCACTAGAATGGAATATCTTTTATGTTTAGATTTAGTGACACTCTAAGAATCAATCAAATTGCGAGTTCTGGAGAATAAAGAGGAGGATCAGTTTGAGACGATCACAAGATTTATGAATATGGCTTATGAGAGGGCCACCAACCTTGAAAGAGAAGTGTGTGAGATAAAAGAAACACTACAAAACCTTTTTCCCATGCTTGCTGGATTAGCAATGGAGAAAGAGGAAGAGTATGAAGAACACATTTTTGAGATTGAAGGGAAAGTGCAAACTGAGGATGCAGCCTCAACTTCCAAGAAGAGGAAAATTGCTGACAAATATAGAAAGCTTTTGGTGGAAAGCTTGAAGAAACTTATTTAGATTGACATCTTTATTATAATAAGATTGTGTAACTTATGAGAAAATAATTGAATCTTTAATTCATTTTTGCATGGAACATAGAATTGCTTTCAATAAATGTGTGTTCTAATCTTTATTTATCGCAATTAATCTCTTTATAGATGAATACGAAAGAATACTCTCCTGAATTGCCGATAGAGACTCCGGTGAAGGCTCCAGTGCCTTCAGAACCAGCAGAGAGTAAAATTGATAGAATCTTAGAGCTGATGGCCCAAATATTGGCCAATCAACACAAAGTACCTGTGTCACCTTCTGATCAGAGGCACATAATCGATGGGGCACTACAAGCCTTCATGAAATTGATTCCACCGTTTTACGACGGGTCAGCTCGGCCAATGGAGGCAGAGGACTGGATACAAGAGATAGAAAGCAAGTTGGAGAACATGAAATGCTCAGCCATGGATGCAGTGAGATTAGCTAAAAGCCCATTTAAGGCTGAAGCTGAGCGATGGTGGGGAGTCACCCACAAAACTCAGTTCATGGGCTTGGAACTAGAAGTATTTCGTGGGACGAATTTACGGAGGCATCAGAGGTCGTTACATTCCTCATTCTGTGCAGAAAATCCTGGGAACCAATTTATCAAACTGACTCGGGGGAATAAGTCCATCGCGGCTTATGAGTTTGAGTTCACAAGGCTTTCCAGGTATGCGCATAAACTAGTGGATATAGAGGCCTCTAGGTGTAGCAGGTTCTTTGATGGGTTGATGAACTCCATCCGAACAGCTTGCTCCCACTTAAGCAAACCAAATTTGCTGAGCTACTGAACTGCGCAACCATGCTAGAGCATAACGAACAAGTAATCGCCGAGCGACAGGAAAAGCGATAATTTCATTCCCACGATCGTCGTGAAACCTTTAAGAGATCTCGACCTAATCGTCAGGCCAACATATATCAGATCACTTTAGGGCCTGTCAGGGAAAGGGAAAATTCAGAATGTCGACGACCGCATCCTATGGGAAGGTGCCATCACACGAGCAACAGGTGTTACCAGTGTGGCCGTACGGGACATAGGTGCAAACTTTGCAGGTTTGCTAAACTTATAGATGGGGATACTATTCAGAGACTCAATATGAATGCAACATCTACACTCAATCGTACTCTAGTTCCGGCAAAAGCACCAGCCCCAACAACATTCACTACTACCACGTCAGCACAAAGGAGAGGACCTGCCCTGGGACGACCAACTGCCGCAAGGGTTTACACACTTACCCTGGGACGACCAACTGTAATTGGCTCGCAGGGTAGATTTCGTCTCACGTCGACCTGACGCTCGTCCCGGCTACGTTAATTCCCACTCGGTACATAGGGTCGCTCGTCCCGGCTACTCAGGGTCGCTTCGTCGCTCGTCGATTTTGTCGCTCGTCCCGGCTACTCTTTCGACTACACTCCCTCAATTCACTTCATCGCTCCCAGCTTCACTTCGTATGCAGCGTGCAATGTGATCAATGTATTTGAGGATGAGAAAAGGAGGGTAGGAAAGTGGAATGGAGGAGCCCTAACCCAACCCTAAGGGGGGGCTCGGTGGCTTGTCTAGGCGAAGCTCCGGCCTCACGGCTCGGAGCCGTTGTCATGATGACCGAGACCTCGGTCGTCGCCTCGGGGGGGTCTCGTTTGATCGGGCGGACCCGCGACCTTGCGCAGAATGTGGGGTCGCCTTATCAGTCGGCCGCTGCCCAAGCTCTGATAGAGCCAGGTGCTAGCAGCCCGGTGTTAAGCTTTTTGGCTATGGAGGATGGTGGATTGCATGCGAAAGGTACAATGATTAGCCCTCTGGCATCCATATCTCCCTCATCACCAACAGAAATTGCAAGAACTAGAGGTGGTTTGCTGAATTTTATGGCGGCAAGGGCTTCTTCTTGAAAGGCTGTTGCAGAAATTACGACATCAAATTCGACACAACCAGCTGTTTGTCAAATTTCCTCAAAGAGGGTCGTAGTTTTGGGAAAAAAAAGGCTGAGCAGCAAAAGAAGTGGAAGCGTTTAATAAACTCCTGAGCATGGATTTTGTTGGAGAAAGTGTGAATGCATGATAGATTTTGAGGAAGAAGAAAAGCAAAGCTTGAAATTTGTAGGTACACTCGTCGTTCATTTATTTGGACGATGAATCCCCTAGAATGTCATTCAAAATCAGTTCAAATTGAGATGGAACAAGTTTGGAAACTTCAGTATTCATATATTACAGCTTGACTGCCTCTTGATGAAGTTTGAGCACAATGCGGCTGTTGATGAAGTAATTATGGGAGTGCCGCCGCTCCTTAGGTATCAAGTTCTTGGCTTAGCACGTTGGGTGCTGGATTTCAACCCAAATATGCGGGTAGGTTTCACGACTCCGCTTTGAGTGCGATTGATCAAACTCTCACTGAGTTTTTGGAGTAAAGGTAATCTCAATCGCGTTGCTGCTATGGTTGGCAAGCCTCTTTTTATCGACGGGTCGACATTACGCAATGAACGGCTTGCGTATGCACGTGTGTGCGTGGAAGTGGATTTTTTTAAGAAATTGCTATTGGCATTTTCCATCCTGAGTAAACAAGGTATGTTTCACTCAATTGGTGTCTTTTGAAGGTATCACAATCTTTTGCAAGGACTGTGAAATGGCGGGTCATAAAGAAGATCAATGTCCTACAAAATAACCTACCCTCGCAGGAGAGGTAGGTCCCAATGCCTCATATACGGATCCAAATTATTGGATCATGGTGCAACGGAGGTGACCGCCGGCCTCCAGCCGCGCACATCCGAGTGGCCTCAAGGGACTCAAGGGGCCGCTAACACCTCCACGGTCGGCCGCACCCTGACAGCCTTTTCGGAACCCAAGCCGACCACTTGCAACTCAGCTGCCAGCTACAATGGAACATCCTACACCGCCCGCCACAACCTCCACCCACTAGCCCGTAGTTGTAGCAACGCACATCGAGCCCATCTCACCCTCAGCCTAGCTTGCCACCCCTTCCTCTCCTGCCGAGTGTTACATTGCAGATTCCCAAAGCCCACTTGCCAGGGCCCATTTTACAACTTTCTTTTTATTTTTGGAATTTACGTTCGCTGAGCTGAGAGCACCCACCGTCGTCCCGATGAACGGCTTCTTTGTGTGGAATTGTCGCGACGTGCGGAAGGCGGTGACATGACACTACCTTATGCCACTCATCTTAGAGCGCAATTCGGGTCTGATTAATGTATTGGAGACTCGTGTGGAGTCTATCACTCGTCAAGATGCGGACCGCCTCTTCGAGCAACATTGTAGCTTTGTGTTCAGTCTTCTGCGGAACATTCAAGAGATCTGATTCTAGCTTGGCAAATCGAGATTCATTGTTTTTGCAGCCAGGTGATTCTTATTACTGTCACTCTGAGGTCGAGGAGCTGCTTTCAGTTCGGTGCCATCTACGCCTCCATTGATCTATACACGAGGAGGGAGCTTTGGCAAATAATCCTAACATTCTGGGTGGAGGGGTGCTCGTTGGTTCTTGGTGCAGACTCAACGCGTTGGGAAGGCGTTCGGAGCGACGTCTGCTTCGACGGACTTCCGGGAGGTCCTTGATACGTGCCATCTTCACGACCCATGCATTGTTGGTTCACCTTTCACGTGGAATAACAACAGGGAGGGAGCTCGGCGTATCTGGGAGCGCTTGGACCGGTTTCTTCTCAGCACGGAGGCAATACATCTTCTGCTGGGTGCAGCAGTGCACCACCTCTCTCGGGTAGTTTCTGATCACTGCCCGACTTTCTTGACAGACGCTTGTCTCAGATTCCAGAGTACCGGAGCACAATACCTTGAGGCTTTCTCCATAGTCGAGAGGACTTGGGGGCGGTCGTCTCGAGGCTCGCCGCCCTCTATCATCAACCACAAGCTAGCGCGCACTCTTCAGTCACCGTGGAAGTGGGACTGAGACACACTTTTTGATCTGCGGAGGAGGGAGGCAGACTCACTTCGACTTTGACGCAGCTCCAGGCAGAGGATATGGAGATGGAACGAGGCGGCGACCCTGAGCTTGTTTAGTCGCTCCGGTCCACCACGCAGGAGCTCTCTCAGGTGGAGGCATGGATGGCGAGCTGGTGGCAGCAGCGTGCCATAAGGGGCGGTTGCTCTCTCAAGGTGGTCACTTTACCGCAGTGTTTCAGCGCCTTGCGATGCAGCGTTGGAGGTCGAGCAACATGCTGACGCTTCAAGAGGAGTCCGGGGAGTTCTCGTCTGACCCATAGTGGAATTGCCAGGTATTTTTCTGTTTCTTCTAACGGAAGTGGGCATCTCTAGTCCCTTAAAAGATTGCCCAGATGATCTGATTCCAGGCCGTACTCTTGGTGACACAGACTCTGCCTCTCCAAGTAGCGGTTACGGATGCAGGAACCTGGGCAACCCTGTGGGACTTCGACCCCAACCATTCCCTTGGGATTGATGGTATCACCCCCCTCTTTCTTTACGGGCTATTGGAGGGTCATCCGGGCTGACACATTTGTCGTTGTTCACCATTTCTTTGATGGTGGGCAGATGCCACAATGATGGAGTATCATTCTAGTAGTTCTCATTCAGAAGGAAGAAGGGGCCGCCACTCCGAGGCAGTTTCATCCTATCAGTCTGTGCCACACTGTTTATATGGTGGTGGCCAAAATTTTGGTCATGCGCCTTATGACAGTGCTTCCCCTGCTGATCTCTTGAGAACAGGATGCCTTTGTTCCCAAGAGAGATATATCAGTGAGAACTGCCTCACAGTCCAGGAGATCCTCATGCGGCTCTCATATTCCATCTCAACGACAGGTTACATGGCCATCAAGGTGAATATGGAGCAGACTTATGACCAGATGGAGTGGGGGTGCCTACGCTTGGTTCTTATTATATTTGGTTTCCTACTGAGGTGGACAGGCTGGGTCATGTAGTGGGTGGAATCCCCCAGGTTCTCGGTCCTGGTCGGTGAGCACAGGCTTCCCTGGATAGTGGGTGGAGAGGTTTTCGGCTGGGATGCCTGTCTCCCCTCCCTCAGAGCTCTTTTGCCTCTTGGTCAGGCGACAGCAGCGGATCAGATGCCCAGTTGGTATCACTTTCGATCGGGGCGATCCTTGCTTCTCCCACCTCATGTATGCAGATGATCTGATATTGTTTGCCTCAGCTTCTAAGATAGCATGGAGAGAGGTATAGCAGATTTTGGTAGATTATGGTAGCTGGATTGGACAATTTGTGAACTCGCACTAGCCATAGGTTGTCTTTAGCTGACAGACCCCTGTATATCGCCATCGTAGGATTGCGATCCGGCTGGGTTTCTGGAGAGGGTCGTTGCTCCGATACTTGGGAGTCACGGTCATTGGCCGACCTACGCGGAGAGCAGATTTTGCAACAGTTATTGAACATGTCAAAACTAGGATGGGCTCATGGAGCAGTCTCCATCATTCTCTTGCAGGCAGGTTTTGCTTGATCAAATACGTGCTTGCCATGATTCCCAGCTATCTGATATTAGTTGCTCCGATTCCGAACTGCTGTCTCTTAGACATTGAGGCTATTCTTCCTAAGTTCCTTTGGGAAGGAGCGGAGGGTAGTGGTCTGCACTACGTGAGGTGGCAAGAGGTTTGTTGATCGCTTGAGGCTAGTGGACTTGGGATCAGAGACTTGAGGCTGTGGAGGACTGTTCTTGTAGCCCGCCATACTTTCAGCTATGTGAGCAGGGAGGATCTCTTATGGGTGAGAGCCATGGAGTTCTGCTAGTGCCATCGGGGTAAAAACGTTGCTGTTTGGTGTTCTGATTCAGCAGTTTGTAGGATACTGGGGTATGGGTGATCGATTGTCCAACGCCACACTCTGTCAGTAGAGGAGAGTTTGCAATGGCAGGTCGATGCTTTCACGGAGAGCCAGGCTATCCAGATTTACAGAGCGAATGTGGGCGACTGGTATTGGCAGTTTGCAGTCATGTGGGTGATGGCTCTAAGCCCCAAGGAGGCTTCTTTCCTGTTGCGATTACTCAATAATGTCGTCATGACAGGGTGTTGGCTGTTCAGGAGGGGACTCACTCAGTTAGTGGCTTGTGTCTGGGGTTGTGATACTGATGAGGACAGGGAGCACTTCGTGACCCACTGCAGTTATACAAGGGCCAAACTAGAGACTTTTGTATATCGGGTCTTGCATCCGGCCACTCTGACCTTCTGGGACTAGTTTACTGTTTTATATTTGACGACTACTGCGTCTCGCAACTGCCGTTCCAACTGTCAGGCTGTGACCTACTCTCTGTACTAGGCTAGGTGGAGTAGGATTAAGCCTTCTCACGATAGTCCGTACCCAACTCGGCTGGTTTGTGCGGGTTCGATTCTCTCGACGATTGTAACGTATACTGATACTGAATCACTTGAAAGTGGAAACAAGAAAAAAAAAGTGATGTCTACATGACTGGTCTGATTCTTGGGTTTCCACAGCCTGTCAGGACCCCTCCACCTCCTTGAGATGGTGCTCCCCCGGACCCGTTGACTGAAGGCCAACAACGATGCTTCCTATAGATACAGGGAGCCTGCTGCTTTCGGTGGAGTTGTGGTCCGCGACTCAGGAGGCCATTTGCTCGCTGCTGCTGGAGCTCGTTTACAGGCCCTGTTTCCTCTACAAGCTAAGATGTAGGCGATTACTATTCTGTGATAGACCTTCATGCTCATAGATGTTGACAATGGGGAGTCATCATAGAGGCGACTGCCTTGGAGCGATCCGGAGGCTCCAACGTCATTGGGAGAGGGCTTTACATTCATGAGGCAGAGAGCGCCACGATTAATCACCTTGCTTTCTTGCTGGACTTTCCTCGTGTGATTTTTGTTCGCCGTTTGCGCGATGCAAAGCGTGCAGCGGACTGTTGTTCTATGTTAGCCCGACAAGGCGATTTTTCTTTTGTTAGGGGAGATGTGCTCCCCAAGAGGCTCTTAGACCTCTTTGAAGACACCGTGGAGTTTGATCTCGGTTGATGATGTACTGATGTTTTTACTTATTTATGCTTTGGCTACGACTCTTTTTTCCATAAAAAAAAGATCAAGATTTGGTGTCAGGTACATTACATTTCCCTGAAAGCGCATGTATAACCTTGTTTGACACGGGTGCAAGTCACTCATTTATATTTGAAATATTCGTCAAAAATTACAACGGTGGTTTATATAGATAAAAGAAAAGTTAAATGTGGGGTTACCATCAAGTGTCCTCATGAGCGTTAGAAATTGTTGTGATTGCGATATACCAATAAATGGAAGAACATTCAAAGCACCTTGATGTTTTTCTTATAGCAAATTTTGATATCATCTTGGGAATAGACTAGCTATCCCGTCATTAAACAGTAATCTATTGTTAGTGTAAAAAGATCACCCTCATAAGTGCAGGGAAACCAATGACATTTATGGGGAGGCTAAGCACCGCGATGTCTTTCATTAATGCCGTGCAGGCTATCAAACTAATACAGAAGGGCTCTGAAGCTTATCTGGTGACGATGATGGGAAGTGAAGGAGGAGATACTCCTTTAGCTGAGACAAGATTGCAAAGGAATTTCTAGATGGGTTTGCCGAAAAATTGCCTCTTGTGCTAGAAATAGATTTTACCATCTATCTTTTTTGGACATGAGTTTAAGTCATGTTTTTGTGTCGGGTACAACTTTGACACTTCTAATGCTAGGTATTGCCAAACATCTTAGCCATCCCTTTGTTATAGAGAATCATGCTTGGTTGTATGCAATGGAGAGTTGTGACGCCATTTTGCGAAGCAACAACTTCTTTTAGTGTGATTCATAAAACTCACTATGTTGTGCACGAAACACACCTTTAACCATGATTGCAAATTATTGGATATTTATAACCTATAGTCATTAATTGGAACCATTTCAAGGCTTGTTTGGTACATGATTTGCTTAAGGAATAATTCAAGTTATGATAAGCTATGCTAAAATGCTATGTTGTCCCATTTGCATGCTAACATAAGTAGGATTAAGCTATTAAGCTGAATAAATATTGTTTGTTTCCAGTCTTGTTTAAGATGATTTAAGAATGTAATAATTTGTATAATAGATAGTTTTTTAATCAATTAATATACGATTAATTAATTTTAATCAATTAACTTAATAGCTTATTAATATCAATAATTTGTGTTAATGATGTAAATTAATTGTTTTAATTGTTTTTTTAATAAATTTAATAGTAAGTCTTGCAGTATTAGTTAGCATTGTTACAATAGTTATTGAATCGTGTTAACTTGTAAATTAATAAATAAATTATGTTATAATTAATCATGCTAATCTACATTAATTATAGTAACTGCATTAATAAAAAAGTTACTTAGTTAAAAACTTAAGTTATTGTATTATTTAGTATTAATTTTATTAACCATAGTAATTAAATATTTTATTGATTAATTAGTTGTTGAGTTATTGGATTATGTTAATTAGTGTTAATTGTTGTAAACACATTAATTTTGGTTATATACTATATAATAACATAATCAATTACTTTAACTGGTTAATTAATTTATTTGACTTATTGCGTTGACTATGTTTATCATTTAATTAATTAACGTATGAGTTATTTCTAAGGTTAATCAGAATTTTTTTCTTAATTAAATGTTAAAATAAGTACAATTATATTGAGTTAAATTTAATTTCACTATATTTATATGCTCATTCTTTACTAACAATTAATCAGTTACATTTTTTTAGTACTTTAATTTTGAATAACAGTAATATGTAATAAGTGTTAATTATTGTATTTTAGTTGAAAATAAAATAGGTTAAGCTTAAACTGGGTAAGCTAAATTGAAAAATTACCAAAAATTGCTTTTGGATTAGGTAAATTAAGCCAATTTAAGCATCGAAATGATCTTTCGTAAGAAGTTGGTACGACATTCCTAATGAAATTTTGGTGCGTGCCTCATTACACAAAGCCTTGGATAAAGCATTAGGTTTTACTTGGTGAGGCATTATCTAGGCTGCAAAACATGTTAGTCTTTAAAGACATTTATAAAATTTTTTTTTTTTCGCCTATACTTCTTAGTTGAGTAATGCAATTGCCTCACATATTCTGTAAATGCCAAGTTTTACTTCTTATGTTTCATATTATATTACAGTAATTTAATAACAACTCTTCATTTAAAATTTTCAATTCACTAAGCATGCTTAAATTCATCTTATTGCGCCATTCTTCATAAAGTCATGCTACGATTTTTAACATTATGGTGACTTTAATTTGTTTGTTTAGGCAGAACCTGACCATTTTTGGATAACTTGAATATTTACATATGAGCACATAGGCTTTTTATTTTTACAAGTTAACATATAATTTTTTTCATTAGTGAAATATGCCTCAATGTAATAATTAAAGTGAATGAAGAGTTTTTTTTTTTGAAGCAATGGTAAAGCTTGAATGTATGAAATTGCATTAAAACGATTCATGCAATATTTTTAGTGGGAATTAACGTATACATTCCTCCACCTTGACTAAAAATTGAGGGATCTTTCATTAATATTTTCTGTGGGATCAAGTGTGTATTGTTGTCTTTTCCCCTTTACATTTTGGGGTTAGAATATGCGTAGTATTTTTTTGAAGCTTATTTTAAAAAGAACTAAACCTAACGTAAAGCTCTAGTTCTAATTTGTCAATCGAGTCTTTTGAGTGAGCAAACTTGCTTTTATAAATTTCTATTTTTTTGCTCAATTGTATTCTGATTTGTGATAGGGATTGGAGGCTGGAATAATAACTGGGGACGTGGTGGTGGCCGTGGAAGGGGAGGCTGGGATTATAATGGTAAGTCGAACATCACAAGTTCATTTCCATTGCATCATACTCTAAATTAAGGCTGGCTGGGATTAGAATCCTCTGCAATTTGTTTTGTTTCAAATTGTGATGTTGTTTTAATATTATAAAAATTCTATCTATGTAAAATATTTAAGATAAAATACACAATATAAATACTTTTTCATTATTTCTGTGTTTACATTTTTTACATAATTAAAATAAACAGTACAAAACAAGCAAGCTTATAGGGGGGGCGTTAAAGCCAGTGACCATGAAGCAATGCATGTAATAGGTAGGATGGCGATGATCATATTGGAGCCACGATCAGTCTCATTTTGCGCCAATGATGGCCGGGGAAGGCCTGTGGTGGCCAGGGAAGCATTGCAAATACTGCTTGATGCCCGGCATATTTAAATTTTACTGGGGAATTGGAACCCAATCTTGGTTGATGATGACTAGCGAGGCTGGCGGATGCCGGTGGGGTCCTGCGGAAGTTGACAGTAGCCAGTGAAGTCTGGCAAAGAGCCGACAAAGTGGCATCACACAAATGTTATTTTCGAAGAAGTGTGTATAATCATTCAAAGCTTGATTTGGGCGCAAGAACTAATAATTGTGTTTTTTGGGTAAAATAATTCATGCTAACTTGACATTCAAAGCACATCATAGCAAACAGACACTTGGCATTGTCACCTAGTCACATATTATATTTGATGTTGTTATGCACACACGTATTATGTTTATCTAGTATCAACTTGTTTTGTAAAATCTTGGATAGTACTTTTAGCAAAGTGAAAATGTAAGTTTATCTATGAAGGCGCTTCTAGTTTTCTATGCTATCAACGTTGTTATCAAGGGATAGTACTTTTGTTTGCTATCAATGTAAGCTTATTAGTTATTGATTTCCTTTTTTCAGACAAGCATAATATTCACTTCAATGCTTCAATTGCTTTGTAAATTTTATTTTGTTTTACCCTCAAAAAGTGTTTCTGGTTTTTTGGAGATGGGTTGGTAATCCCACGCATTGAACTTAAAATTTGAAAAATTGTTGACACCTTATTTGTTCAAATGTTTGCATTGTTGGATGATCACACAATGTTTTTTATGTACCTACAACAAATGTGCGCTGTCATTTGTTTATCTATTACTTCAAATAGAGTGGTTCTATTCTAACCATTAGCTTTTTTAAACATTCCAAAAGTAGACGAAATATGCTTAGTGTAATTTTTTGGAGATTAGTCCAGGCACCCTTGCTTGTAGGCTCATTCCGACAGATCATTACTTAAAAAATCCTCATTTTTTGACAGGTTTGGGGGCATTTATTGGCGCAGGATATCATTTTTAAATATTCGAGCATTGCGTCCATAATTTATCAGAGCTCAATTTTTCAATTTTCCTTAAACTATATAGTTTGATTTTCTAATCAGATATCAGAATTTACAAGTTTTGGACTTTTTTTTTTTGTATGGAAAATTAGTGGGACGAGATATTCTAGAACTATCACTGCAGTTGAAAAGATTTAATGACATTCTATTTGCTATATGTTAATTATTTTGAAAACCACATTAGTTTGAAGTTTATTCACCTAATAGAAGTTAGGTTGCTATGCATCATCAACCTTGTCACTGTCACTGTCACTGTCACTGTCAGTTGAAAGATTATTTCTGGCAGACACAGTGGTGTCAAAACAAATTCACATGGCTGGGTTTGACTTGAAAATGCCATGACATGATTAGGCTCAACTCAAATTTAATCCAGTTAATAAATGGGCTGATTTTTCAAACTGAACATGACACAGCATGAACTCGCTTGATCCGGACCTGACAGATTTGACATGCTTATCATATAGAATGCTATATTTTTTTGCTTGGCATGCTATGTTTGACTCTAACTATACTCAGTTCACACAAAGTTGGCTTGATTAACATGAATCCAATTTATTACTTTCAGGCCAAAATCGGATTAAATTGAATTTTGCGGGTTTCTTTTGTATAGGGGGATGTTAGGCTAATGGCATGACCTTAAAACTTTTCAAAATAATCAAAAGAAAAAATTAATAAAATATCATTCAAAATTATGAAAAGCCATTAATGATAATCAGTATCATTACTACTGGGAAAAAAATATCTTAATTTCATAATTGAAATGAGTAGATTTGAGTTTGTCAATATTAGTTCAAAATGAATTAATCTGACTAAAGTTGTTAGAATATAAATCCTGGATAATTGTAATTCTATAAAATTAGTGTTTCTTGATAACATGGAAATCTTTACATAATAAAAGCAATACTTTAACCACTTCCATTGTAGAGTTGAAATGATAAATCATGCGTAATTATTAAAGCAATAGGTAACTTGCGGAACTCTTTTTGTTTGAATTTCGTATCGGTTATGTATACTGATGATCTTGAGTTTATTTACAGATTTAGTTGTGGCCTATTGGACGAAAGTTTTTCTTCTTTAAATTGCTCTTATCGTTAATCTTTTATTGGTTTTCTATATTGTCAAATTTTTCAACAATCGCAATATAATTAAGACAATTGTTTCCACCTTTGCTAATATTATCAATTTTCATTTGCTCATTAGTCTATAGAGGAGGATACTTAGAACGAAGTTATTATTTTAATATTCCATCTCAACAAACATAAAAGAAGTTAAAACCAAATGACTAATGATCTGTGGAAAGTTGCAAAATAATTTGCAAGCACTAAATATGTACGGCTGACACTAACGCTTGAAATTTGAAGCTCACTCTAATGTTGAATAAGCTTGAAATTGAATCGAAATAGTTCAGGTCAAGGTGTGAATCAAGTATCAAACAAAAAAAAATCGAGCTGAGTTTGAGTTTAGGATGACTAACTCTATTTTTTATGTGAGCTTAATCAAAAGTTACAATAAATAAATTGCTTTGTATCATGAACTTGAAAGTTGTTGTAGTGTAGTTGGTTAAGCCTTGAATATTGCACATCATAAATCCTCGATTATATTTCTGTGTTTGTTATATTTTTTCAATAATATATATGCCATATATGCATAATAACTTTAATTTTATATTAACAATGTTAAAAACTGTGGCACTATACAATAATAGTTTGTGTGACTCAGCCCAAATTAATTTTGAACTCAAGTCAAGTTTATGTCAGGGTTAACTCAAATATTTTATATTTGTATAAAGCCTTACTTGACTCAAACTTTACTTGAAGCTGGTTATAGTAATTGATCATTGCGAGTCAAAATATTTTTGGCAGACAACCTTTTCTTTTAAATTTTTATATAAGTTTAGTCATTTGGAAACCAGTCTCAGCAAATAGAAAACCCAAGTTTTTCCTGCGTTTATGCATGCAACTTTATGTTTTCATAAAACTTCAGTACACAAATTAGATTTCAAACTTGACACCATTAACTTCAGCTTGTGTTTCATCTACTGAAGTTTCTAACTTCTATGATATATTGCCAAGTCACTCCACGGGCTTAATCTATAAGCTTACAAAGCGATGTCATTAGCCTAATAAATTCAGTTTTATTTGGAGAACCTTCTAACAATCTATTTTGTGTAGAGCATACGAGCATATCTATTCTTCTAGTACAAAATGTAGAAGCATACTGACAATGGTCATAGGCGGTGTTGAACTCGATATCTTAATAAAGGTTGTGTCTAAACTTTGGACGAAAAAGTTGAGCATGAGCAACATCGTTCACCTAGTAACTCGGCAGCCGAACAGATTAGCTTCTTTTGTCGAAGAGAATGAAAAACGAGATGTTTAACATCTGCTGCCAGGTAGATCCTCAAAGTTAGGAGTGCTACTGTGACAGATTTGTTTTAACACCAATTAGATGCTTGCGCTGTTTAACAGATGTCTTAAATCTAGAGAGTCGGTTCTTTTTAGTGACTGCAAGCAGTAGAGGAGAAAGTATCATGTGTGACTGGCTTCTAAAGTTGTCCATCATAGCTTCTAGAAAAACTGATGGGGTAGAATTAGACTGCGAGGTACAAGTTGCTTGGTTTTTAAGGTGTGTTTCATGGAGTTAAGCAGCGTGCAAATTGCAAACTTTTATTTTTAAGTTGGCACTTTAGCGGTGTGTTCATATTTGATTTTTTGTCTGCAGTATGTTTGCATTTAGATTTTTTTTTGAGCCAAAACTGAAGCTATGAGAATCTCTTTTA
Source organism: Gastrodia elata (assembly GCA_016760335.1). Lineage (NCBI taxonomy): Eukaryota > Viridiplantae > Streptophyta > Magnoliopsida > Asparagales > Orchidaceae > Gastrodia > Gastrodia elata. Next base: position 10,464,014 of record CM028671.1, read on the forward strand.
ATTGGTTGCATGGCATTGCTTGTGGCATTTTTGTTAATAACTATTAGGACACAATAATAAGCTCTTTGCATTATTTTTTAACAAGAATTTAGTAAATATTTTTATTCACCTGTACTCCTGTTTGAATGACTGAGCTTGGAATCATACTGAAGTTTACTTTTTCTTTTGTAATTATGGAATGTCAAAAAGGAATCAGATTATTATTTAGAATATATTTCTTCTAGCAAAAATATTTTGTGAGGGATCCCTAAAGATTAGAAGGGCAAAATTCTTAAGATATAGTGTAATTAGTTTTGAATTGGGAAGAAAGTTAACGGTATATACAAGCAGCTAAATCTTTAGAGAAAGTTGATGTTTGACAAGGCAATAGGATGATATTCGAAAAGATGCTGCCTTTTTATTAAACATGATTTTTTATATGATAATTACTTGGCAGTGACCTTGTGGAATGCCTGGTGAAATGTGATATAATCTATGTTGTTAATCACGTAGCAAACGTGTTCAATCCTTGATTTGTTGATATACGAAAAGTCAATGTAAGGTCTCAGCTCTGAAGAATCTCTCTAGAAGTGTCAATGGAAGCTTTATCCTGATCCGGTGTCTTCACTTTTGCTTAATCCAAAGATCACTGGGAGCATCAAGTTGTCTTTATCCAACAGTCATTAGAAGCCTAATCCTGCTCTGAAATGTTGAAATTAGTTTAATCAGTTTCTGAAAACTTAATCCAGCTGTTTCTGATTAAATCAGTAGTTCCTTTGAAGATCTGAAATCTCTGGAAGTTTTGTAGGATTTTTCCTTGAAATTTGAAAAACAATTTGTCACCTTACTCGTAACAAACTAGAAAACTAAATAAATTTGTTGATAAACCGTGTCTTTAACAATGGTGATTATGATAGTAAGATTAGTGAAATATGAGTAAGACACTCCAGAGTCATCTGCTTTACTCGGTATTTATTCCTTTTTTCTTAAATGGTTTTTCAGTTCCTTTGTATCACAATATCATGACTACTCTTCTTTGCATGCACAGGTGGCGGTTATGAACGAGGCAGGGGCGTTGGTTTTGCCCGTGGGAGAGGTAGGATGGGTGGCAGGGGGAGGGGAAATCGTGCCTAACAAAGGTGCGGTGATGGGACTGAGCTGTCCATTTGCATGCTTATTTCTAGTTTGGGCGCAAAAAAAAAGGTGGCCAAAGTACTTTCTGGCATCAAATTTGAGACATTTCTGCGTTTGAAAAGGTTTCTTGCTTAAAGATGATGGTTGTGTTTTCAGTCTAATGCAAAATATTAAGCCCCTGTTTGTGAGTTTTATCGTCTCTATGGGTTTGAAAAGTAGTAAAGCATGATGTAATGGGTTTGATCTCATCCCCATCACTTTTTTAAATTCCCTTTCCTGTATTTATTGTCGAATTTCTGTGCATAAGTCATGCTTTATTTGTTGATTGTTTATATATTTAAATGCCTGTGTTAGTGCGATGCAGTGCTTCCTGTAGTTTTTCATGGATAGTTTCGTTGCCAGCATAGCATAGCCTGTTGATCCTTCTTTTTGAATATTGGACTTTTGAATGTTGCTGTAATTGATATCTCAGCCCTTGTGAACTGATTCGAAGCCATCGGCGTTCAGCAATTGTTCCTTTTTTGCAGCATTTTCTAGTTATATATGTATATATATTTCCGTTTGAAGCAATGAAGCAATTGTGTTGTATAGGTTGATTCTCTTGGCACTATCTTAACTGTGGCCCCTATAAATGAATCTAATCATTATATCTATATAGCATTGAGGCTTCTCATATAAATTCTTTTTGATCTGTATATGTATTTGCTACAATTTTGGGGAAATTCTTATATGCTTATTAGTGTGCTTTAACTTGAGCAAGGCTTTTCTATTTCTTACATAGAGCAAGAAAAAATTCAAGAAAAAATCTGATTTATCTATGAAAGTATTGCTCTGTTAAAATTTAATTGAGAATTTTTAAATGTTCAAAACCGAATTTAAAATATAATTAGATAAATGAGAAGTGTAGTTGATGTGTCATTTGAAAAAATTTATTTAATGAAATTTTAACACCATTTCATTATAAATTTTAAAAATAATATTTGTATTATTTTAATGTAAATAAATAAATATTAATAAAATAATATTCAACTCGCAATAAATAAGTTTTGTTGTGTAGAATGTCAGTGGGTCAAAAAAGAATCTCTCTCAAATAAATAGGAATGTTTTTATTCGATTTAAAATTTTAATTTTATTTTAAAAGGCTGTTTTTGGGGTAATTTGGGAATGAACATATTTCAATTTTTTTTTAAAAATTAATATATAATATATTTGAAAAATATATAAAAAAATTGCAATTACATAAATTTAATCTTCGGTATACATATAGTATTTACTCAGCTCTATAATATCTTAAATTTTATTCAAATTTTTTCAAACATTATTGATTACTATATACATAAATAGAGAAAAATTTAGGTAAATTTGAAAATTTCTTTCCTTTCGGATTTCTTATTTGTTAAGAAGTTGAATAAGAAAATATAAAATGAATCCACTAAATTTGTTTTGTTCAAATTCTACTGAAATCAAAATTATCATAATAAGATTTAATTTCTTAGAAAATTTTATTTTAAATAAATTAATTTCAAAATAATTTTAAAGAAAAATTAAATAAAATTTCATTAATCCATATTTTTTGTAAGAAAGTTATTTAGCTCAATTTTTATGATAAAATGTATTGATAATCGGAATTAGTTTGAAAATATTATTTTTGTATGGGTCAAATAAAATAGGTTTGATTTTTATTTTCTTCTGAAAATAAAATTTAATAAAAATTTTTTGGGAACTATAAATAATTTTTTATTTTTTCTGTTTTTTTTTTTTGTTTAATTGTGTATCAAATATCATTTATATATATAAAGAGAATTGCTATTTATATTCGCTGAGTATTACCTTAAAAAAATCATTCAATAAAATTTATATATTATTTTATTAGTATTTATTTATTAAATTAAAATAATATAAATATTATTTTTAAAATTTATATTAAAATAATATTCAAATTTTATTAAATAAATTTTTTTAAATAAATTTTTTTAAATAACAGATCAACAAATCTCAACAAATCTTAATAATATTTCTCACATCTATTCTTCTTTTTTGTCTTTACGTAATTTTAAAATTCTTAAGAAGAATTGATAAAAAATTTCGAGCAGTGCCTCAAAATAACTAGTACAGTATTATATTATATTTTTATTAAATATTTATTTTATTAAATATAATATTACTCATAATTTATTAGACAAATTTTATTAAGCGCAACTCCTAATAAATTCAGTGAGCGGTATCTGGTTTCAAGTGAATAATTGGGAGTTTTTTGAGATAAAAAGAAATAAAATAAATTAAAAAAAAAAGATTTCAGTGCATTAAGATGAGACACCTCTCCCCCGTTCTTTTTATTCACAAACCCTGCTCTGTTGTTCTTCGCGCTACATGAAGATGGCTTTCAGCCGTCCCTCTTTTTCTTTTCTTTCGACTTTCGTCTTTATTTCCGTCTTCAGCGGTGGATCTCTGGTCAGAGCCGATTCGGTGCCCTTCGATCCAACTAAAGTCACCCAACTCTCATGGAATCCGAGGTAGCACAAAAAGTCCAGCCATCTTCCGTTTCCCTCCGTTTCTAATTTATGATCTTCGCGGCTTCTTTAGGGCGTTCTTGTACAAGGGGTTCCTCTCCTACGAAGAATGCGACCACCTGATTGTTCTGGTAATGAGAATATGCTTTCCTTCTGTTTATTATGCCTCAGGCGAATGCGTCCGCGTTGCGCATTAAATTTGTTTTGTGGGTGCAGGCTAAGAATAAGCTGGAGAAATCCATGGTTGCGGATAATAATTCTGGGAAGAGTGTGATGAGCGAGGTGCGGACAAGCTCCGGTATGTTTCTTGAGAAACGTCAGGTAATCGATTGGTTTTATCTTTTTTACTTGCGATTAGTTTTTTCTGCAGTAGATTATATGTCTATTCTTTGATCTATATACTTGTTTATCTTATTAGGTTACTTTTGTCTTATCCATTCTTTGATCTATATTTAGTTTTTTTTATGTCTTGACATAAATTTAGTGTATGTATGGGATGTAAACTCTGTAGGATTTCTTGTTAGGTTTGATGTGATTGTTTTGTTTATTGCATTTTCTGTGCGTATCTGTAAAACAAATTAGAATTGCTTTTTTGTTCAATTGCCATAGACTTGCATATAATTTTGTTTTGGTTGCATGGTTTGCTTTTTTATTATAGATGTTGTAGTTGCTCATGTAAGTACCTTTTTTTCGTTGATGGTGTTTAATTTTGGTTATCCATTGGGAAGTCGACAGAAAGGAATTATTGGTGCATTTTGACAACAGTTTCTCCATTATTTACTTTAACTTATTTTTTTTTTTTCAAGGACAATTACGTTTTTCCATGGAAAACAGTTTCCTCCTACTTCAACAATTATGATATATAGTCTTCATTGAAGACTTTTAGTGCCTTCAACATTATATATATATATATATATATATATATATATATATATATATATATATATGTATGTTCTTACGCAAATATTTTATGATTGTAACTCAATCTATATTGATTTTGTTTTCTCATGCCTAAACTAAATAAAGCACCTGCATCGCTAGGTTTTACTATCCCACTTAGATATCATTATATATATATATATATATATATATATAGCTGCACTAGAATATATATGTTCTTAATTCTAAAGAATTTATGCTAGACATATCAATATAGATGGTTTTGACTCTTATGGTGATGTTTTAAAAACTCTAAGCAAATTTAGTATCCTATCTGAAGCCCATGCATGATGAGGTTATAGTATCGATATGCCAAGGTTTTGTAAGAAACAAGTGATGTGGGGCTTTTGCATTGAAGTTTCAGACATTGTAATTAACCCTTCCTGAGGCCTGCAGTAATTCATTCTCGGTTTTGATTCCCACCTACATCGTTCTTAACTACAACTGTTTTATTCATCTCCACTTCATTCACCACAACTTTTGTATGCTTCATATATTCATTCATTTTTCTTGTCATGAACTTACAGCCTTTTGTATTACTCTGGCCTAAATTCTTTTGCTACTCAGTAGTTCCTGCAAAGCAATTTAAGCTTCATTTCACTTTTCCATTTAACATAGCGGGACTAATTTAAGCACAACAGTTGTGTGCGTGCATGAAAGAAGCTCACACACGCTTATATGCAGGATACAAGGGGCACGCAGCATGTAGGCGTGCACCTGGGCGCGGGCGCTCAGGAGTGCGCACACGAATTTTTTAAATTATTTATTAATAATGAACCGAACCACTATTGAGCCGAACTGGAACAAATAACATCTTGTTCCTATTCAGCTTGTTAAGAAGTTGAACACAAAATATTTGTTCAAGATTGGTATGTTTCCTTATTGATCAAGCAGAATCAAGCTGAAATGTCACTAATGACAGACAGATATCTGCTCTTAGTGTAGGATTTGGTGTGATGATAAATTGATTGTATTTGTGGGCCCCTTTTCTCATGGGAGGACGGTCAGGGGCCCATATTTTGCAAAGGTGGGAGCCTGTGATTTTGAGGGGTATTGTCAGCGGGCTGCTCAATTTTCTAAGCGAATATAGAGATTTATGCATGTTTGGGCAAGAAATGGCGAGGTGTGCATGATGTGTAGAATCATAGGTACGTGGAATGATGCAGATCTGTGGTAATAGCAGGCTATACTTCTTGAGTAACCCCACAATGGGTGTAAATGTAGGATAATATGTACAACATTCCTTTGCATAAAGGGTTGTTAGTGGAAGATTTTGGCTTTGGGTCCCATCCCACTAGGAGGTTTGGGAAAAGAGGTTCTTGGATGGCCTCGATTGACAATAATGGAGAGGCTACTGCTGTAGGCCACCCCAATATAGAAAAAGGATGCATTCTAAGCTGATTTGCCTGTGGATCACATGGATTTGTGTTAGTGTAGAACAGTTACACTAGTAAGTTACGACTGTTGATCGTAGAACAGTTACACTAGCCCAAACAAAATCAAAGTAGGTCAATCATGAGCTTTTGTTGAAATAATTTCATTTAATGAGTATGTTTGATAAGATCAAGTAGAGGACAAAAGTAATGATTTAATATTCTGAAAACCACTAGATTGACTATTTAATTGCTCAGAATATTAAATCATTACTTTGCTCCAGAGATTGAGAGGAGATTTGACTATTCCTCATTAAATAGTCAATCTAGTGGTTTGAAGATTGACTATTCTCAACTGAGCAATTAAATAGTCAAATCTTCAAACCTCTCCCAAAAATTTATAATGTCCAGCTTCGGAAAGGGTAAGAGCTGCCAGCATATCATATTGTGCAGTTGTACTTATATTTAATTATGACAATTTAGATAAATGGCACACTAAGCATATTTATTTTGATTAATAAAAAGGAATAAAAACTTTGTAGCTCATTTTAATGAAAATCTGCCTGATAAATGATGAAAACCTTCCAGGATGAAATTGTGGAAGGAATAGAGAAACGGATCGCGGCCTGGACATTCCTTCCGGAGAGTAAGCGACTCGATTCTCTGTCTCCCTCCATCTGAATGAAGCTATCGATTCTACCATTGAGTGATATCAATAATCAGGAAACGGGGAGTCAATCCAGATACTGCACTACGAGAACGGGCAGAAGTACGAGCCGCACTACGACTACTTCCACGACAAAGCGAACCAAGCTTTTGGGGGGCATCGAGCGGCCACCGTTCTGATGTACCTTTCGAACGTGAGCAAGGGCGGGGAAACAGTCTTCCCCAACTCCATGGACAAATTAGGGCAGGCGAAGAAGGAAGAAGACGGCTGGTCGGAGTGCGCCAAGAAGGGCTACGCGGTGAAGCCCGCCAAGGGCGACGCCCTGCTCTTCTTTAGCCTGAATCTAGACGGAACCACCGATGCCGACAGCCTGCACGCGAGCTGCCCCGTCATGGAGGGCGAGAAGTGGTCGGCCACCAAGTGGATCCACGTCAGCTCCTTTGAGAATTCCCGCCGCTCTACGGCCCGGGAATGCGCCGACGAGAATAATCTCTGCCCCCGCTGGGCCGCCCTCGGCGAATGCACGAAGAATCATCTCTATATGGTCGGTTCCCTCAAATCCCCCGGTTACTGCCGCAAGAGCTGCAATCTTTGCTCTTCCTAATCATTCTCTCAACTTCATACATCTATAAATATATGTTAATAAGATTTTGGATGCATGAAACTGAAATAAAAGCTTCATTCACATTTATAAATGCTATCTTCTTTAATAAGCTGCTTTCTTGTAACTCACAGGCGTTCAATTCCGCTTGGTTTCTTGAATACCCGAAAGAGCTGCTTTGTCTGAGAATGATTATTTTTCCATTGTTGTTATGGTATTATAACTAGCAGAGAAGAAAGATAATTCCTACCAAAGTATAAAAATCTCTTACATTTTGAATAAATGCATTCAAAATAAGTAGATGATTTTAATGCAATCTGCTCTACCACTTATAAGAATATAGATACAATTTGAGTTCGGCTACAGCAACAAATAGAGATTGCCCCTTCTTCTTCCCTGCTGGTTATGCTTCACGGGGATTATGCATTTCACATCTGAGCATAAGTTCATCCAGCCTATAGTCATCGGGTTCATCATAAACTGCTCTTAAATATGTATAATTATGATTTTGAATTTGAACTCTTAATAACTCAAGAATTCAAATGATCATATACGTTATTCTCTCCAGAGATTATCCTCAGAATGCAGGCTTGATGCACCAAAAAATTGTTGCAAGAAATGGCAGTGTTGTTTCTTATATTTATATTGATTATGGCCTGGTTTAAATACCAGTTTTAGTGATTATCCTTCTTCTTCTTAATTCTCTCAGCTCTAAATAACATTGCAGCAACGAGGGAATAATAATCATTATGACTTCAAAATACCAATTGATATTGCACCTTCATCTGAAAGATTTGAGGATCATCATTTCACATACGAGCATAAATTCATCCAGCCCATACTCATCAGGTTAACCATAAAGTGCTCTTAAACATGTATAATCATGATAAATGGTGCTTATTATTGTGATCTTGAATTTGAACTCTTATAACTCAGAACTTTAAATGATTATATACTTTATTTTTATCTAAATACTATCTTCAAAGTACAGTCTTGGTGCCGATTTCTCCGACTCAACCCTCAAAACGTAATACGAATAGGTAATGATGAACTCAATTTTTATATAATTTTTGTTAGTAAGAATTTATGTTTTTAGATAAAATATGTCATTTTAAGCTATTTTTGAATATTTTTATATTTTTCTAGCACAGTAGACAAAAATGCGCAAAGGAAGGAAGAACCGGTCATTTATGACATTTATGCAAATAGAGAGCCAAAGGCTACGGTGCGCCATAATGCCCATCTAACGAATGCCAGGCGCTACAGCGCACCATAATGCCCATCCAGTGAAAGCCACAAGCTACAACGTACCTTAAGGAAAATGCAGAGCTCATTTAATGATGAAAGAGCCTTTGGTGCCGCGGCGCGCCCCACTGTCCGTTGTTCTGAAACGAATGATTCTAAGGGATAGAATAATTGAGGCAGTGTATTTAATGAATTCTTTCAACTCCCAAAAAATTGTTGAGAGTTATTAGAGAGCCCTTAAACTCCCTAAGCAGCATAATTAAGCAAAATACATAGAATCAAAAATAAACATTAAGTTTCTCCAACTCCCTAGATTATAAAGGCCAACAATTGAGATTAATACTAAGAAAGATAAAAAAGAAGAATTAATTCTCCCATTCATCCCCTTAACCTCAGGGAGAGGGGATCTTTGGGATTTTTTGGAATCCTAAGAGAAAAAGAAAACATCTGAATGATAAGAAGGGACCTTTTGGAACCCCAAGAGAAAAAAAAAATCCTAGCAGCCAAGGAAAGAAATTTGAGAGTTTTTTGTGAAAAGGGTCTGTAGCACAGATAGAGGAAGTCAAAACAGCACCAATGTAACAATTAGCGAATTAAGGTCGAGAATTTTCAAACAATAATTCAAATAACAAAGCGATAGTTTAAATAAACTGTGTGACAATAATAATTTCTTTTGGGCCTGAAACCTCAATCTTTACAGGGAAACTTAGATATTAGCTTAAAATATTTTAAGAATATATACAACTACCCATCAGTAATTATTTATAATTTTATTTCAATTTGGTGAGTCTGTCATATGAATTTTCTGTCCCTTTCTTGTGGATTAGATCTATTTTAATTTTGTCATGAGTTGCTAATAAATCTTAAATGTACATATTCATTTTTATTTCTCCCTTCAAAGATTTTCACCATAGATATTTGTCATAAGCTTCATTAAGACTTTGCAATTCATTAAGCCATATGGCATATATATGTCATATATCAAAATTGCAAATGGAAATATGCTTAAACATAAATATTAAAGTAATAATTTTCAAATAATTCTACATACCTAGTTATTTGATTACCACACTTCTCATATTTACCTTAATTTGTTAAAAATCAATATTTATACACTAATTTGATATTTAATATTGCTTATAAGATTAATGATTCAATAGATTATGATTTGATATACAGATATTAATTTTGTTAAAAATATAATGAATTTAATTAATTAAATTTTCAATTTTTTATTGAATTTTGAACATCAAAATAGTGTTCATTAGTCTTTAGTGTCTAAAGACAAATTGATCTCAATATATTTGAGAACATACACGCCAAATTTTATATTCCAATTTTGCATATATTGAAAATTATAATTAAGCAAATACTATGTTAAATTTATAAAATTACAGAAATATTTTAAGAAAATTTGATATTTTTCAAAAACTTGAGCACTTAAAGAGTACTTAAATGATATTTTAAGTCTCTTTGATCAATAATAAACTTGTTTATAATATATATGTGAATAAGCATGCAAAATTTCAATTATTTACTATAAATAAATCAAAAGTTATAATAATATATACATAACATAATAAATTTATGAAATATAAAAAATATCTTAGAATAGTTAGTTTTGGTTGAAATTTGAGTGCATAAATGAAGATTTTAGAGTCCAAATGAATTTGTAAGGTTTTATGTGAAGTTGTTCCCTATACACATGAGAGTAAACGTGTAAAGTTACAGTGCCTAGATCTAAGTGGTTGAAAAATTAAGGCTCTCCAAAGTTGACAAAAAAAAATCAAAAAAATTTAATTAAGAACTTTTGTAAGTAAGAAGAGACCTCAACTTTTGAATGAATTTAAACACCTTAGAGGCATAACCAAAGTGTGATATCTTCTAATAATTTGTTAACAATATATATGAGAATGTGTGTACAAAACTTCAAAATCTAACAGTAAGTGAAATAAGTATTATGAGTGTGAAAAATTGAAGAAATAAAATAAACAAAATGAGAAAAACTTTAGAGAATACAACAAATGAAAATTGTAATATTTCAAATACTACTATGCATGTATTAAAAGTAATCAATCACATAAATATTCATTTAAACATTCATTTCAATAGAAGACAAAAAATTAGAGATATGAAGAGTGATAGAAAATAAGAGTATTACTAATGATTTGTAGCTCTTAAAATCTTTTTTTTGGCTTCGCTTTAACTTGGGAATGGAGAAATATAGAGTTTGGAGAAGAGAGTAGAAAGATGAGAGGAGGGGAGAGTGAGGGTTTTATAACATGGAACAAAAGAGAGTGGTGGCTAAATTCTTAGGGTTCTAATTAGGGTTCAAAGTCTATGGAATATTTATAAAGGTTTTGGATTGATCCAATGGTGGAGATTTAATCAATAGGGATTTAGATAGTTCAAAATGATTTGACCAAAATTTGTCATCCAAATAAAAAATTTTCTATAAAATACTAATTATTGCACTTAATTAAGTGGCTTACAAGTGAAAGCCCTAAAAAATTTGGTCTAATTAGGCATAATTTAGTTAAAATTAAATTTTTTGTATTTTTCAAAATTAATATAAAATTATCAAAATACAAATTAATTGGTTCAAATGATAAGTCTTAGTGAGAGGAATCAATAGACACCAAAATTAGCCAATTTAGCTAAGTGGTTGAGCTGAATTTGGCTCTATAAGTTGTCATGGCTCAAGTTTTGCTGAGACTCGCCTAACCGGTTCGGCTTGAACTAGTGTGGCGCGGTTCGAATCCATCAACTAACAGCCATCGCTTTCAAGCTTGATGGCATCTAATCGATCACTCGATCCATGTCATCATTTTCAGTGGAAACGACCGATTAGCTGCTATGGCTAACGCTGTAATCGATGTTTCATTTAAACAACAGATCGATTTCCGTCATAAGATCCAATTTATAAACAGCGGAACGGCTGAGATGTTGCAAACACGATGTTCCGTGTTCGGCCTGGACAGTAAGATCTTTATCGTTAGAAAGTTATAAATCAAAAATAAAAATTTGATTTAATTAAATTAAATAATTCAACTTTGAAGTCCATATATATTGTTAGCATAATTCAGCTATTTTAGCTCTTAAAATTATGAAATTTTTATTATTAGCTAATTTGATATTATATAATCTAAAAATTTAAAAATATTTTACTTTTGGCACATTATAATTTTCTTTAATTATTTTAATTTAAATTTATACTTAAATAATCTAGAAAAGTCTAATCATGGAATAATTCCCCAAAAAATTTAAAATTTATCTTAATATAATAATATTTTTCTTTTGCAAAAGAGGTGATAGATAAGAATTTAATTATCTCAAAATCTTAAAATTTTACAATCAAGTAGGAAGATCTTAGAACAGTATTAGTTTTTTTTTTTTTTTGTAGAACAAAATGAGCACACCCATTTACTCCTATAGTATTATTATACTTGGACACTAGTATATACTAAAATCTATTGATGATGTGTCAATTTAATGTGTAAGTAGATTATTAGTTGAATCAAGACTTATATGTAAAAATAAAAATAATAAAAAAATTTATATTACTCTTGAATACTTTTTGATATATATTCTTATATAAACATAATATTTTTCATAAAATATTAAGAGTGATAGAAAATGAAATTATTATTTCTTATAATTAACTTCTCCAAAGATTACTATTTTTCTTCTCTAGATATTTGAAAGTTAAGTAATATTTTTATTGAGCAGTTAAGTAATATTTTTATTGAGCACTTTGTTTGTAAGTGTATAATAAATATTTTAAAAAATATGCGCCACAAAAGAGCCGTTTGAATCAAAAGGTTAGTTAAAAGTTAATTTCAAAGCCGTTAGAATTTGATACATTAATATTATGAAAGCAATTAGCGTTTTGCTCTTTAATAACTAGTTTTTCTGGAATTTTATGAAAATCTTGCTTATTAATATCTAATATTTAGATATTATAATTTCATCACCAATAATATCTATTTTAAATTATGGTCATTTAATTTTTAACTTATTTAACATTTAAAATTTAAATATTGGAGTATATTAAGATATCGTCAATGAAGACGATCATGAATTTGTCCAATTATGATTTTAGAACCATCTGCATCAGATCCATAAATAATGATGGGACATTTGTCAATCCAAAAGATATCGCTAAGAATTCGTAGTGTCCGTATCTTGTTCTGAATGCTGTCTTTGGGACATCCTCTTCCTCCCTTATCCTCATTTGATGATATTCAGATTGAAGATCAATTTTGGAAAAGGCTATTGCTTTAGCGAGCTAATCGAATAAGTCGTCAATAAGAGGAAGAGGATATCGATTTTTGATTGTCACTTTGTTCAATTCTCGATAGTCAATGCACATTTTCATAGTATCGTCCTTCTTGACAAATAATATAGTAGCTCCCCATGTCGACATGCTGAGGCGAATGAGATTTTTGTCTAATAACTCTTTCAATTGCTTGTTCAACTTCTGCAGTTCTTTTGAAGCCATTTGATACGGTGCTTTTGATAACGTTTAGTACCGAATCAAATCAATAGTAAAGTATATTTCGCATACAAGAGGTATTCCTGACAAATCTTGAGGGAACACATCTTAAAATTTGTTTGCGATCTTTGTTTTTGCTAAAGGAGTTACTTCATTTCTCATCATCATACTAGATTGGCTTCACACCCTTTTCGTATTAGTTTAAATGTTTATAGGATGTTAATGAGAGATGTGGTAATGCTTAGCTTTCCCATAAATGTCACTAGCTTACCTGCTCTCATGTGAGTGATTTTCTTGTGCTGACAGTTGATTAGATGATGGGTTAGTCAATTCATTCCTAAGATATCGAAATTTGCAATGGGAAGAACTATTGAGGTGGCATTGAATGTCTCACCATTAATTAGGATGTCGCATTTGCAATAATCTCTAGTGCTCTTGAGGGCACCAGACAGTAACCCCACATCTAATTGGATGGATATTTTTGGATGCCACATCAACGAATCTAAATAATATTTCTGATTTAATGAATCAAATCTCTACTTTCACATTAAAACCATAATCTTATTTTTAGCTGCATTCTCTAATATTCCGACATTATTTGTTAATTTTGTAGGGATTAGATTTGTAATTGCGATGGTTTTGCTTGTTATGTGTGCAATTTATTTTTTTGTGAGGGCTTTGGTTTAATTAAATTTTATGATTACGCTTCCCTAAACAACCCCAAATAACATTAATTATGTTAGTTAAATTTTGAAGAGCTCCAATTTATCTCAAAAAAGTTGTGATGAGTAGCACAAAAGGCTTCGGTTTTTCGATTTTTCGATGACTCTTGTAGCACAAAAGGCTCGCAAGCCTCGACCTTTCTCACAACTGACTGATTGGCGGGCTGGCGCCGCTCGCCTCCATCCCTGATGTCCCTCAATAACTCCTTCAACTCCTTCTCCGGCGCCCTCCCTGACATACGCTTCTTCCGCGAGCTTCCCCTCTCCGATATCGACGGGTACCGAGGCCTTCACATGTTTGCGACGCCTCAGAGGCTCGCAATGCCGCTCCTTTTGGCCGCATTCGCCGCCCTTGTCCTCGCAACGGCCTTCTGCCTTCGGTTTTTCATTTATTTTTCTTGTTAACTAAAGTTTGTCTGCATTTATAGAGTTTTCTGTATGAGTATGCTAATTTTTGTTTAATAACTTTTTTTCTTTCTTTTACTGAGGTATATGCAGCAGCATGATGAACTCTTAGGATGGGTGAGCATTTCCTTCTCTATCTTCATGATTATTTTCCGTTCTCTCTTTTTTTTATGACTATTTTTGTGTTAATTTGGAGATAATTTTGAAAATTTATTCTGTGCTATTAGAACTTGATGATATAAGTTATGGTTGTAATATAGTTGAAGTTATTATACTTCTGTTTCTAATGTTTTTTATGTACTTCTTCTTTAAAATTCTTGCTTTGATAATATTTTTTGTAGGGTAATGCATAAATTAGTCTGTATATTGTATCTTATATGATTTTAAACTTATAAATTGATTCATTTAATCTACTAAAGGGTTTGTTTTTTAGCACTAATAATTTGTATTTATCTTTGAGTTTTAGATTCCTAGCACCTTAGCTTTCATTTTATATAATAACTTTTTTTGTAGGTGCTAGATTTTTAAGTATAGAATAATAGGTGCTAATGATTTGGTTCTGCAAGATCAAAACATATATGGAAGGGGAAATCTTATGACTTTTTAAGATGAGAGGATGTGCTGCTTGAAGGTCTCTCTCCATCCTTGAAAATTTATAAGTATAGAATATTTGTGAACTGTTGCTTAAGAGTATGGCTAAGCACTTTTAAAGAGGAGCTGAGCGACTAAGTGATGCTCGAGCCCCTTTGCTACTACTACCTATATTTGACAGCATATTCACTTTTTTGCTACACTTGGTGACATATTTGTTGTGATGAAAAGGAGGTGAAAGGGTTTACTTCAGTTCAAAGAGAGTGTTTTAATTGAAGATATAATTAGAGGATAATAAATGAGGTGAATTTATGTTATTGTTAGTATATTTATGCATTTTGAATCTAGGTTGGATGATTCATTATCTGATTTGCAATTAAACTATATATGTTTGTTGCCAAATGTGCCAATGCCAAACGTGAGCGTGATATGTTATATTCATATACACCAAAAATTCATCCTGATAAGCAACTAACTGTTAAATACAAAGCTAAATAGAAGGAAGGGTATTAAATATCAAATTCATAAACAAAGATATGTATACTTTCGGACGAGCTATCATCAGTAGTAGAATTTCTTTAGTAAGCCAGATTTTTTTATTTGCAAGACAGATTTTTTTATTTGCTCAGTACGTAGGTGTAAGGAAATCATACAAAGTAGGATTTCCATCAACTAACAAATAGAGTCTTGGGCCTTTTATTTGCAAAATTGATATATACTTTCAGACTGCAATTTGACTAGCTAATTTGATTGTGATGTAAATCAAATGGAAGCGCGCTCGTATTGTATGCGAGCGGTTCAGGGTTCGACTCCCAGCATCATCATTTTCTGAGCTTAGAGAACGTGTAAAAACCAAAAGAAAGTAAACTAATTACAGGATGCTCATGTTTAACCGGCTAATCTCTAAATTATCTATTAGAGCTCAACCCCAACAACTACTGTGATGTTCATTATTAACGTGTGTGTGTGTGTGTGTTTGAAACTATTATAGTATTTATATTAATCAAGACAGTGTTTTCTATCTTTTAATTTCTGCAAAGACATTGTTTTACAACATCACTTTTTTTGTTTATTAAAATTTATAATTTGCTTACAGGTTTTTGTAAAATCCCAGAAGACAAAAGCTTAAAATTCATCATTGTCTCAGTCATGATATTGAATGTTGCATATTGCATCAATATTAAAAATACAATTCCAAGTTTTCTGCAATCAATCTCAAGAGCAGAAATTAGTAAATGGCAATCTCTTCGTGCCAACAAACTAGCCAAGAAACTGTCAATTGAAAAAAGATAATGCACGTATGAAAATGGAATAATGCAAGCATCACTTACTTTTGGCATGCAAGTATGAATACACGAACAAAAATACATGAAGCACTTTGAAGGTTTATTTTAATGTTCAATAAACACAAAAATAATTGTTTGTATAGATCTAATGAAAATACAAAAGTATTCTCTTTTATTCAATCTATATTACAACATTCTTTAAACACAAAAATGTCAGTTGTGTCTGCTTATAATCTCTAAACTAGATGATAAATCACTCTAGATATTGATTTTGTCCTATGGCCGCAAGCATGACAAGTACAAAAGCATTTGCATAGTCTTTGTAGGTTACTTGCTTTTCTGATGTATGCATGAAAGCAACGCCTTTAGCAACTCCAAGCACTATCTTCATCCTTAAGTTCCATGATAGCGGCTGAAAAGATCCACCTCCTACATAAAAAACAATATAAATCATAAGATTTCTACAATTTCAAAAGAGAATTGAATTAATATAGACAGCATAACATACAATATACAATTTCACACATTAAAAAGTAAGAGGAAGAAATTTGAACATAATATATATATTAAATGCAAAAAAAAAATCCATTTAAGGGAAATAAAGCATCACTAACTTGAGATATATCTCTGGCAACTACATATGCATGTACAAGATTGCATGAAATGAACTTGTTTCAATGGCCTGAGATAAAGAACATAACAAACCAAACTTTAATTTAATGAGAAATTCTTACTCTTTAAGCATTTATCTCCATTTTGTTCTATCAAATAGCAACCCTATACAGCAGCCCTATCTTCCTGACAGCCAAGTATATAAGATCATTTCTAAGAATTGATTTCCACAATTTTTTTAGTCTCCTCTCTCATTTAACATAAGCACTATAATTCAACCTTTCTCACAAAAGCATCTAATAGCATATGCTAGACCAGTACAACACTTTGTAAGAAAAGTTGAGTTAATGTTAAAAGAGAAAAAAAGATCAAAAAAGATTTGGCAACAAACTAGTAGATAAAATCTTACATACTTGAGCTTAACTTGGTTACATGATGCTACTTTTTGCTCAAAGTTGGGTTCCACATAGCAAAATAAATGCAAGTGAAAATTTATAAATTTCCATTTAATTTCCCCTTAACATTCTCTGCTTGTACTTGTATCCACAATTACATAGCTTTTGATAATATAAATAAGCAGAGAGCTAATTATTTTCTAATAAATTGTGAAAAGCACAACGAATTAGGCCAAATCAAAGGTCAAAAACTAAACAAAACATGCATTCAATTTGAAAAGCGAAGGATATTATTACCTTGAAAATAAACATATAATAGCCAGCATACTCACATAATAATAAAAGCATCATCATAATCACTAACCTTTTAAAAATTATAGACATTAGTTTTATATAAACTCACCATTCCATATATATATTTCCAAGGTTTGTAAGAGCCTGGGGTGGTTATGTTACAACTCTGAATTGACCTGAAATTCATTGCTCCACATATGCATAAGTTAGAAAAAATAGTGTATAGGATAAACACATATAAGATAAAAACATAAACAAAAAGAAATTCTTACTCTGATACATCAGTTGGAGAATTTAATATTCACAATGCAATAATTAAATCATCACATCTTCTTTACACGTTTTCGAGTTGTTCTCTTCTTGAGGTGGCTTAGATTTTTTTTACTTGGAGGTCTCCCTTTAAGATGAGCAGGCAAAGAATTTTGTATTGCATTATCTTGTGCACTTGAACACGCCTCTTCATTATCGAACCGATTAGTGGCATCAAAGTTAACAAGTTTTTCTCGAGCCTCGATTAAAAGCTTTAAAGTGTATTCCGAATATTTTTCAGATACTGAACCAAGCTCAATAATATCACTGAAGAAATGATGGGCTGTATTGTACAAAGTATCGTATGATGATAAACTCCTACCCTGATAGATTGACGGCATAGATATAGATGCATTTAATATCTTAAAGTCTTTTCTCCAACAATTTATAATGTAACAATCTGGGACAATTATTATATGTTCTTGCCGCCAAAGACACAAAATATGGCAATATATTATGCCTTTTGATTGTAAAACTTTGCAAATGCAGCATGCCTCATTCTGCATATGATTGTATGTGACACGATACTCTTTGTCATTGCCATCATCAAGCTCACTAACTGTGTAGGACTTAATGGGCCTGTTTACCTCAACAGTTGTGTACATACAATTCATTAGCTTCTTCAGCTGATCCTGAAATTTATTAAACATATTTAACGTATATAATTTAGATAATAATTCCTCAAACAAAAAAGCAGATATCAATTGTGGCTGCGTATGGAAAGATTGGAAATCCTCATATGCCTCATTTTCAAATTTGGCTCTCAAGGAATTTGCATAATTTTATACAAAAATTGTCAATGTTGTCTTTGATGACACATATCCATCAAAGAATGCGTTCATGATTTCACTCATTTGTATTGTAAACATGTCAGCCCAAAATATATCTTTCAAGAATATAGGAACCCATTTTTTTAAAATATTATATAGTGAATTGAATCACTCATATTCTGATAGCGAGTGCTCTGACACCATGCCATCCCATGTAATCTCAAACTCATGTACGGAGAATACATCATACACTGCTTGACTAAACTTTGATGAGATAATATCACGGTCATGCCTACTACCTAACTTATCAGGGAGTTTCTTCATAATGTGTCATAGATAGAATCTATGATGTGTTTGAGGAATTATTTCTGAAATTGCCAAGCTCATTGCTTGGCATTGATCAGTTATGACTGCAGATGGAGCTTTTGCATACATGCAATCTAGCTATCTACAAAAAACTATTTGAATGTGTCTGTTGTTTCATCAATAAAAAGAGCACATACTAGCAACACAGACTGGCCATAGTGATTCACACCAACAAATGGGGCAAAGGGCACTGCATAATAATTTGTGAGGTATGTTGTGTCAAATATGATAACATCACTAAAGTACTGATATAAAACTCTTAATCTAGCATCTGCTCAAAAAATATTTTACAATTGATTACTCTCTGATAGCTCAATATTGTAGACAAAATTGATATTATCCTTTTGCATCATCTCAAAATACTTTATCAATGCAGATGCATCACAATGACCTAATAATATTTGTCTTATATTTGCAATAAAATTCCTGCAATCTTTTTCTGTGAAAGAATATTTCTCATATCCACCTCCATGATTAATCATGGTATTTACAGATTTATTAAGTGGCACCCCAGCAATATCATTAATTTCAAGTTGTTTTTTGATTAATAATGGCAATTCTCGATAGCACCTCATAAATCTAGCCATCTATGGATCCAATGGATGATTATGCTCTAAAACAACATCACCCACAACCCATTTTTTATTTAAATATAGATCTTTAATAACCATTCTTGCCTCACAACCTGTCTTTATAATAGGTTTGTGACATGACACTGAAGCTACTAGCAATATTCTCTCCATCTTTGCAATATGTAAAGCAACAATAATATCTAACACCATAAAAATTATGACCTGGTCTTCTTTTATTCCAAATACAATCAAATATCCAAACATTCTGTAAATCGTAAACGCATCATCAATCGAATCAAAATTCATACCGATTTTAGGTTGGGGCAATATTGGAATGTTTTCAATAATATTATTGTTAGAAGATTGATTTAACCTTTCTATTTCCATATCCTCAATTTGAATATCCTAAGAAAAATAAATAAAGTGTACACAATTATATATTACAAAAGTTCATTGCAAAGTTTAAGATTCAAGAAAAATTTAGTATGCACTTACATATGTAAGTTCAGTATTTGAGTTTATTTGATCAGTAAAAATAGCAAGACCCATTAGTATTCTAGATTATGTGTCTTGAAAATACTATAACAAACACATGCAATATATTACAATATATAAATGCAATAGAAATAAGCAACAAATTAAGGCCTCGATAATGTTTAATGGTAAAGCTAAATATTGGATACTAATTTATCATTATATGTACCAAGTTCTAACTGAAGAGTATAATATCAGCAAAGATATAAAATATAAAAAAATTAAAAACAAACAAAACAAAATTTTATTACAAGAATATGAAGCTCTTACTTCGAGTAATTAAAATATATTCACTAAATCAGCTAACACAACTAAACACTCAAAACTTGTGCATTTAAATAAACTAAAGAATTGCAGAACAATGCTTTGACCCAACTTTATGAGCTTCTAAAATTAAGAAATCAAAGTGCTTGACAAAGTAATCAAATAAATTCAATCGATAATGGAATTTAAAATTATAGATAATGATTAGTACTTATAAAATATTATTTTTTTCATTTAATCCTCCATAATAATCAAATCTTAAATACAGATTTTACTGCTATCATTATAAAATATAAATTTTACAAATTAATATAACATAATAACTTTAAATTAATAGTATACTGATATAACAACCTAAGTTATTACCAAAGATAATTAAGACTAATCTAAGTTCTAATTTTGATCTTAGTGCACTAATTAAGTTATCAGGAGTTCACCGCTATGTCCTAGTCAAAATTAGGGGTCAAATGGATCAAACATAATTTTGGGAAGTTGAAACCCTAAAAATTGATCTAACTAAATTGACTTCATATCAAAAATTGGACATCGCCATTGCGCTCATTGCCCCCAAATTATTTAGGGGTGATGTTTTGGATACAATCGGAAGACGTTGAAAATCTGTCAAATATTTTAATAATATTTAAAATACCTCAAAATTAGGAAAATAAAATACTCGCCAAAATCAAAATCAGACTGCGCCGTTGCATTCCTCACCCCTCAATTAGCTAATGGTTGGTATATAAAATTTTTCTGAAGCCAATTAATTAATCAATTTTAATTAGAAAATTATACATTTAAATAATTAAATAATTAATATTTAATTTATTAAAAAAGATCTTAACGGTGCGTCCTAAACCCCACGCTGTCTCCCCTTTGCTGTCAAGATCAGACGGTTCAGGCGGCTATTCTGATCGCATGATCCGATAGTTCCCGATCTGCCCTCTCCATCTCCCCATAGGGTTAGGGCATGATGCGCACATTGCCCTAGCTGCGTGTGATGACTGAGTGATCAAATTTGAGAATTTTTAAATAATAAACTCATCATTTAAAATATAGAGAATGAGATAATAAAATTATAAGTTATTTATTCATCATAGAGCCAATCTTATAAAATTACATAAGTTCAATTATTATTATAACATATAACAAAATAAAGTATATTCACTATATTGTCACTTCTTCTTATAAGCTTTTCTTAAGTGAGTATCTTATTAAGCTTTAATTTTCAAAACCTGAAATAATCATCAATAAAGCCAATCAGGTAGGAGTACAAAAATTATCCATTAAAAATTATTTTCTAGCATCCTAAAATAGGTGTAAATCAAATGAAATGGCAAGAAAATTAAATTTTCGTATTGACGTGTAATAAAATAAATGCTGCAAATTTTACCAAGCTTGTCCTACATGTTAGATATGAAATTAAACATTTGAAAATCATTAAGTGAAAATTTTTCAATTAAAAGTAAATTGTGACACAAGCTAAGTCATGTGACTCTTCATCCAACAGGTAAAATCTATTGGCCATGGAAGCTTATCACCACCCATCGGTAGTACCTCATCTTATAGATATAAAATTGTGTATCTTTCCTCTGGATCTTCTACCCACTTCTATAAGGGCTAGATCCCTCCTTATTTTATCGTGAGCTACTAGTAAGCTCTATTTGTACAGGTTACATTTTCATTTCTTTTTTCAAAGATAAACACCAAAAATAAAAATTTCCTTACTTTTTGTTACACAATTTTATATGAAAATATTGCAATTTAATAAAGCAGTTTGCATGATAAAATAAATAAATAATATTCAAATGGAAATAAGCTCAAAATTAAGATACTTGAAATAAAACTTAAAAATAATTTCGTACTTAACTTGAAGAATAATTTTCTTAAATTTGTTGATTTCAATCTGTTAAATCAACATTTAAATTTATTAATCAACTATCTTAATTCACTTTAAATTATCTATTTAAAAAATTTTAAGAAAAAATTTATAATACTATTATTATGAGAAATTATATTTATAAATATTCCAAAAATCAAATTTATTACTTAAATTATTCATAAATACCAAATTTTATATTTTTACAGTAATTATAAAATTTGTAAATTAATTATATATCATTTAAAATAAAAATTTATTTTTATAATTTTTTTCTAATTTGGCTAAGTAAAAAATTTAGATTTTTAGCTGATTTTGTGTCATCCAAAAGGTGTTCTTAGAGTGCTTATTTTCTATTGATATTTAAACATAAATTGTTCTGTATATATCAGAGAATATGCATGCCAACAATTATATTTGGATTCTCTGTATTTTTGAAAATTATATCATTTCAAACTTTAGAAATTTTTTTGAAATTTCAGAAATTTTACCTCAGTTTAATTTGTAATTTTTTAGCAAACTATAAGCACCTAAATGATCTCATTAATGACATATTCAACTCAAGTGATTAACAGAGAAATTATTCATAATATAACCAAAATTAAGTTTGCCAAACATGAACACTTAACTGTGCCTGGAATAAAAATTATATTAAGATAAACATCAAAATAATTTCAAGAAAATCTGTTTTAAATTTGAAATTTTTTACAATTTTTATTGAATTTTGAAAACTTAAATGATAATCATAAACTGAAATTTTAGAAAATTCAAAAAAATTTTCTAAGTAAAAATTCAGAATTTTTTTCTTATACTTTGGGATTAATTTAAACTAGCATAGAAATAAAATCATTAACTAATTTCTTCTTATAATATGCAACCAATATATAAGAGAACATATGAGAAAAGATTTCAAGTCTTAAAAATGATGGATCTAAGAATTATGGCTAATCAAAGTTATAAATATATATATATATATATATATATATATTTTATAGTATGATAAAATTTTGAAAGAAATTAGAAATTTAAGAATTATCAAAATAAAATAATCTTGTATTAAACCTTTGCTTATAATGAGAAGATCTAAATCAAATTGAAAGATGATTTGTATGCAAGTTTTGAGCTTATAAATAAAATGAGATAAAAAAAAATGATAATTACCTTAAGGAGAAATTTGAAAAATTTGATAGAGTGTTCTTCTTTGGATCTCTTCTCTAAGATGATTTGAATATCTTAGATAATTTTTTGGATCTCTAGGATAGCCGTGAGAGTATGATAGATTTAGAAAGAAAAAAGAGATGTGGAGAAGTTTTTGAAAATGTGTAACAATCTTAGGTTGTTATCCTGTAAAATTATAGGTAACCTGACCAATTTCCAATCATCATTGCTTATAAAACCTTAATCTGAACTTATCTAGAAAATTTGAAGTCCATTGGACTTCTATAAATCCAAATTGATAACTTGATCAATCTAGATGCCCTAGATTAGACCTAAAATATTTTTACCTCAAAATTAAAATATGATTACATTTTTGGATTTCTCACCCCCAAATTAGTTAAGGGTGAAAATTTGGTGCAATTTGGGATTCATTTGGGCCATAATTAATTTTAAATTGAAATGATTCAATTGCACATAAGGGTTCATAATAATTCAAAATTGCAAATATACCCTCAAAACTAGATTAACGGCCGGGATCCACTGTATAGACCGCGGGCGATCCGCTGCGGAGCCTGGATCACGCGACAGTGGGGTCCCGTGAATCTGGACATCGCATACAAATAATCGACGGCTAGGATTAACTCTCGTGGAACCACGGATCAACCATAGGATCTCCCCGACCAATCCAATGGCCTGGATCACTCCCGCGATCGGCCGTTAGGTTTCAAGAGATCCGAGCCATTCCGCCATCTGATCGATAAATCAGACGGCATCCGAGGCACCCAGCACTGTGGATCATCATCCCCACTCCATCACGCACCCGACAGGGATATTTTCCCATACTGCCAGCTGCCTCCTCTATCCCCCACTCCCGCTTCCACCTCAACAGACCGTTAGCACACCTCTCTTAATGGCCAAGAGACCCAATTGGGCCTCGTGACCCGACCGAGCTCGAATTGGAAATTTGAGAGCTCGGCCATGGCCCGGACCATACGGTTCTTCCCAGCCTAATTAAACTCTATGGAACCTTCCCTGTACTCCCCTGAGGCTATAAATAGTCTCAGCACTCCTCTGATTGATCCTTGCTGATCAATCAAAGTCGCTTACCTTCTCCACCATTACCGTTTGCTGAAGCTTCTTCCAGGCGCTCCCGAGCTTGCGTACCGCTGATAGGAGAGTTTCCTGGAGTTCAGGAACTCTCAGAGAGGTCCAAGGCAGCTCAACAAGCCCGGAGAAGACCACCCTATCATCTGTAAGCTCTCGGATAAAAACCAGGTATCCTACTCACCGGTTTCGAGCCAATGAGGCTCGAACATTCTCTATTTTGATGCGTATGAGTTTGTATTGTCGTCTAGAACCTAATGGTATCGAGATTAAGATCTAGGCTAGCCCCGATCGATCGAATTGAATTCTTAAGGATCGCCTCGGTCGAGTAAGGACCTAGCGATCCAGACCACCCCAGACCCTCATACCAGAGGGCTTCGATCCGCCTCACCTCCCTAATGGTGTAGAGATCGAGCCCGGGGTCTGGCGTGGCCTCTGTGGGGAGAATTATCTCCCCACAGTAGCTCCAATGGAGGAGCCCTCGGGTGAGCAAGGTCTGGCCGATCCAGACCGTCTCACAGGGGGCTTCGAGTCCTGGTCGTGCCGTGATCAGGATGCGCTGAGATTTTGCGATTAGGGTTCCCCTAATCGGGTCCCTGGTTCGGGACGGAGACGCGGGGACGAAGGCTCTATGCGGGCCGGGTCGACCCACGACATGCACTGTGCGACAGTACCAGGTCTCCCGGGCCCCGGTCGACCTGAGCAGTTTGGAATTGGGCCGAGTCGTTTAAATTAAATTAAGGAAAATAATCCCAATAATCAAATCATAGGAATTTTATTAAATAAAAATACAGAATATATTATTTGAATAACTTTTAATCCACTAGTCCAAACCCTATGATATTATATATGAAAATGATCAAAAAATTATCAAGGACCTAAATATAAAATAAAATCATACATTTGATGGTTAGATCTTTAATTATTTCTTAATTATAGTGGATCTTATATAGGGTAAATTAGTTATTTTACTTATCTAAATTGTATGCTTAGGGTGCCATTAGTTCACTTATGATGATTAGAATGCATATGCTAAGTAGATTATTTTTTTGAGCTCTGAAATTCTAGTTATGCCCTAATTTTGTTAAAATATAATTAGTGAATATTAGGGTTTATACTCACTGGATCTTAGTAAAATTATGCTCTGATTAATTGTATGGTTAATTAGAACTTGGGTATCAAATTTTATGAAATTATGATGGTTGGATTTATAGTTATGTGTTAATCCTTTTTGAATTAAATTAGGGTTTGATTAACACTAAGTATTGCTTGTTTTACAAAATTTGAGTATTAATCTAACTTATAACAGTAAGTTAGATGTAGTGAATTCCTCTAGATAAACTTATTAAGTATACTTGAACAAATCTAAAGATTGAGAATCTTAAATATCTTAAATAACTTAAGAAATCTTAAGATTTGGATCAAGCTTTTAAGACTTGATCTAGGTCTGAGATTGCCACCAATAATGCATGATTAATCCACTGATTTGACATTGATCTTTAAACACACACTTGATTTTACTTAAGATATGAGAAGGGATCAAACCCTAATCAACTTAAGGAGAATCCAAATCCTTAAGAACCTTAACTTAATTAACTTGATTGTAAGACTATGAACTTGACATTTTCCAATAACGCATCTGATTTGATATTGATTCTAAATATTTGAATTAAACAAATTAAGGTTAATAATAATCCTATGTGATTTCTCAATCTGAATCAAACCTTAAGATCCCTGATTTTCTCTTAAGTAAGAGGATTAGCATAAGAAGATTTATAAAATCATATTGATTAACCAAGTGATCTAAGTCTTAAAAATATTTCTGATTTAGATCCCCTAATCTTAGATTGAGTTGTGATTAGATGACTAAGTCATTTGATCTAATCATCCTAAACCTAATTATGAAGCAGAACCTAAGAGATTAATATCAGCATTTAGAAGGAAGAATCTTAAGTGTCTCTTCATAAGATCATCTTGAATTATTAAAAGACCTAAATTTATATATTCTGAGGTAGG
Source organism: Gastrodia elata (assembly GCA_016760335.1). Lineage (NCBI taxonomy): Eukaryota > Viridiplantae > Streptophyta > Magnoliopsida > Asparagales > Orchidaceae > Gastrodia > Gastrodia elata. The sequence goes on from CM028671.1 coordinate 10,490,231, forward strand.
AGACCTTGCATGACTCCTTGAGGTATAAGTATAAAAGATCCCATCACCTTAAAGATTGATCTTATCCCATCATGGTAGCAATCACTTAAGAACCTTAGAACATATACTTCTCCTTGTGGTAGAATTTATATCAAGTGATTCTTGATCACAAATGGTTTGTGAGACCTTGTATAGGACTTACCCATTAGTTTAGGCCTTTATAGTCTTGATAAATCCTTACTTTATTAACTATACTTGATTGAATCTTGATCAATATGTGGTGTAGTATAGTATACCCATATTATTGGTCCCTAGTAGTATTCAAGATTGGTTAATTCATTCTAGTAAGGACTTATGAGCATGTTCTATCATGCGGGATTAGACGAATATAGTCTCATTAGAATAAATCATTCAAACTTAAGAGTGTATTAAATGGGTACTCATCCCTTAGTTTAATTGAAAGACAAGTTGCCAACAGGCAATGCCTCATAACGAAGATCGCTTCAATGGGTATGGATCAAGTAAACTAAGTAGTGAGATTTACCTTCCTGAAGACACTGAGTATGATTGTGAGTATAGCAACTTGATACTTAGCTTGAGATACAAAATCACCATCGGGTGGTGCCTCCTAATGAAGATCGCTTTGTTATGGTGGCTTAATCAAACTAAGTAATAAGAATCCTTTTCTAGCAGCATGCTAAATATGTGTATACAATCATCCCGTCTAGTAATCTGTAAGTAAATAAGCAACTTTAACTAAATATTAATCTAGAAACTAGGAGTCGGGATCCTTTTAACAGGATCCTGCATAGTGGGGACTTAGAATTCATTATCGTTTCTTACTGAACTCTTCATTGATTTCTGAATTTTTCATTCATTCAACATAGTGGCATAAGCATAAGCATAAACATGAATTTGACTCATTCCTTATGTTGTGATATATGGGTATCAGTGATATTGTATGGGTTACAGAATATGATATACACAGACTGGAGAATTTTAGGGTGCATCTGCGTCACCATACTGACTTCCTAACTAGCGTATTTACATTGGACTATATTACTCATAAGCCTTCAGTAATAATTCTGGAATATACCGTGGTGTAGCATATTTGTGTGCATCATTTTAGAAACATATAATGCAGCATATAGCATCTCTTTCATTATGGTGTTTATTTTACTTTCAGTTTTCATCTGGCGATAGCTCCACTTTAACTGGCCTTTATTGCTCTATTTACTTAGCATTTACAGTTTTCTTTACTATGCGCTTTTCCTCAGTTCTTTTATAGTTTTACTTTACTTTTTTGTTTGTTATGTTTAGTTTAGTTTTGTATAGTTAGTTGCGATGTGTTAGACTTCTTGTCTAACACAGGATACTTTTGGGATCCGGCAATTTGCTAGATCTTGAGGAGTTTGTGGAGACAGGTCAGGAGGACATACCGGAGACCCAGGAGGAGCATGTGGAGCTGTAGTGGATCGAGTACCCACTTTTACTTATTAGCTCATTTCAGCATTATAAAAATAGACTCTTTATGTTTCTGCATTTTAAATATGTTTGTAATAAACTCTAGATATATTTTACTTTTCTTTTCTGAGACGAATGACTATTTGTAATGAATGTATTCTGGATGATTTACTTTTAGCTTCCGCACTCTGTTATACTACTATACTTAGTATTCTGATGTGATCAGCATACTGGAAATACTGATATAAATTAATAATGTATATTGGGTTCTTATTTATCTCCTTGAACCTTGTATACGTACTAGCCTAATACTAAGATAAGCATTTCACTCTTATCTTAGGTATTGGATCTCGATCCTACTCTTAGGATTCGAGTCAGCAGCCTTCAGCATGGCTCAGTTCTTACTAGCCTATTCGGGGAGATGGGTTTTGCTTGTATACCCGGCCTTCCCGAGTAGCGCACCGCTCTGCCGCCAAGGTTGAGGTAAATTACTTTTCTCTTTTGCGCGCGGCAACGGGGAGGGGCGCTACAAAATTGAAAGAGAAGTATTTTAGAAGAAGAAGAAATTGAAAGTGATGGAAGGAAATAAATGAGAAGTGTTTGCTAAGAGAGGAGAAGTCCAAATAAAGTTGCAAATGGTGAATTTTTCTCTCATCAACAGTCTTTAAATATATAAAAATATATTGGATAAGAGAAAAATTAAATCAAATGACATAAGTAAGTCAAAATAAAAATGGATAATTTAGATTAAGAAGTGGATTTTATCTTTATTTGGAATGATAATAGGATAATAATATTCTTAAGTAGTATATTTGCAAAAATAAATTTTAAGAAAAGATTAAAATTACAAATTAGCTCAATTTAAATAAATAAATAAATGAAAATTTAAATTTTTACAAATTTAAAAAATCAAAATTTTGCAAAAATTAAATTTTAAGGTATCAAATGAAATGTCTCGTCGATACGATTCCAACGATACCAAAAATGTCAAATTTGGACGAACAGTTAAGCGGCCATTAGCCCCGAAAATTTACCAAAACAATTTTTATTTTTTATTTTTGACTATTTTCAAAATAGTTTCAAAATTATGAAATTTTTCCCTTTAGCTTACTTCGACGTCCTGAATCCAAAAACGTTAAAAATTTTTAATTTTGACACATAAATATTTTTAAATAATTATTTTAATTTAAATTTTTATTAAAATAACTATGCAAAATCTGAATGTAAATTAATTTTCAAAATTGTCAAATATTCTCTAAAATTATTTCTAACATTATTATAATTATAATATAATTATAATTCAAATTATATTTAATTATTATATTTAAAATAAATGTATATTATACTGCGGCACGCGGCCAATCGCTGGATGCAGTAGAGCTTTAGAGGCTCCGTCAGGATTTCTTTAAGCCCTAGGTCGCGAACTTGAACCCATTTTTTCGCTCAATCTAGGGACATATGGAGCCTTCGATCGAGCTTCGTCCTCTTCTCAGTCGTGGACTGTCGGAGCCAGGTGCACCTCGATCCCGCATAATTCTACTTTATATGCTTGCATTCAATTTTTGGAACCTTATTTCACGCCTCCGATTGTCGTTCGATCGAGGTCGATCAACTCAAATGAGCCCGATCAAGTGTATTTCTATTAGGATCCACAGTTAACCACAGTGGCGGGCTCAAGTTCCGTTCATCTCGTTCGTAGAGGTGGTGATAGGGCTCAAGATACCCAGAGTTAAGGACCACCTCGGCAGTTGACCCAATCACCATATGGAAGAGCTCATCGAGCTCTTCCCTTTTCCATGCGGATTGGCCTCCAGCAGGCTCGGAATGCCCCCGAATCGGCGTGCCCTAAGTGCGACTAGCGGGATCTGTCGGGGAAGCCAATCTATGTCCCGAGTCAGGTCCGGTCGACTTGACTTGTATCTTCTCTCGAGGTCTGAAGCGCGGGCGGGCCCTGCAATGCGTTAGTTAACGCCAGCTAGTGTAGTGCTCTACCCCGTCGCCGCGCGCAAAGTAAACTAAATTTGGTGGCGAAACGACGCACTACTCGGGAAGGCATAACCCATCTCCCTGAATTGGCTAACTAATGAAACTAGCCACATTGAAGGCTGCTGACTCAACCCAAGAGGAGGGTTGAGAGTCAATACTTAAGATAAGAATAAGATACTAATCCTCAGTATTAGACTAATACATATATTAGATTATAAAGGAAAGTAAAGAATCCAATATATGTTCTCAAATATCAACATTTCCAGTATGTTGATTACATCACAATACTAAGTATAGTAATAGAATAATAGAGTGCAGAAGCTAAAGTGAAATATTTAGAATACATTCATCACAGAATAGTAGTAAGCATTCATCTTAGAAAAAAAGAGTAAAAATACTTCCAGAATTATTATAAGTGATTACTGAATAATACAGAAATAAAGTTCAACTAAAATACTAAAATAAAAATGAAAAAGTGACAACACTGAATGAGGGTCCACTAAGGTTCCGCGAACTCCTCTTGGATCTCCTGTGAGTATCCTATCATGGCTCAACAAACTGCTCAGGATCCAGCAAATTGCTGGATCTCAAAATACCCCATGTTTGACAAGAAGTCTAATATATTGAAACTAAACTAAACTGTTATAAAACATATACAATGTAATAAAAGTAAATAAAACTACATAAAAGTTGTAAAGGTAATTGAATGACTAAAACTATGTAAAACTGAGTAAAGTAAAACTGAATTATAAATTGAATGCTGAAAATATTAAAAAATCATCTGAAACTGATGTAAACACACCATACATTATGCTATATGCCACTAGAATCATGCATATGAATATGCCACAACATTGTATACCACTGATATGTAACAGAACTATCATTGAACTGCTATGAGTCGTACAGTCCAATGTACACATACATTCTGTTGGGAATACAGTTTACTATGATGCCGATGCATCATAAAATTCCTCGGTCAATATATGCAATATTTCGTAACACATAAATCATCACTGATACTAATACATCATTACTGATACTCATACATCATGCTTATGCTCGTGCTCATGCTTCTAGGCTACATGAGTTAAATTCAGAAATCCAGAAATACTTTGAAATCTAATAATGAATTCAAGGTTTTCATTATGCAGAATCATACTAAAAGGATTTTGACTCCTAGATTCAAGTTTTGATAATTGGTTAAAGTTGAGATTTTACTTAAAAATTATTATGTGGGAAGATTGTAAACACATGTTTAGCATGTTTTCAAGAAGGGTAATTTTTAATACTTAGTTTGATTAGGCCACACATAATGAAGCAATCTTCAATAGAAGACATCACCCGATGGTGATTTGTATCTCAAGTTAAGCCATTAAAATACCCCAATCACAAGCACACTTAATGTTCTAAAAAGGGTGACTTAAATCACATAGTTTACTTGAAGCACACCTATGAAAGCAATCTTTGATAGGAGGCATCACCCGATGGTGATTTTTATTCAAACAAACTAATGGTCTAAGTCTCTAATCATAACACTCTTAAGATTGAATGATTTATCATAAGTGGGACTATATCTGACTAAACTTGTGAGATAGAACACAGACACAATCCTATATTAAGATGAATCAACCAATCCTGAATACTATTGAAATAATTCAACACCATGGGCATACTCTACTATGCCTAACCATTAATCTGGGTTCAGACGATTCTATTTATTCAATAAAAATTTATCAAAGCTAATAATTCTTATTCTAATTAAATGAGTCCTACACAAGGCTCAAAAAATATGATTAAAAGATCACTCAATATAGATTTTTACCACAAGAGAGAAGTTTTATTCTAAGTACTTTAGGTAGTTCCTACCATAAGGTACTAAGATCAACTTATAAAGTTAGGATGGATCATCTAAGATTCTACCTCAATAAGTTATAAAAGTTCTTCCTACCTCAATATGTCAATATTTAAGATCTTTTAGACATTTTAAGAATGATCCTATAACAAGATCCATGAGATCTCACTCTTTTATTACGTAAGCTAACATTCAAGGTGTACTTATTAACTTGGATTAAAGTGATCAGATCAAATGATTAAATTCATCTGATCCTATTCTATTCCACAATCATGAGATAAAATCAAAGATATTATTAGAGTTAGATCATTTCATAAATTATTACAACTTTATTATCCATCTTATGCTAATAATCTTATATAAGAGAAAATCTACGATCTAAAGCTTAGATTTAGATGATTCAATCACACAGATTCAATATTAACCTTAGGACTTCTAATTCAACGATTTAAGTTCGATATTAAATCAGTGCATTATTCAAATAATGTCAAATTGAATTATCTTATAATCAAATCATTTGATTAAGTGATTAAGAATTTAGATCTTAATCAAACAGGTTAGGATTTAACCCCTATCCTTATCCAACTAAGACCAATTGTTAAGTTATAGATCAAATGTCAAATTAATAAATTATCAATGTATTTTTGGTAGCAATCTCTGATTAAGATCAAGCATTAATAACTTGATCAAGATCTTGAGATTTCTTAAAGTTAATTAAGAATTTCAATTACTTAATTCAAGTTTGTTAAATAGATCAATTGTGTATTAGCAAAAATGAATTAAGTTTAATCACATTACTGCTATAAGACATTAATAGAAAAATTCAGAGAAACAGAAAGTAATTAATGTTAATTAAACCTTAATTCAAAATAAAAGGATTAGCACCCAATTACAAATCTAACAGTTAAAATTTTATACATCTTGATAGATGTAATCCATACAATTATGTGAATTATCAAAAACTAAGTTTACTAAATTTGGATAATTAGAAACTCTAATTTTTATTAATCATGCTTTTACAAGATTATGACATAATTAAGAATACATAAATCAAAAAATTAAATCACTTAGTACATGCATTCTTCAAGGCATCAGGAACACAATGGCACTTAAATCATGTAATTTAGCTAAGTATACATACTAATCAACCATAATTAAGTTATGAAATAATTAAACAAATTCAAAAAATCCAACAATTAAAAGTTCAATATTATTTTATATTCTTATTTCTTATGATTTTCTAATCAATTTGGTGCATAAGATCATAGAGTTTGGACCAATGGATCAAAAGTTATCACATTAATTTAATTTGCATTTTTCCAATTAAATTACCTAATGATTTGATTAATTGGATTTAAATAAAATAGGCTTGGCACATTAACAAAAGGTGCGGGTCGGCTAGGGCCCGAGAGACCCAAGACCGTCGCACCGCACGGATCACGGGTCAGCCCAACCCGCACAGTGGCTTCGTCCCCAACCCCTCGACCCAACAGATGCCCGATTAGGGAAACCATAATCGGCCAATTCCTGTGCACCCAAGCCATGGCACGACCACTCGAAGATTGCTACACCTTCACATGGCCAGACGCACCGGCAGAGACCCGAAGGCCCAAGTGATGTGGTCTAGATCACCCAGACCTTGCTCACCTGAGAGCTCCCTCAATGGAGCTACTGCGGGGAGATAATTCTCCCTATAGAGGCCATGATTTTCCCAGGGATTGATCCTAACACCTTCAGGGAAGTGAGACAGATCGAAGCCCTCAGGCCTGAGGGTCTGAGGTGTGCTAGATCGCTGGGTCCTTATTCAGACCCAGGCCATTTTACAAACTTATCCCGATTGATCGAAATCGATCGATCGAAGTTAGCTTAAGGTATAGACAAGATCACATTGGGTTCGAGATAACAATATGTAATCATACGAATCAAAAGGAGATAAGCCCGGGCCTCATTGGCTCAAGGCTTGCAAACGATGGTACCTGGTTCGACGGGTGAGCTTGCAAATGATGCAGAGGGAGACGGGGGCACCAGATGTGGCGGCCGCCCCTTCTAATCACAAGGCTTAAGGAGAGGTCGTCACTAAGCACATCTTATACTTAATATTATGTTAGAATTTAAGACTCCAATCCAATCTTAAGAAAAAGAGGTGTTTTTCTGAATAAGACAAAGATTAACAATCACTTAATGAGTATCAGAGTGCAAAAGAAAAGTAACAACTGAAGTAAACATCCATATTATAAAATAAAGACATCCAGCTCAGAATATATATAATGCAGGAAAGTAAAGTACAAAGTTCTGTATTATTACAAACGGTTAAAGTTTAAAAGATGAAAAGAAAAGAATCTCTCAACCACACAATATAAAAGTAAAGCAAGCTAGTAAGACTAAGGTCCTCAGTAGTCTGGACCTCCTCCTGGATCTGCTCCTCTACAGGCTCAATCTCTTCAAAAAGCTCAGAATCTACCATTATCAGTTTCATAATAGTAGGGCCCCAGCCAACAAAATAAAAATTTTATTAGATAAAATATCTAAGTACATTTTAAGGTAATGAATTTTAATATAATTTAATGATATCACAACTTAAATTGAGCAAAACATTGTGGTAAAGCACAAAGGAAAGCAAGAACAAGTTATGAGGTAGAAACATACCTCAACTCAGGCTGCAAAATAAGGTAAGTAAAATACATAAATAAATCTACTAAGTACAAAAAAAAGTTCTAAAGAATATGATCAAACTAACATACCAGTATAGTATAAGTAAAAGTACTGTACTGAAAGTATAAAACTAGCATCCTAACATGCTCTCAAGTAGGTAAAACGGCTGACATACAAAAAGTTCTGAAATAAAAAGGAACTGCAGAAAATGAAAAATATGAAAGAAAAAAAAGTGTACTGAAACAGTAAAGTAAATCTGAAATGTAAGGAAAGCATGTAAGGTAACTGTAAAATGTCTGAAATGTAAATGTAAGTAATGTTTATTAATTTACTGTACTTGTGAGATACTCTTACTTAGTCTGCCAAAAAGTAAAGTCCATCTAGTAATCTAGGAGAAACATCCCAGATTAAAGTAAAGTTTATTAAAAGAGGCATCTAGGAGAAACATCCCAGATCCTAAAGTAAATCCATAAAATATCTAAAGGGCAAATAGGAGAAACATCCCAATGCCAAAGTAAAGTACCATAGGGGAAATTCACTAGGCAAAAGCAGTCCTAAAGTAACGTCATACTAAATGGCAGGTTAAGTAAAACATAAATCATAAGTAAAATGTTGTTTATTAATATTTCTTTTAAGATTATGCATATGACATGTGAATAAAATTCAAAGTATAATATAAAATAAGTATCAAGTAATTAAGTATGTCCAAAGGTGTAAAAAGGTTCAAATGACAAAGAAAAGCATAGCGTTTCAAATTCAAAGAATTTATAAATAGCACTACACAAATTTTATGATATCACCTATTTTCTAATTTAGACATTCTAACTACTTTAAGTTACATAAAATTCAGAATCATAAATTTTTACACTGTCTGTAACTTAGAATCACGAACCTACTGGTTGAACATAATTAGGACTGGTCAAGTCCTAACTACATGAAAATCAAAAGACGACTACTTGATTTAAATAAACAAATCATCGTCCTAAGTTATTATTTATAAGTCTCAAATAAACCTTGATTAGCCAAATCAAGATTTAAAGAATTAAGAGTCAAACTTCAAAGAATGAAGTTTTAATTCTTAATCATAAGGTTATCTTAAAGATCTAAGGTTTAATCCCATCTTACTGATTAAGTATTAAGGTAAATCCTATTGAATTAAGTCATGTTCAATAGGATAGATCTCTAATCCTAATTTTAATGTTAAAAGATCAAATAATCAATTAATAAACTATAAAAAATCTAATAAACTAGTAAGACCAAGGTTTCACCTTAATGAGTAACCCATTTTACCCATTAGATGAATTCTAACCTAAGATCTAATCCTAATCTTAGAAATTAAGGCTCTTAGATACTAAGAGTATCACTCAAACACATATCCTAACTAAAGTTATAAGACCTAAAGGATGATCTAAGAAGTTCAAAGGAAGTAAAGAAGAATTCATTTTTACTAAAGATTTTCTCTTAAGACTAATTTAGGATTTTCTTTAATTTTCTAATTTAAGACTTAGAATTATTTAAATTATTATTTAAATCACTTTAATTACTATTTGATATGATTTAGAGATGAATTTAGGTCTTAATTTCATTAAACCCTAATTTTCGGCAAAAAGACCGTTTTGCCCCTACTTAAAGGTCTAAAATCTCATCTTTATGAATTAACACTAAATTTTGGATTTTAATGATGTGGAATGATTACTTACTATCTAATATGAGTTTAGACAGTAAGTTTATTAAATTTAGTTAAGTATTGAGCCTTATAGGGTCAATTTAAAGAATTTGACCTATAAGGGTATTTTGGTATTTTATCCTAATGACTTATAATTTTTCTGTAAGTTTATTAAGGGTTATGCTCTAAGGTTTCCATAGAACCTAAAATTATTAAATTTTGATGTGTATTGGCTAAGTTATAGCCAATACAAGTTCTAGGGTTTAAAGGGTAATTAAGGATTCTTAATTAAGGGTCAAAAATCCTAACTTCTCCAATTCATATCCAAATTAAATTAATTCAGTGCTGTAGGTCACAATTGATCCACTAATTCTAATGACTAGTGGTAGGTTCAATTTGGACTCCATTTGGCTAAGTTATGGCTTAATTAGGGTTTAGAGTGATTAGTGAGTGATTAGTGAAATTAATCTCCCAATCACTAATCCAGCCCTATAGTTAGGTTCTGATAGGTTCTAGGAGTTCTCTGAAACTTAGTTTGTTCAATTTGGTTTATTAAATTTACTAATATTCACTAATTAAGTCTTAGGGTAATTAGAGGTGATTAGCAAATCTAACTGTTGGATCCTAAATATTTTTCTAAATCTCTGTAGATTAAATTTTGCTGATCTAAATTAGTATTGGATCACCTAATTTGGAGCTAAGATGACCAACTTATGGTTATTTGAAGTTCTAGGTCAAATTAGGCTAATTAGGGTTAGTCCTAAATATCATTAGTCAAATACTAATTCAAACAGCAAGATTAATCCTATTAAAATGTTCCTTAGGTTTTTGTGAGTATTTTAAGACCTATATTGGGTATATTTAGGTTAACACATACAAAGTTATGAGGGTTTGATGTTTTGTAACATTATTTGAATTTAAATCATACCCTAAAATGTCACTAAACAAAATACAAGTCCAAACATAATTTTGATAGTCTCAGATTATTCCTTAATTTTTGTTGATCAATTTGATATATTTATTTACATAATTTGGACTTATATTTATTAAGATATTAATGTTTTAAGATTTGTATTTAAATAAATTATAAAAATTCTGATTAATTACTTTTTATTTATATATAAATTTATATAATATATTTTTATATATTTTCTGCATGTGGGACCCGCAGCAAGACACGCGGCAGCCTAAGACGCGCCGACCAGATGGATGGGGCCCACGCCTGGGACAAAACTGATCGGTTGATCAGCGTGGGTCCCACCGCAGACGTGCGCCCACAGGGATCGCGCCACACGTCTAGCTGACGCGTCCTTTGAATTCCGTGGGTCATCGTGGGTCGGGCTCGACCCGACCCAAAATACGGGACCTCTTCGTCTTCGCGCGGGAGGTATCGCAGACGTAACCTAGGGCATCAAAGTTGACGGCCCAAATGACCTCGCCGGAGCTCGACTCACCCACCTATCGAAAGGTCTTGGAAAGACCTTTCTATCAGCACCGGAATCTTCACTAGAGGCAGCGTGCTTCTTTCGCAATATTAAACCCTAGTGTAACCCTAATGAGGTTAAGGTAACGGTTTGAACTGTATAAAATTTTCCAAATCAGATCGATTACGACTAGCTATGCACGATCGAATCCATACAATTGCTAATCTATCACTTGAAATAAGTTTTCGAAATTGAAATAGTAATATTGAATGAAGATCGAAGGAGATACAAGTACCTCAAATGGACAGTGAAGAAACGCTCGAAGCTCTATTGCCAGGTTTCGGGCTTTAGGTTTGAAACCGAGCAAATCAGGAGTCTTAGTAGTCTTAAACTATCCCTATTGCGGTGGCTAAAGGCGGTGGCAAGCCATCTGTCAAAGACCTTCGACGCGTGTCGAGGCCAGCCCTACGCGTCGAGCATTTCGGGGACAACAAGGCATAGCTGTCTGATCCCGCGATCAGATGGCACGGAGCGTTCGTTAGGATAGACGGGCGGATATATTTTTAGGGTAACGGCACTGAGTTAAGTAACGGCGCCGTTTGAGATATTTTAAATATAATATTATTTAATTATTTTCAAACCTATTTTATTAATTAAAATTAACTAAATAAATGTATTCCAAAAATTTCTAATAAATCACCCTTAGCTAAATGAAGGGTGCTAAGCGCAACGGCGCACTCGGATTTTTGATCCGTCGAGTATTTAATTATCCGAATTTTCAGGTATTTAAATAATATTAAAATATTCGACGAAAAATCAACTACTTCAAATGCATCCAAAACATTAGCTCTAGCTAATTTGGGTGTTCTGAATGCAATGGCAAAGTCAGAATTTGAATCTGAGGTCTAGATAAAAAATTAATTTTTAGGGTTTGGGATTTTTCTAGAAATCAAGTTTTGATCTATTTGATCCCTGATTTGATCGAAATCCTAGAGATATGTTCTAAATGACTTAATTAAGCTATTAGATTCATAATCAAGACTTAAATCAATCTTAATTGACCTAAGTAACAACTTGGGTTATTACACCAGCTAGCTTCCATAGATGAGCTAAGGGTTTATGAACACCATGAGACACCTTCTATCAGTGGTACGCATGCTTGGATGCCTGGGCTACTCAGACAGCAGTAATGGATGCTTGGGAATGGCGAAAGAAAGCTCGACTTCAATTGATCAGCAAATGATCATATGGAGCAGGCTTGAGGATATTTATAGCCACAGAGAGGGAATGTATAATAACCTTAGTGTTGTTACTCATCAATTAGTGACCTAATTGACTCTAATTCTTTTTCATTAGTCTTATAATAGTATTAGGAGTTTCCATTTCAAATTTTATGCGATTTAGAGATCATTTGACAATTTCCAATATTTCTTAATTTTTTGATAATTCTGAGAATGCCTAATTTATTTAGACCTTAGAATCAAAAATAGAGTCCATTATTAGACTCACCACACTCAAATTAGCTATGGGTGGTATTTTGGAAGAGTTTGGAAGTCATCGAATTTTTCTTGAATATTTTAATAATATTTAAATACCCAGAAAATTAAGATAATTAAATTGATCTCCGATCAAAAATCTGATTATATTTTTGAGTTCCCCACACCTTATTTAGGTAAAGGTGAATTTTTGAGATTTTTAGGAGTGCGTCTGGTTATTTAATTTTGATTAATAAATTGAGTTAAATTAATTAATATAATAAAATAAATAAATTAATATATCTATGTTTTAAATTAAATAATCCCTTACAATATATTTTTTTATTTCAGCGGGGATCCGCTGTTTGCGGTGAAGCACGAGACAGCATTTCTATATGATCCTGGCCATTAAGTGTTTGTTTTGGTAGATCGAGCGACTCCGATTTAATTCGAGGTTTATCTCCGATCTAGCCGTTGGATCATCATATAGATCGGACGACCCTGAAGTATTCCTGTGCATCTTCTTTTGCTTTTGGCGATCGTGGCCTGCGGTCGTACCCTATTCAGCTGTCATCTCCTCATATACTCCTTATCACTTAGTTATCCCTCTATTCTCCATTTGTTTTACTCTTCTTACATTATTGAGAGGATTTCTGAGAGTGTTGTGGGCGCAAATTGTTGCTATAGCCGAAAGTGGATGATTATCCTTATCCTAGAGAAGGTGTAGTTGGATCAAGGTACCACTTCTCTTATAATTATCCATTCAATAATTTCTTATTAAATATCTTAATTATTTTGCAAATCTCAGCTTTCTCTATTGACATCCATTCGATTTAAAGTTATGCTTATGCTTATTTTGAAACCTTGAACGTTTCTACATGGAGTTATTAATCTTAAATAGATTATTAAAAAGTTAATTTATGCCATAGTTAAATTAATTTTTCTTAGGTGTTTAGCTGTTATTTCTGCGTTTGAGGTCTTCTTCTTTCATTTTTTTAAAGTTTCTTCAGTTCGACCTGCTACTGTATGCAATGAAGGAGAGACTCTGGTCCCGATATCGTGGTCCATTTATGGGCCCACGAGTCGATATACGTCCGATGACGGGCTCAAGGGTCAGATTTGCGGCCCATAAACTGTTGTGTGGCCAGTTTGGCCCGAGATGAAATGGCCCAGCGCTGTCTTCTGCCTTGCTACAGGCGTGCTGACTCATCATCTCAACTCACATGCCAAGTTGTAGTGTGGGTTTGAATGCCTTTTTTTTTAAAATAAATAAATAAATAAATAAATAAGAGGAAACTAAATGATAACCATGGCCCAGCGCTGTCTTCGGCCTTGCTACAGGCGTGCTGACTCATTATCTCAACTCACATGCCAAGTTGTAGTGTGGGTTTGAATGCCTTTTTTAAAAAAAAAAAAATAAATAAATAAAAAAGAGAAAACTAAATGATAACCATGGCCCAACACCGTCTTCTGCCTTGCTACAGGCGTGCTGACTCATCATCTCAACTCACGTGCCAAGTTGTAGTGTGGGTTTGAATGCCTTTTTTTTTTTTTTTAAATAAATAAATAAATAAATAAGAGGAAACTGAATGATAACCATGCATACATTTGTACTTGCGCCATTAATTTCAATGGCAATTAAATCTTCTATTATTAATAGATGATTATAAAAAATAAAAAAAATGTTTAATTAATCTAAATGCAAATTTCATTAACCCATAACTTTCATTTTACTTAATCAAATTATGTGATATAATATACTATTTTGATCATAAGAATGAGTAGATTAATAATATACAATTTAATTTCTGTTTTGATAAATATTTTAATTAGTCAATATTTAAGATTAATTAATTAATTACAAATTAATTTCATCATTTCATGTTACATAATTTGATCATTTAATATCCAAATTAAATGATCAAATAGTCCATTTCACTCTCAAAAATGTGAGAAACATTAATATGAAATTTAATTTAATGTATGAACCCTAATTTTCATAATCACTTTTTAACCCTAATTTGAAGTCACAAAAACTATAATTTTCCAATATTGTCCAAATTTGACATACTTATGATATAAGAATTTCAATAATATATGAATCATTTCCATTGGACAATAATTAAAGATTTTAGGTTATTGACTCTTAATTAGGTTTTATTATGATAATTCAAATTTCTTAAATGGTATGCTTTAGGTATTATAAAATCCTAGGATAGTTAACATGTCACATTTATTATTTCCCATATAAATTTATATTACTTATATATGAGCTTAGTTCTTACATTCTAGATTTATTAATCAATTGCAAATTACTTGATTCACCTTTCAATCTTAAGGTAGAAACCCTAAGACTAATTTAAGTTTAAATTGTAATTGATCTCTATAATCTATTAGTTACACCCATTAAGAGTAGTCAACCTTAATGTCCTTATAATTATAGATTTTTGAATCAATTAGATCTAGCCTTTAATGACTTGATTAGAACTTAATTCATTCATCATAAACCTTAAAGTCTTTATTTAATTTTCTTTAAGAGCTAATAATAGGAATCATAAGTTACTTAAGGTAATTTAAGAATCATACTAAATTTCCTTAAACTCTAGTTATTATAATACTTAGAACTTGTAGTTCTTAAGTCCTATGAATTGCTTACTTTAACTCTTTCACTTTATTATAACCTAGCTAGATTAGTACTTGATTGGTTAGATCCTTCAAATTATAACATAGCTAGTGAACTTTAGTGAATTTACCATAACTTCCAATTTCTTAAGTTAGATATTTCCTTTATCTTAATTTCTTCCTATTAGACACCTAAACCTTGATTTAATTATATAATTGAATCTTATAGTTTAGGATGTGAATAAAAACTAGTTTCTAATTGTATCAATTAAACTTATAAATTATTTTGTCATATCATACAAATTGAATTAAAATTATTATTTTCAAAATTCAATAATTACTATTAATTACAATTAACTTGAGATCAATATCTCAAAGTTAATTGAGAGCTCAATTAGCTCCAATCATTAAGTAGATTATTAAAATTAGATAATTTTGGATATCAGTTAGTTGCAATTATTGAATTTTCCTGAATGCTTGCTTAGCTTTGAGCCTTATTCATTGAATCATTCATATAAGACATTGTACATGAATAAATCTTTCACATTAAAATTAATAGGGTTTTACATGGATAGATCAGCCTAAGGCAGACTAAAAAGGAGTAATAAAGAGACCTCACATTCTCAGAGGGTGGATATGAGTATTATAGGGTTTAACCCCGCTTTTCTTTAGATGTTAAACAAACCTGTTTTAACTCCTCTTTTTATTTTGTGTGCCCGTAGAATGAGTACAGATTAGATAATTAACATGTGAGATCTTCTTCAATCTTATAAATTGTTAAGACTCATCATAGCTTCTAGCTATGTTACTTTTCATAATTCTAAACTATGTGAATCTTAGACTAATAGTTTAAGATCTTCCTTCAAATTCTATACTATGTATTTTCTATGATTTAGTATTGTACTTTACTTATTTATAGTTTACTTAGATTACAGTGAATATTGTTAAAATTTCATTTAAATGTTTCACTGTTTCTTTTCCTTACTTAGCATAAGTTCATTTGAATATATACATGCTTTACTGCATTTGCTTGCATATGCGCATTAGTTTTTTTCTAGCCTATTTAGGGTATTTTTACCCTTGTTCTATTTGCAGGCTAGGATGTACCCCTAAGTGAGTATTCTAACTTATTTTGTCTTTTCTTACTTATTTTTCCACACTTATATGCTTACTTTATTGCACCCATGCTTGCGCTTATCTTAAAACTAGTAGTGATATCTAATTAAACAATAATATGCTTAACCAATCTTAAAATATACTTAGATTATTTAGTCTAATCAGATATTCTACTTTCTTGGCTTTGCCCTATCACATTTAAATGCCAAAATATAATATATCAGATGCATTTGGAGGCTAGTGGAGCTTGACCAAGTGCTAAAAGCTAGCTGCTTCTGCTTATAATATAATAAAATATAGCTTATAATAATTTACAAGTGAGCGTTATTTCTTACTTCTTTTTTTTAGTTTACTATTAATTTGTAATTAATATTATTTACTTTACTTTTACTACACTTATGTTAGAGCTTAGCTTATTATTAAAATGCTTGTAATGAATGAATGGATGGATGTAAATGAATGGATGTAAGTAAATATTAATTAACTTATTAGTTATATATATAATTTGTAAATTGCATATAGAATTGGATAATAGTTTCATATTTAAGTTAAGAATCTTTTATCATCCTTAATATGTGTTGAATGTTGTGAATTGAGCATACCTTAGAGTAGATAACTGTCATACATGTATTTTCTCAGTTCAAACTTTTAGAACTATAAATAAGCAATCTCATGTAACGTATTGACTTTACTATAGAATTGGAAATGAGCAATCTCATGTAACGGATTGACTTTATATTAGAATTATAAATGAGTAAATCTTATATAATAGATTGACTCTATATTAGAACTAGAACTAAACAATCTTATGTAATTGATTGATTACATGTTGATTTTAGGTTATCTTTCTTTCAATTATAACTTCCAATATAATGGAAGTCTTGTATGTCTACCTTACAGGTATTTCTTTAGCCATTTACAGCAAAAACTCTGTCAAAAGTTTTAAGAAAATAATAACTTAGAATAATTTGGCAAAATTGTAGACTTATGTTTCACATGTTAAATACTTAAAATTTTCATATCTAGGATTGCAAGTATTCACATCAATTATTTTTAAATAACATTCTCACATAATAATTCATGTATTGCATCTTCATATGTAATTTACATAACACATTTCACAAAAAAATCCCCTTCCATCTTAACTTAAGACCATCTTCTAAATTATTGGTCAAACACAGTATCTAACGATTGATATTAGTTTCCTTTTAATCTAGTATTAGATATTGTGGTGACGTATCAATGTTAAGTTAAGTGATTCTCAATATTAAGGTTGTCATAGAATGGGAGGGTTCCAGAGACTAGAGCTTGATCTGGGGAGGCCCGAGAGGTCAGGCCATGACCGGGCTCTCAAATTTCCAATTTGAGCTCGGCCGCGTCACGAGGCCCGATCAGGGCTCCATACCAATACGGGAGAGGTCCTAACGACCTACTGAGGTGGATGCAGGAGTGGGAGATAGACCTGACAACTGGTAGTACGGGAGGGATTCCCTGTCGGGCGCGAGCGAGGAAGACGAAGGTCCACAGTAGCAGAACCTTCGGATGTTGTCTGATTTATCGATCAGATGGTGCTGTGGCTGGGATTGCTCGGATCCTAACGGCTGATAGCGGGAGCGATCATGGCCGTAGGATCTAAGGATACATCTAACGGTGGATCCGCGATCCCGCAGAAATTAAATCTGGACCGTGGGATCAAATGTCTCGATGATGGGATCAGCAAGACTCCACTGTAGCATGACCCGGGCTCCACAGCGGATCATCAGCGATTCGCACAGTGGATCCTGGTCATTTAATCGGGTATAAGGGTACATTTGCAAAATATAATTGTTGGAAGCCCTAAAATGTAATTAGACTAATTTAATTTAAATTAAATTATGGCCTAAATGATCTCTAAATTTTACCAAACTTTCACTCATAACTAATTTGGGAGTGAGAAAATAAAAAATGCAATCAGATTTTAATTATGAGATTATAGTATTTTATGTATAATTTAGAGCATCTAGATTGATCAAAAGACTAACTTAACTTAGAAAAGCGCAATTGACCTCAAATTTTTAGGATTGGCTTAACTTGATGTTTCAAATGTAATGTAATTAAGACTAATGCCTGATTAAGCTGAGAATTAAATCAGGGTAACAATTTAGGGTTGTTACAGCTAGATCCCGCCAGGCCTACGTGTCGTCTCATCATTTGCTGGCGTGGGGCCTGCTGTGAAATTCTGGCCTGACCACTGGGACCCGCTGTCGCCCTTCTTCTAGCCACACGATGCCACGTGTTCTGCAGGTCCTACTACTATTGGCGTTGTCAGCTCCTGCGGGTCCCGCGTCTGAATTAAATTAAAGTGATATTTTTTTTAAACAGTAAGGATTAGTATGATTTAATTTAATTAAATCAATTTTAATCGTAAAATTATAAATACTCATAACTCCCAAATCATAAGTCAAAATATATTAAATATATATCTCATTTTAATCAAAAAATGAGAGGATCAATATAGAAGTGTTCAATTTCTAGTAGGACACCTATTTAACATAGTGACATTTATGACCCCTCATTTGACCTAAATGCCCCCAAACTTCAAACCTCAATAACTTTGCACACACTGATCCAAGCATAGTCAATATAGATCTCATTTTAATAAAGAGAATATCTAAATCATTATGGTAGTATCCATTTTATTGTTTGGTGTAGGATTTAGCTAATGACTTTTGGGTACTCTAACTAATTATCTTAATTGACTTAGAAATTCAATTAGTTATAACTTAATCAATTTAGCTCCAAATTAAGTCATCAATATTTCATTTTGATTAGGAGAACCTAATTAACCATAAACTATAAGAAAATTTTGGTTTTGACTCTTAGAAACCCTAAGTTAACCAAAATACTCATAATCCTAGTTAGGCCATAATTTGACCAATTGAGATCCAAATTGGGTCTACTTTCAGTTAAAGTACTCAGTGTGATATAGGAAAGCTATATCCACTAAGTTTACTAAATTTGAACATCAAATGGAAATGTTAGGTCTTAACCTTATAAATTGCATATTTAACCATAAACTTGGAATCTTCATAACTCAACCAAAAGACATCAAAATTCAATGTTTTTAGATTCCATGGAATTCTTGGACAGTGACGAACACTAAATTGTATAAATTTTTAGACTTCACTAGGTAAAATTATCAAATTGCCCTCATATGTTAAAATTCTTAATTTGGACTTATAGGACTTAATCCTTGTCCAAATTTGGTGTAGTTATTGTTTATCTTTATGTTAGATAATAATAAATCATTTAGTATCAAGAAAATCCTATTTGGAACTCTAAATAAAAAAGTAGCTTTTGGACCCTTATGTAGGGGAAAAATTGTCATTTTGCCTAAAATTTAGGGTAAGTGCCATAAACCTCTGAAATATAATTTAGATCATTAAAACTAGTAATAAAATTAATTTATGATCAATTTAAGTCAAAAATTTTATAATTTGATTAATTTGATAAAAATCCCCCCTTAAAGGCTTAAAATCCCTAAATAATGGTAACATAGCTTACTTAGCTAAAATCCATCATTAACTTTTTTAATTGAACAAAAATAATGAATGAAATAAAATTGAAATATATTCCATCAAATCCTAAATCTCCCTATGCCATTTCATAAAGAACTCATTAGGATTTCAACACTTCACCTTAGGATCTTTCCTTAAGATTAGGAATATACTTTAGGCTAGACTTCATTCATTGGATAAGTCATTGGATAAAATGAGTTATTCAATGAATAAAACTTTGGTTTTAATAGTTGTTAGATTTTCATAATTTAATTATGATTATTTTATCTTTCAACCTTAGATTAAGAATAAGAAAATTATCCTATTAAACTTAATTTTGCTTAATAAGATTTATTTTAATAATTAGTTCACTTTTAGAATTTAAAACTCCAGATCCTTCAACTTTACCTTTGGATTATGTGTTTAACTCCAACTCATGATGTTTAACTCATAATCCTTAGTTTGGTAGGTTTTGATCAAATTTTAATCTATAACGTCTAACCTTATCAATTAGCCCGTGTTAATTTCTTATTTAATTTACGTAGTTGATATTAATTTAATCATATTAGGACATAGGTAGTCATAATATTTTGTAACCTATATGATCATATCTCTAAGTTATACTCGATAGTAAAAATTAGAGATTCTGAACTTGCGTAACTTATATTAGTTAGAATGGTTAGTTAGATAACAACAGTATCACCATGTGCAGTAGAGTCCCTTGCTCCCTATTGATTTTTTTGTGTGTGCTTATGCATTCCTTATATTTTGTACTTTTACCTTGGATGTCATATAAGATAACATTATTGCATGAAAATAAAGCTTAAAATAATTAGGATAACACTTACATTGGGTTAGTATTCAGGTTGATTATGGTGCACATTTACCCTAATAGATAGGGGTAAGAAGAAATAAGGAATAATTTAGCATTACTCGTTGAGAAGTGTTGTGTTAAGTTTAGAACCCAAAAAGTCTTGCAGATGTGCTTGACTCCTCAGCTACTTTTAGACGTGTCCACAGGAGAAAAGAAAACAATTAAAATTTACTGTATTTATATTTACTGCCTCCTCAGTCCTGCCTGTTCAGTTCCGTTCTGCCCTAGCCCAAAAAGATTTTGAGAATGTTACTATGACCCAATTGGCCAATTTTTGATATGATAGTTTGTACACATTTGTTATTATTTACTGTTTACTGCTTACTATATTACTATTGTATTTTATTTCAGTCAACTTTACTTTACCTGCTTACTCGTATATTATAGGATGCTAGACTTTGTTGCTACTTACTATATGTATTATAATCAGATTATTTATATTTAAATATGCATATGTCATATGATTATCATCATATTTAGGGTTTAGTCTTTCTTTTCAGTACTTTTATTTACTATATTTATACATGTATACTTAGCCTTATTTTAGTTTATTATGATGTATGATTTTTGCCTCATTCTTGCTTAATTATAAATATTTTATTTATAACTTTTCATTTCTATTATATGCATGTTGGTCCTATGCTAGTTAGGTTTTGTATTGTTAAGTAAATTGTGATATTAATAATTCATGAAATAATATATCAACCTAAAATGTACTTAGACAATTATCTAATAAAATTTTTCTTTTCTTGGCTGAGGCCCTGACATTGTGAAACCGACAATATCATAATCAGATCGTTTTGAGGAGCTCGTGCTGACAATGTCAATATTTATGCATCTATTAATTGATAAAATTTATATAAAAAGTCATTATATAATTTAAATCAACACTTACCTTTCATAGCATCTTATTTAAATTTAGATAATATAAATTTTATATTAAGAATTATCTATATAATATATATATATATATATATATATATATATATATAGATGAGAGAATATATGAGAGAGAGAATAACAATCAGCTGTTTGCAAAGGGTATCCCTATAAAAATTTGTTTTTTTTTAATTTAAAAAAATTTAAAAAGACCTACATTTTCTTTTAAAATTGAGTGCAAGCGTGGCTTGGAAGAGATAAGAGAGAGAAGTGATGACATTGAACAAATAGTTTATTTTATTAAGATAATTAATGAAATAAATTTTATTTTTTAAAATATTCATCAATATAATATTTTTTAAGTTAAAATGTTATAATTGCTATTATTTTTTATCTATCTGGTGAATTCATGGTAGTTAATTAGTTAGTTGGATTTCTTTTAAAAAAATATTTTGATAAATTATTTTAATAATAAATAATTTAATTTAAAAAATTACTTAAAATAATTTAAAATACTAAATTTTAAAATTAAATTTAATAAATAACAATAATTGATTAATAATTCTAAGTATTTAAGTATAACACTTATTTAATTATTTATTTATCTGTAAATATATTTTTTACTAAATGATATTAATTTTTATTTTTATTAATCTTAATTATTATCAAATTATTTCATATTATTTCAAAAAAATTGAAAATAATGCCACAGTGCATAATCTATAAAAAGATTTAAGCAACATACATACTCTGAGAGAGATTTTGGCGAGAGGAGGCATTCGAGGAAAACTTTGCCTCTATTTAACAAGAAAGATGAAAAGTCAAAAAAGAGTTTTGTTTATCTATAAGAAAATAAATCGAATGCCATAAAAAAGTTTTATTACAAATTCTCTAATTTCTCTCATATCTACATAAAAATTCATGTTTTTTTTGAGTTTAATACTGAGTTTTATATTTTTTATAAATAAGAAAATATAAAAATTTGAGAATATGCTCTTTTAATTTTTTTCTCACATATATATATACATATAAATTATATAGATGTATATATAAATTATGCTCATTTAATTTCGATAGTTATTTATAATATTTAATTATAAGTGTTTGAAATTTTTGAAATTTTTTTTCGTTCATTCAAAATAGGGATTGCATTATATATATAAATAATATGAACTTCGCTTATCGTTCACTAGCTATCCCCGACCCCCGCTGCCATATGGCTTCTTTTTCAGTCGAACATCTTCCAGTTCCTCCTCCGTCTTCTCGTACCCGCCGCTTCAGTTCTATCGCATCAAAATCCAACACTTTCCTCCCTTATTTATTATTCTTTTCTGCTAGAAATCGAACTTCTCTTCTTATCGTCTCTGCCAGAATGGGTGAGTTCACTCAAACAGTAGGTTTATTTGTTATTTGGCCTGATATGTTATTTCCTCAGATTCTAAGCGGTCCTCCATGAGCGAAGAGAAGAAAAAGTTATTGCTCGAGAAGTACGGACTTAACCCCAATGATTACACCTCGAAGCCGACACAAAGGGTTCGTATTCGATGCTTTAATCGAATGGCATTGAATTCAGTTCATTTTTTCTGTTACTAAAGATCGTGAATGGATTGAGGATGATTGTAGCCTAGGAGAAGGAGAGCGGAGAAGGAGGAGAGGGGGGACGCGCCGGCGGTCAAAGTCACACCCCGTTCCACACATAAATTGCTTAAGGTTATCTTTTCTTCTTCTTATGTTGGCCCTCATTCGTTTCCATCGAAAATCTCATTTTTGAAAACAATTAAAAAAAAATTTCACCAGCAGTTTGATTTTTATTTTGTGCGAACTTAGTTTGTCCCTGTGTTTTAATTGAATTGTTGCTTTCGATTAAGTTCTGTTCTCGTAGTGGAGTGACTGCTCTGAAGGAGAGAACAAAGATATTAAAATGAAGGCATGGTGGTGTGAAGGTGTACTATGTTAAGGAGTCAGCACATTGGTTAAATAAATATTTAATTTATGATGCAAGATGAGCTGAGGCGGGTTAATGTGTTCCCGTGTACATTGGCTAACTAAAAATTTAATTTATGATGCAACATGAACTGAGGCGGGCTAATGTCTTGGAAAAGCTTCTTAATGCCTGTGACTTATGCATATTATACAAAGAAGAGATACACAATTGTCGAGTAAAACCATATAGTTTTAAAACTCTTAATTAAATTTCTCTTAAAATAATTTAAAATACCTGAAATAAAATTTGTTTCGAACTGTATTATGAATATCTTATAAATTGCATGAAAAAAGCTAGGGAAATTTGAAATCCCAATGCAAGGCTAAAATTTTAAACAAGTTCTCAACTTGCCACTTTTCTAACAAGGCCTCAATTCCCAATAGTAGCAAATTCAAAATAAAATAGAAGAAATAAGAAGAAGTATTGATTCTACCTAAGTACTACAATACAAACCTTATACCGGAATAGGAAAATAATCTCTTGAGTGTCACATTTGTTTCACACACAAGAACATTAAATCCAAAGTAACACATTGGTTTGGGACGAGAAATGTTTCATCAGCTTTGCAAATGTTAGTTTCAAGGAAAAATAATCCTTATTTATAGGTCATATGGTTTGCTTACTTATTATCTACTTGGTTCCAATATTATTTTATCTGTTAATTATAGGAAAATAGCTATTGTTAGGCCCATTGTTATGTTACTTGATGTTCCTAATAATTATGAAATTTGTCACTATCCTATACTATTATATTAGAATTGATCAACATTTTGATATCATACTATCTTCTATGTGGCTCATAGAGTTTGTGCGTTTCTTCCTTTCACACCCGAACATGGACCTTTTTTCCTTATCTTTTATTTGTCTTATAGAGTTATGTTACTTGATGTTCAAGCAATTATGAGATTTTCCACTGTCCTATACTATTATAATAGCATTGATTGACATTTTGATTTCACGCTATCTTTTATTTGGCTCATTGAGTTTGTGTTTCACTCCCTTTACACTCGAACATGGAACTTTTTTCCTTATCTTCTATTTGGCTAATCGAGTTTGTATGTTATGCTCCTTTGCACAAGAACATGTAATTTTTTTCTTCTTGTCGATGGGTGAGCATCGCTGGCTTCAACAAACCCTTCACAGTCTCCATCGTAGCCTCCATTCTCTTCTTTGTGACCGAGTCTTTCATTGACTTTAAGTAATTTTTTTCTACAGTTTTTCTTTCTTAGAAAAAAGATGTATAGGGGGGGTATCTTTGACAAAATTATATGCACAAAGATACATTTATAACATGTGCATTGCTCTTTAATGTCCTTGAGGACAAAGATAGTGAAGGCTAGGTTATGAAAAAAGTGAAGTGTATGTGTTACAGTTTTATATGTAATGCGATTTTCTTGGTGAGATGAGAACTTTACAATGCTAATTCCTCATTTACCTTATTTTATGATTTTTTAGTAGTAATCATATTTATGAATTCAAAATATTTAAAATGTTCTTACTAATTTATTGAAATAACATACATCAAAAAATTGTCACTGGTTAATTCACCACACATGCAATAGACTCTTGAATAATGTTGAAAAAATTCAAATAAGACTATTATTTGTTAGAATTAATCAAGCACTAACATCTCTATACCACTGACATTTTAGTTGCACTGATATTTCAATAACTCTAACATCTCAATAACAACAGAGTAATAACAAATTTAACAGCCTTTTAAAAGGTACGTGAATTCCTAATCATGGTAAGGGAAGTTCATGAATAGTTCCTGTAAGGACTAGCTGTTCATGATGAGGTTTGATATTGGCTGGACTTAGGGTGCTCATATTAGGAGTTTCTCTTGCATTGAGGAAAACTCTTTGCAGGCCCTTGAATGCAGGAGTTGTTGGGAACAGCTGATAAACGTGATAAGGATTGATGTGTGTGTTGTGTGCTAGGGATTTCTCCACCTCATGAGGCTCTACACGATTTACTGCTTTTTTCAGCATAGGAGTGCGGTTCTCGATTTCTTTTATAAATGTTAATCATCTAATCATACTTGAAATTTAGACAAAGCTATTGTTTATATCTTGGCCCAAAATATAAATTCAATGCAAAGTGTACATAAAAACAAATTATTTCTTCCCCATTTATAGTCATTTAGAAATCGTTATGGCATCTGCATTGTATAAATCTGTTGTTTTATTAATATCAAAATTAAAAACATGGCTTTATTTGCTTATGCAATGTTTAGAAATGTATAATGAAAGGAAGCAGATATGTTCAAATAATTTTTATGTATAAGAAAATGCCATTTAATCTGCTACTGGGTAAGAAGTGAATTTAAGGTATTGTATAAGAAGCTGTGCACAAAGCAGGTTTAATGTTTCATACATATAATCAAAATTAAATAATATAAATGAAGGTTTTTTAATCCATGCTTTAATAGCTTCGATAAGGCTAACAGTGATAAATATGAAATTATTGACTTCATATCACAATAGAGACAACTTAATGATGTCTCCAAGGTCATCCTCAAACTACTCTTTTGTATATTAGGTAATTAAACTTGGTTTGCTACTTACTGCTTGTAATGCTAAGTTGTCTTTTAATAACAGGAATATAGCAGCTTGGTTCAATGTTATATTAATTGATTTTGGCTTTATTTACAATTTTACCAGTTTTTCATGTTATTAGAATAACAACAAAAATTGGGCGGCATGTAGATAGCATTCTCTCTCGTGTTCGCCTGCGTGACTAGTGATTTTTGCGAGAGAAGTGATTTTAGTGAAATCTCTCAGTTGCCGGCATATTGGCGGTTTTTTGGCGTTTTCGTACTTTTAAGGTTCTGCTTCCTCTCCTTTTCCCCACCTCACTTTGCTTCTTTTATGTGCTTTTTTGCATTATATTTTTTCTCTAGGTAACAAGAAAAACAATAAGAAAATATTATTTTAGGGAGGTAGTACTACTTGAACGTATCTTAATTGCACATATAAAATACAAATAACATTAAACCAAACATCAACTTCAATTTCAATAACAGTGCTCCATGATATGTTAACAACCTCTTAATTTCTTGCAATATGTTGCATTAGGCTCAAAATGCCTAAGCTATGTGAGGCTTTATATCATGTTTTTTCCATGTTTTATGCTTCTTATGGTGGATTTATGCTGTACTTTGAAATGATATTTTGTATCTTTTCTTAGATGCAAATCTAAAATTTAATTCGGATGTTAATTTCATTTATTATGATTTTTCAAGTGCTAAACTTCACCACTATTGTGCAATAGCTTATCAGGGAAAACGCTGCATTTTTGTTTGCAAATATATATTCTTTGTTTTATTATATTAAATCCTTTTGTAGTGGAACAGGTGCTTGGTGGAAAAGTTTGCAGGAAAAAATTACTTTCACCTGAAGGAATGGATGTGCGTCCCATGATGGAAGTTGTAAAGGGAGCTGCATTTGATATGTTGCAGGTACATTAAGTGTTTCAATCACTTGTCTTGCCTATGAAATATTATATTCTACTTGCTTAGGAGGTTGAAATTTCCAATGAGTATTTTATTCACTTGGTATGCTTATTGCTTATGCTATTTGATTTTTTTTTTGCAGTTGTACCAATGCCATGTAATTTCTATTTTTGGGCTTTTATTACTTTAATTTTTTGGTAAACAATGGAATAACAGTTACTATACCTTTTGAGCATTTCTTTTCGTCTATGTAATGTGAGTTGATGAACAAGATAATTTTGAGGCATCTAATTTAGAAAATTCATACTATTGAAGGGGATGTTGGTGAACTTGGAATTCATTGCTAATTTGCGTGCTCTTAATGCATTATTTCCAAATATTCTATTTTTTCTTACTTATTTTCACTTGATGCTATTATTTTACTGCGCCTTTTTTTTTTCCATTCTAACAGGCTCTTGGAGAGTTCTTGAAAATTATCACATGCTAATTGCCGACCTAATTTTTTTCTTGGATCTTAAGATAGAATTTTAATATCTTTTAGGTAGCTGGTGGCTGCCCTGCTTTGTTAAGACCAGGCCGGTGGCTAGACTTGTATTGTGGCACTGGATCTGTTGGAATCGAAGCATTAAGTCGGGGATGTATAGAGGTATGCACTAGAATCTTTGAAGCATAATGATATTAAAATAATGCACAAATATTGTTTACTTCTGAATTTACTTTAGGCACAGAAGCAACAAAAAATAAGCCTTCTTTACCGTGGAGCTTGTATTGGTCTGCAGTGGTTTGCTTGAAATCTTAACAATATTTTCTTTAAATTTAGTGTTACTTATTAAATATGAGAATGCCACACATTGCAAATTTCCCGTTATGGATTTTGCCTTGGTTAACTTGCATAATGGGTAATATGCTAATTTGTTTGAATCTTTTGAAATTCATTACAATCGAGTTTCTTTTGTTTAACTAAATATGCACTTGGTGAGTTTTTTATTCTCTATTTTAAAGGGCATGTTTGGGGCTCGCTATGAGGTGGGATGGCCATAGTTAGCACCGGAGAATCTAGGGGATCTTTTCCTTTCTGGCGATGCCCCTTACGGATTTGTGTATGCCTAGGTGCTAGGGGTTTGACTTTTGCACCCATGATTATGTGTCTAGCCATATGCAAATTTAAACTTAAATTAAGTACTAACAATCTATGATATATCTATTTACTCAATTATTATATGTTAATATAGTATATAAATAAAGTGCTTATTTATAACATCTAGAGTAAAAAACATAACCTCACAAGTTGTCCATACTCAATTTCTCTTGATGGAGTTAGTTATTACATTATTTTGCACATTTGATACTCATATTTCTTATGAAATGCTAAAAATATAATATAATGCTTACTTTGTGTTTCACAGGATTTACAATTATGTCTTAGGGTTTATTCCCCATTTTGTGACATTGATCATAATTCTCCTTATTCTCCTTTTTGAAACATTTGTATTTTATCTTTTAATGATTAAATTTGGGTTTGTCTATGTGATTAATTTTTCTGTCTGTTTTTGATTATTTCTTTATTTAAAAGCAAGGGAAACTCTTTTCACCCAATGTAAAAGAATATGTTACCATAGAGAACTTAAAATATTTTATAGAAGAAGAGAAATTGAGAAAAAAAGTCTAACATTTTCATTAAAAATTCAGAAGCTTGAATTTAATGGTTGTGTTATTTTTATATTTGAAACACCCTTTTCTAATGACTTGTTTTTATCCAAAGTGGGTGTAAGATAGCACGATGCAACTTTTTCATCATCCTTGATGAACTTTAATATAACTCTTACAAAATTCCAATGGTTAGTTTTGTTTGGGACTTTGGGACATTATTGCAAGTGTTGTAACCTGGAAAAAATCTTTAACCTTTTTTTGGGAGAATTTTTAAAAATTCAAACTGCAAATAATTTCATGAGATATTCTCTTAATTTCTAATTTTTAAATAGAGAAATTTCTCTTTATTTTTAAATTATAATAATATTTTATTTTTAAACTATTTGAAGGATATTATTCCTAGACATATTTTGAACAAGTTAATCCTAAGCGTATATTGAATGTTATCCCTTCAATATGTATTTGCTTGGTATTAGAGCTTTGTTTTTAACTCTTACTTTTAGGTTGGGTCAGTATGTTTATAAAATTGCAAATAAGTACTAATGTTATCAACTAGATGTACAAAATTTATTTATTTAAATAAAATTTGCTAGCAAGATTCTAAATAAATAAAAAACTTGAAGAGCTCAGATTTGTTTTTGTTAGATTTTATGGTTTTGAAACAAATCAAATCAAGCCATGATTTTGAAAGATACCTGAACAAATTTCAAATTGATTGATAGACCTAGTACCTATGTACAGTATATCTTAGAGCCAACCTAGACGTTACTGAAGTTATTGTCTGTCACTACAATGCAATTTGCAATATGAAAGATTAACCCATAAAAGATATGATATAGCTTAAAAGGTAAAGTTGTATTTGTTCATTTACAATACCCAAATAATCAAAAGTTTTTGTCTGACAAATGAACATGAATAATTTTTTTGTTTGGAAAAACATTTGTATAACATAAAGTTAGGTTCATCAAATTTGAGGCCCCATTTATTTCACATTTAGCTTAGCTTATCCTTAGTTTAAGTTTAAGCCCAAACAATTTAGATTAGTTTATTTTTTTTAATTCAGCTTAAGCTAAGATAATTCAAATTGAACACAAAAAGTTAAGCTAGAATTATCTTTTTTTCATATAATTTAAAATTAAAATTAATTTGTAACTTTGTAATAATTATATATTTAGCTTTAATTTGCTATTATTAATTACATAATACTTACATTTTAATTTTTACATTATAATAGGTGGATTACATATAAAAGTATTAATAAATAATAATTAGCATTACTAAATAATTATATTTAAAATAGTTACTATTCATTTATTAATTATTATTAATTTGTAATTACATAATATGATTTATGTATTAGGTAAGAAGTTATATACTAATTTATAGTAATTATGTATCACTTAGTTACATAGTAATTATTTATGCATTAATTTTTAATTATTTACATATTATGTGATTATGTATTAATTCATTACATACTAATTATGTAATAAATACATATTAATAATTATGTACTATTTAGTTGTCTAATTAATTATATATTAAGTAAATATATATATAGAACAATAACAACAACAAGCCTTAATCCCATTAGGTGGGGTTAGCTACATGAATCATTTATTTATATTGTGCGCAATGAAATAAAAGCACCTTAAGTTCTAAATAGAGAAGAATTTTTAATGACTTCTCATGTCTTTTTTGGTCTTTCTCCTCTTCTTTTTTTTAATAAGGGCAAAATTCATAAACTCAATTTTTTTTAACAAGGGCATTGAATTGTTTACGCTTAATATGCTTGAACCATCTAAGGCGGCATTATCTTTTCTTATCAACTATTGGGGCCACTCCAACCTTGCTATAGATAAACTCATTTCTCATTCTTATGAGTATGTCCACTCATCAACCTAAGTATCATTGTCTCTCTAACACTTATTTTATCAGTATGTTTTTTTTGTGTTGGCCAAAATTCAACCCAATATAATATAGCTGGTTGTATAATTACTCCTTAAAATTTTCCTTTAGTTTTGAGTGGAATTTTTTGATCTTAAATTAGTTTAGAAAAGCTCTACCATTTCATCTTATTAGTTTGGATCCTATTACTCACATCTCTCTCTATTTCACCATTTTTTGAATAATTGAACAAGGTATTTGAGTCTCTCGCTCTTCTAGAACACATGGTCATCGAGATTATGGATTATAATATAATTGAATTTACATTATATATATTATATTTTAGATTGACTAAGACAAAAACCTATAGATTTCAAACCAGTCCTCTACAACTCTAGTTTTGCTTTAAGTCCATCAGTAGTCTTATCGATAATAGAATGTCCTGTGCAAATAACATGCACCAAGAACTTTCTCTTGAATGTGTTCAATAAAAATATCCATAATTAATGCAAAAAGCTACGGGCTGAGAGCTGAGCCTTGATGTACTTCAATACTCACAAGAAAATTATTAAACAAGCCCCACCTTGCATTCAAAAAAATGTTACAACCCCATTATACATATCTATAATAACATCAGTATGTACAACACAAATTCTTTTTCTCTCCAACACTCTCCAACGCTCTCCAAAGAACTTGTTTTGGTACTTTATCATAAGCCTTTTCATGACCAATAAACATTAAATGAATATCTTTTTTTTTCTAAACTTTTCCATCAAACCTCTTAATATGTATATGGCTTCTATAGTAATTTGTCTAGCATAAAATCAAATTGATTTTAAGAAATACAAGTATCCTTTTGTAATTTTTCTTCATTCGTAATCTCTATTCAATTACTCTTTCCAAAGTTTCAACTTGATTTCTCTATAATTTGCAGCCTTGAGCATTGCTTTTATTCTTATAAATAGGTATATAATACTCTTTCTCCACTCATTTTATATCTTTTTATTTTTTAAAATAATATTAAATAACATTGTAAGTCAATAAATTCATTCATCACTCAAACATTTCACATACGTCAGTAGGGTTGTCATTCAAATCTACCACTTCTATGCTCTATATCTTCTTCAAAGCACTCTAAATCTTAGCTTTACTAACATGCCAAATGAAAGTGTAATTAATACTATTTTTATAACCATTAAACTCACTTATATTAATTGTATTGGTACAAGCTTTATTAAAAATTTTAGTAAAGTAATCTATCCGCTTATGTTGAATATATTCATCCCCAAATTGTTTTTGAACAAATCTTTGATTATTTTATTTCTTAATCTGACTAGCTTATAAATGTCTCTCGCCATCAGCAGTGTCTAATTTATCATATAAATTATCGAATGCTACACTCTTAGCATCATGAATTGTTATTTTGAATTCGTAGCAATGTAGTTTATATTTTTCTCAATTCTCCTTTGTGTTATATTTACATTATTCTTTATAGTACTTTTTTATTTATAATCATAAATTGAACATCTTATTTTCATCACCATACATTTTTGTTGAGTACTCTCTCTTTTGATATACCAAATAAATTATCTGCTACATAGATTAACTTCACCCTCAAAATCTCACTGTCTCTGACTCTTGAAAATATCTATATTTCTCTTCTTAAGATTTTATTAATTAGTTATATGGCATATTTTATATTTAATATTACTTTTGTTATCATTTATTTTCAAATTCAAAACTAATAAATAAAGTTGGGTTGTCAAATAATCACTAATAATTATACAATCCTTACAGTATAAACAATCTTTTATATTTAAAGAGAAAATAATTAATTTGAGTTTTAGAAGCTCTATTTTTTCAAGTGATAATATGCTCATCCATTTTCTTTTAGTGTTAGCAATCATAGTGTTATAAGCTAAAATAAACTTTAAATATATTTTTTTTCATTCTCTCTCCAAAATTAAAGCCAACATGAATAAAATAAAATTTTTTAATTATCTTATTAACATGTTCATTTAAATACCCTCATATAAAAAATATTCTGTTGAGATAATCCTTGAACTAACTCATTCAAATCGTGCCAAAAATTTTCTTTTATACACATCCAATTCTATTTGGCGAGCATAAACATTTACACTATTAAAGGTTATTCCATTAATTATAAGATATAATTATGTCTCCCAATTTTTTAATTTGCATTGCATTATCCTTTTAATTCTTATTAATAATGATACCCAAGCCATTTTTATAATTATTCTTATTCGAGTACTAGAATTTAAAGCCTAAACTATCAATTTCTCTTGCTTTCTCTCCCACTCGTTTAATTTCTTGAAGGCATAATTTATTAATCATTGTTTTTAACATAATATCTATTAACTTAAAAAGCTTCCCATGAGTGCCAATATTCAAAGTACCTAATTTTAATTTTGAATCGCAAATTAGCTTCTTTACCCCGTTCGTTCATAATGTGAGAACCCTTGTTTAGTTGACACTACACCTGGGTGTCGACGTAGCATCATTTGCACATTTTTCATTACATTCAGGCAATGCAGCACGTCGCTTCTAGGGGATGCCTTAACGCTAGCACAATTATTTAAGGGATTCAAAATAATTGGATTCAACAAAGTTTTACGCTGATTGTCGATTACCTAACACAACCCTTCCTTTCTCATTTAGAATTTTGGGACCCGATATTAACAGAGTTAAGTAATTATATATTTAATAAAGTATTAATTATCTCGCATTTTAGCATTCAAAATAAAATTTCATTTTATTAACATTTTAATCCTGAGTGGAACTCCCTCTCCAGTTAACTTTTTTATTTTTCTAATCTCAACTAATGTTAGCTGAATTTATTTGTCTTATCTTAAGATGTATAGGCCCCAACTCAACGAGGCAAGCCAAAATTATGTTTTGCTAAAAGCAAAGAGACAATATGAAAAATTATGTAGGGAGCTTGTCACCACTTGGATATAAAAAAAACCATACTTAAAGGAAGGCACTTATCTCAATTCCATAGGTTTTGCCTCTTAGGTAAATAAAACTTTTTAAAATAAATGCTTAAGGCGAATGGAGGAAAAAGTGATGGCAATCCAGCCTGAGTGGCACCTCACAGTGCTCGTCTGCATCTGTAAAGGCGTCTATGGAAGGATACAACATCTCAACGGTATTCCTGATGACCCACTAAATTCAAAAAAATGAATTCAGCAGATAATGAAAATATACTTACTGCTGTTGTTGCACTTAAAATCTTGATGGAACTGTGCGATGATGCTGAACTTAATCTGGAGGATTGAATGCTAGTCACAATGGATTATGAAATTCAGCAATATAATTCAATGGATGAAGAAGGAATGTAGTTGCAATGCGGAGATGAACTCATGGGTGAAGCAACTGATGATTATCTGTAGATGGCGAATGGTGAGAATCAACAACTTTGTTTGTAAGGATGCAGTTCCTAACCAATTCTCTGCGGAAATGGAAATGCGAAGCAATTTTGCAATTTCTTGCCATGGGTAGCTGATCCTAGGATGCAAGGTATTAATTCCAGTACCTTTAGAGAATGCACTCCAAGTGTCCAACAGAATGCCGCTTCAAGGTTGGAGCCAAACAATAACAGCAGGAACAAATGCTTGGAAGCAAACAAACCTTAAGGATTTGTCTCCAATCTTTGATAAGCAAATTTGCATCTGCAAAGATGGTGAATGCCTAATGGTTTGGCTTTTTTGTTGAGTTCATCTATTAGCCCCACTCCAACATGAAAGCATGATTTTCTTAACTTTGATTTTTAACTTTTTCAATCAGAAGGGTTTCTCTGTGAAATAGCCAGGTATTCTACTACATTTTTCTTATGCTTGTGTTAACCTTTATGCCGGTTCTTAAAACCTTGATTAGTAATAACTAACTTAAGCGCAACTTGAATCCTAAGCCTCTAGTGATGGTGTTCTGCTTCATGATTAGATCACATGTTGCAAATTAAGGTTATTGATAATTATAGCTATTAATGGCACAAGTGGCACTGAAAATTCATGTTATTTTGGAATAAAGATGTCAACAGGTTGTAGGGGTAGGCATGTATTTGATTGCATTTGCTTTACTGTTCACTAATTTTATGGTCTTTTCTTTATTCCCTTTTCCCTCAATTTGTTAGCTGAAAAGTTATAATGCATGTTAGTGCCACTTTTACTTGGATTAGAAGTACCTGTAAACTTTGTTCTATTATTTTTTCAGGCACACTTTGTTGAGTTGGATTCTTGGGTTGTTTCTGATGTCTTGAGACCAAATTTACAGTGGACAGGGTTCCTTGATGTGTCAGTCATTCATACACTACGAGTTGAAGATTTCCTTGAGCGTTCTGAAAAATTATGTGGTAATTTTGTTAACTGTGATGACTACTAATTAGTATTTGATATATGTAGTATTTGTGTTCACAACCTAAAACGCTGATTTATGTTTAATCAAAAGAATAGTTGATTTGGGTCTAGTTGCAACAAAGAAAAGTGTGTAATTCAATAATGATGCAACTTATTGCATCTATTTTTAGTGAATCGACTTGCCATCTTGGCTTCCTCATGTTTGCTTCTTGACAATGTTGGAAAGTACGACAGTTTAAGAGTTTGATGGTATATGGTATGTATCTTTGGAGTTGTAGATGTGATGATGTTGATTAGGTAGGTATTCTACATATCTATTTATAGGCATTTGCTTTTTATTTTTTTGAGAATGTTTGGTTTTATGAAAATTTGCAAGTAATACTTTTTACCTATAATTTGACATTTAGATATTTGGAATAAAGTTATGAATTGAAATTCTCCAAACACGCTTCCTGAGATTTGGAAATCAACCCGAATTGTGTGAGTCATGGTTCCCTTACCCTTGACTCTTTCTGATACCATAGAAAGAAAGGACATGCCAACCTCACTTACCACTGCCCTTTCACTGCCATCAATACCCCCTTGCTGGCTACCATCACCCTCACCACCCTTACTACCCCTTTGCTTGTCAGCACCGCCTTTTTCACGAGAAATGGATGCAGCTCTCTCGCAGGAGAGGAGGTGCTAGGTCTTGATGAATGGCAAAAGGTGTTTGGAAATGGGGCGGTGGTGGCTACAGAGTGGGGATGATTGTCTGTAAGAGGTAGTGCTTGCTGGTAAAAGTTTGCAGCTTAGGAAATTGTTGTGTTCTAATTCTATTGTTTGGGTTATTTGGTTTGTTGTAATGAGAGTACAAGGTAATTGAAATCCCACAAATATGTAATTTCAAGTGTTTGGCTTGTCATAGTTGGGGGTTTAAATAAAATTTTGGGGAATTGAATTCAATTGCCTCGGTATTTCAATTCCAGCAAACCAAACAGCCCCAAAAATTTTAGGTAACCAATTTACCCCAAACACATGAAGTTATCTTTAGGACAAAGATGCACTTAATAAGTGAAGCTCCTGAAATTACTTTATATTGCTTTTAATTCACAAATATTCTATTATCTTAGAGTACCGATCATCTTTTAATAGCAGTGTAGCTCTTTTGAATTTTAACATGCTAACAGAGCTCTAGATTCTGATCCTTCTCTTCTTTTCACATGTTTTCTTTATTACAACAAGGTCATGGTTTCTGCTGTATTCTCATATCTCTTCTCCCGATCCTTGGTCGTTGATTTTTGGAAAACTTTCTCTCACATTAGGCTTGCCCGGTCTCTCCAGCTGCCAGCCCCATATATTTTGACGCCAACCCACAATTCTATTTTTGACTCCTGCGGCACTTAATTTCATATGTTGAGCTTGGTTGTGCTTCTGGAATGCTTTCATATTCCATTCAGCCCTTGTTTGGCTGCCAACCAGTCTTCGTCACCTGCTGTCTCTGTTTTAGAAAATTAGGGTTCCTATTCTGAATCCAGGGTGAAAAAGCAGCTGTTTTACTGATTTAACGATACAGTTTTAAGCAAGCAAATTGTTTTGCTGTATTTAGCAATTCAGAATCTGAAATAGCAACGGCACTTTTTTACCTAGTGCAAAAAATATGTTTTGTGTTTGTACACTTGAAGCTGGGTTAGGAAATCAAGCATCAAAGCAATTGCTACCAGTATAGCGTGAAATTTGAATTGCTTTTTTGTGTCTCTTTCCTTTTCTCGTTTATGATATGTGAGTCTTCCCTCTCTTCTGTCATTTTTTTACTTCTTTCTGTCATGTGATTGAAAGAATAAAAAGTGTACTACTTGAGAGAGTCTCCGCAATGAATGTGAATTAAAAAGTTTTTTTTTTGTTGATGAAACAAAGGGGCGCAAGGAAAGAGTGGAATTGTGGGAAAATGAAATTTTAAAGAAAGTTGATTGATGGGATAGTGCAAAACTTAATAAATTACTTTGGGAAGTCTTTAGAAGAATTTTGTGTTGGGCTAAAAAAATGCTAAAATTGAAAGATAAAAAAGATGGATCTTACAATCTCCAGCTTCCAACCTTTTCTGCTCTACAATTTTTTCTTTTTTATGTTGGCATTGTCAAATATTTTCTCTGTTATTGCTTTGCAGTTTCTCGCTGGTGCTAATTCAGCATCTGATTCACACTAAAAAATTATTTGATGATTTGCTTGTAGGAAACAAAAATTTAACTCTACCCCGCTAATTAAGGAAATCTCTTAACTTGAATTTGAGGGGGGCATGTTGACAAATTTTGATTGTTGGATACATGGAACATCGTTTATAGAAACAAGGATGGACAATATGATGTTTTTATTCATTCCTTTTTTACTTCGTTGTTTCTTTTTATTTCTCATTTGGGTGCTTAAGGATTTGGTCTAGTGTTTTAGCTTCTTTTATGATTCTTGATATTCTTAATTTTAAGCTGATGGAAGTGATATTTGGGGGATTTATGTCATGATTAGGCGTTTCTGTACTATATATGTATTGAATTCTTTTAGTTTATAGAACGAGTCACTTTTTCCTATATATCTGTCACCATCCATTAAATTTTCTTATGAATCATGTTTAGAAATAAAGGAACATCAAATTTAATTCTCAATGTATGGTGAGAAATGTTTGAGAAAAATTACCTCAAACTTTCTAAACGATAATGCATACTTCAGCTTGATGTGGAGTGTTAGAAAACGTCATCAATAAAGAGTTGTGGTAGGTGGTTAGTGTTGTAGGAGTAGGTTTGATAAAATGTTACAGGTATGATAGGTATGGTATGTGGCCTCATGCATATATATATAAATGTATATGGGGTGTGTGTGTATGTATATATACCAAGTTACTTCATAAAAATAAACTTAGCATTTTTAGCTACGTGTTGTAGATTGTAATACTATGGGTCAGAACTATATAGAAACCATATAATTTAGTAATAAACAGATGGCTTTCGATGTTTTAATGCAAGTAGTGCTGTTTGTGGCGAAAGAGGATACATGGTGTCACGATCTGACCAGTAGGATTGGGGAGCTTAATGTGAGAATGAAAATTTGATAGTAAACTTAACTACATAGATTTAAACATTTCTGTTATTTTTGTTAGAACATTCTACTAAGTATCAACTAGTTAGAAAGAGCCGCAATAGACAAAAATTTGACAGTATTGCTTAAAATAACATATATTACAAAATAGTTGCAGCTATAAAACATAGTAGACAACACTTTTTTGTTTGGCTTTTAATGTTTTGCCTTATATCTAACATTTGTTGTAATACCTTCATTCGATGCTTTATCTCATTGTTTGACTTAATTATTATATTCTTATTTGAACTTAGTATCTTTAATTTGATTTATTTTAAAATTTATTTGAATATATATATATATATTTATATTTTAATACAAAATATATGAGAAAATGTAAAACAAAAGATAGTTTTCACATTAAACATTTTTTTATAATATTTATATTTATTTATGCTAGATGTTTATAATATGGCAATTATTGACATACATTATTAGAAGAGAAAGAAATGCCACTATAAATAAGATATGAAATTACCCAATTCTAAATTTTTTGAACTTATAAATTTATTGTGTTTACAATCTTACACGTGCATTGCTTCAAACATGGTAACGGTAAGAGAGAATACTTATGAATACTTCCGTTGATATATTGTTTCATTTTTCACAAAAATCTCTATGGGGCTGTTTGGCATGAGGTAATCCGAGAAATTTAAGTGTAAAGGAATTTGATTACAGTGAAATTTGTTGCAATGTAATCAGGTTACTTTATTGATGCATGGTTGTTTTATAGAAAATTTAATATTTTTTTGTTTGACATGAAGTAATATAAGTATGATGTTTTATGTAAATTGAGGGGGTAAAATTACCAAAAAAAAATTTATTTTTTAGGGTTTCAGTGTTAAACAAGCAAATGAATCGCCAGAGAAGACGCTCAGTTCCGTGATCTTCTTATTCCACTGAAGAAGATGCTCACTCGGCTCCGCTCTCGCATCGCTGCTCCGCTTCTGCAAGTAATATCCAGTTACGCCCGATTCGGGGTAACTCAATTACCTCGTTCCTATATATTAAAAAATTATATTATAGTGTAAAAGTTTTTTACCCATTTTACTTCATGCAAAATACCGGTAATCTCAATTTACCCAAAAAAATTTTACTTCACTCTCATTTTGCCTCAATCCAAATTGTCCCTATGTTAATCCTACTATTGCACCTTCACTTAAAATATTCAACTATAATTCATCAATCCATTTTGAATGTCCTTGTTATATGCAGATCTCCAAAAGTCATACCCTTTACTCAACAATATTTGGGAACCATCTTAAAGAAGGATTATAATATTGACTGCTTTAAGCGAGCCTGACTTGAGAAAGATCCTTCCCAACTGAACAACAATACCCGGTTGACTTTGCTTCCTGTCTCAAATCTAACTAAGGAACTGCTATCTCACGTGGAAATTATTCATCTATTGCAAATACTTATTTTCACATGGTCAAAGGGCCAATAACAAATTCTTTCCAGCTTTCCTTCAGATCCCATCTCTCATATAATAAGTTTTTGTAGGGTTTGATTGGTTTTCCTACTAATTTGACGTTAAAGAAAAAAGTAAGTAGGATTGGTTCACACTTTACTGGTATTTATTGTAAATGAGGATTCAGCTTGCTAATGATTCCAAGTTATCGATTTTTCAGTACACCTAAGATTCAAAGGCAATTTGTATTAGATGATTTCCTTGTTTATTTTGCGAAGGAAAAGGGAACTAATTTGAACTTTTTCCCAGATTTCTCATCAGCTTCGGGGAAAACAATACCCACAATCAATGTGGTGAACTTAATTGAGGCTTGATGTCGACAAACTTGAAACACTTAAAGTGGCTTTATTTGTGGGAAAGGTAAGAATGAGCATTGACGGCTTAAAAGGGAACGAGGTAGATAGCTTTGTATTATGAAAATGAGAGGATGGTGGGAAGGGATGGGCGCTATTGTGTTATAGCATTGAGGAATGAAAGGAGGACATGGGATTGAGGAGCTGTGGTGATGTGGCAAACTCCTTCTTGCTTGGATTCTGAAGGATTTAAAACTTATAGTCATGGTTTATAGAATTGATGCTCAATTGGGAAAAAATCAATGATTCAGCTTGAAGCTCTTAATCTCTTAAAAATTATAGAACTTCAAATTTTAATGTTGATATTTCAAATTTTCCAAATATGGAAAATTTTGAAATTATGACTTGGCTAAAAAGTTGCAAAATTTCAATTTAAATAGTTTTAAATAAAATTTGGGGTTATTACAATCAATCACTCTTATAAATAATTTTATCCTTGTTGTTGCTTTAATTATCACCCATTAAGTGTCTTTAATTGGATATAATCATTGCAATACATAGAAAGTAAACCAGATATCTTTTGTATTGTCAGTTTTTCATCAGCAAGCATGCTTGGATCTCCTTGAGTCAATGCTTAAACTCATGATTGTGAGAACTTTGCCATACTTGATTCCAACTAAAATCTATTGTTTCTATTATAGGCATCTTATCGAGTGTAGGGTAAAATCTTGTAGTGTATCCAATTTTTTGGCACCTAAAATTTTTGCATGCTTAGCTGTAATGATCCTAGGTCATTTACAAAAAGACGTAAACTGCTCGCAAATTTTGAATTTCTGTTTTCTACCCGCTAATTTCCATTTTCTGTTAAAAGTTCCCGCTAAATCCCGTTTTCTGTTATATATTGATTAAATTCTTGATTTAGGAGGTTTTCAAACCCAATTAATGTAATTAACCCCATTCATAAATTAGGAAGTTTTCAGGATGTTCTTTTATAAACTGTCAAGCAATTGAGCTGACGATTCTATTAGGAAATAAATGTGGAACGCACGCACATTTGATTTCCCTCGAGGACCGCTTGACTCCTTCGGCTCCCGTAATCACGCCACTTCTAATTTTTCCCTTGATTTCCGTAACCAATGTGCATTTCAACGCTATCCCGGCCAACGAAGCAGGCGTGTGTTACATACGCACGCCCTATTTAATTCGAAAGCCGCTAGAATCTTCCCTATCCTCACAAAGCCTTCGAATTCCTCTTCCTCTCTTCCGCTCGAGCTGTAGAAGCCTACCTAAGCCGACGACATAGACGCATCAATCGGCGTAAACGATCCTTGCAGCCGGTGATAGAGAAGCGATTCTTGCAGCCAGCGACGAAAGTCGACAAAAGTGTCATCGACGTCTCAACACGCACGCACGATTCTCCTCGCTCGATCATTCTTCCTCTGCATCGATCTTTCCTCTGCGCCTGATCTTTCTGCAGGTACGAATTATCGATCGTTGACTCTTTTAAATATAAGATAGAATTGTATAGGTTAGTTAATAGCACTACAAATCTAAGTTAAATTATTTTACTCGAGAAAATTTTGTAGACTACTGGGGTCGCATATGACTACTGGTAGGATCAACCAGGTAGCACAACCTCAAGACAACCTGGACATCGCCCGCAGTAACCACGCGAATGATTAGCGGGTTAACTCCATAGTGGCACCAGCATGAGGGTGCCATAACCATCTCGGATACGCGACGACCGCTTGGGCAAGGGGTGGGCGATCACCCCGAGGCGAGCGGAGAATCCCGAGCCGCTTCGCCGCAAAGAAAAACGGACCGCATGCGATCGCAGAGTGGACGATAGAAGCTCTGGGTAGAGCCCGCAGCAAGCGACGATCCTAGGGTCTCGTTAAATATAGAGCAGCACGACGACGCCCCCGCCCCTGGGCCGGGGACGACGCCGTAGCTTCGACGTATGCAGGCAACACGATGCCGAGAACCAGATTCACGCGCAAGCAACCTCGCTCAAGAGAGCACGCACGCCGATCCCCACAGTTTTCGCGGGGGGGGGGGGTGGGTTGCAGCTAATGGAGTGGCCGGAAGGCGGGAGGGCCCCTACACTGTGGGGCAACCTCGGCCGACAGTCCGAACCGTATGCATCTCATGCGCCACCGACGGTCTGCCGCCGCAGCGCATCGGCCAGCCCAGGAGATTCCCCGCAATGGGAGATCAGATGAGTCGAGGATTGATGGCGTGCAACGCGCTCCCGCGAGGCACGGAGTGGGGCCGCGAACGCGAGCGGGCGGGAGGCGTAGCGGCGGCGGCGTCGGCCGCGAGCGAAGCACGCCGGGGTGGGGGGGGCGGAGAAACCGGGGCAGCTCGCGGTGGGCCGCCGCGGACTGGGGGGACTGCTTGGCAGCGGATCGTCCGCCCCAAGATTGCCCCAAGTTGCCCCACGTGCCCACGCCGCGCGCACTGGGCGCGGGCGGGCGCGCGCGCGCGGGGAGGGGGGATGATGAGCGACCGGCTGCTTCCTG